>BMAV01011978.1:64345-77898 GCA_019973955.1 Trichonephila inaurata madagascariensis
TTGGTGCCACTATTTTAACAAGTGTCATGAAAGGGGAAAGTATTATCATACCTCGAAATCGAATTATCCCCACTAACCAACAATTTCAATTCAAACGAGTTCAATTTCCGATCAAACTTAGTTTTACTGTTGCTATTAACAAAGCGCAAGGGCAAACATTGCAGGTAGCAGGGGTGCATTTGGAAAAGCCATGCTTTGCCCATGGCCAATTATATGCAGTCTGCTCAAGTGTGTCCAAAGCCCAAAATCTTTACATATTTGCACCTGACGGAAAAGTATATAATATAGTATACAGTAGCATCTTAGAATAATATTCTGTTTTGAGCTCTTTTATAAAGAGGAATTATATATTAAACATAGATGCTTTCAACTTTTTAAAATATTAACAGTTTAAGTTATTATATGTGAATTTTTGTTATTGATTATATATTAAAATAAAGTATGTTTTCAGTTCTTTAAACTAATATCAATTTAGAATTTTTAAATTTTAGTAGTTCCAGTCAAGCAACAAAAAATTATCATACTTTTTTACTTTTTAATGATAGTGATTATGACTTTAGCAGTTATCTAAAGACATCAACGCGAGTGAAGCCGCGGGTAAAAGCTAGTAAGTAATATAACTTAATAATTTAAAAAATATGATTCAATAAATATGTAACTTAAAAGTTTGTTTTTAAAATTCATTTAAAGAACGAGGAATTTTTATAATTGAAATAAATTTAAAAAACTATAATAATATAAAAATAATTAAAAATGTTATTTATTGACAGACAGTTTAAGTGTTGATAAACTTGATGTAGAGTTCATTGACTTCTGTTCAATATGTAACGGGTTCTGTGTTCGGGTGTTTTTTTTTTAACTGTGATATTAGTTTAAAAATCGCTTTCCGTAGATATGACTTGATTTATGCAAATGCAACTTCTATTTAAGGGCCAGTTGTTGAATTGGCGAGGTAATGTTTAAGCGTTGATCGCAAGCTGACTTCCAAGAGTTAGTAAACAGCGACTGTGATGGTCGCTCATCTTTAGATTAACAATAGAAGGAGAATCCACCGGAATAGTGGAAGGCATCAACATTGTAGTTGAACGAACTAGCAGGCTGTAAGCGGGATCATATGAACACATTTATAAACCAGATATGTATCTTCCATAATTTAGTTATCTAAATTCGGGTAAAGATTTCTTATTGCTCCCAAGGTTTAGTTATTAAAGTGCATTTCGTAAAGTATTACAAATTGAGTAAAATTAAATATTATAAAATCATGTTCTGCTTCTTCCTCAAACCCTCCCACGGACTTTATATCTATATGTTGTTTTAAACTATGAAATAATTTATTAAATATAACTTAAATTTAATGTAATTTCGGTCAAAGAACTGTACAATTGCATATATGTTATTATTTACAAAACGTAAATATTTTGTTTTAAAGAATCTTTTTTAAATACTTAAGAAAAGGCAATGGTATTTTTAATAATCGCTATTATAAAGGTGACTGAATAAGATATTAAGCTAAAATTGACAACTTATAAATCAAATTATTATTATTTTTTTACAACTCTGTTTATATATTTTTGGAATTTAAAAATATTTAAAAATGTGCTTACCATAACATAATTCTAAAAAAGATCGAAATTGCAGACTAGAGTAAATTTTTTAAGCTAACATATGTTATATAAAATCATCATTCAGCACATTCATCGACTTAATTTATGTTTAAATAAGGAAAATAATACAGGAAATAAAATTATTTAGGAGTATGATGCAGACAGATGTTTTAGATCAGATTAGAGCTTACAATTTGGTACGGAAAAACCAAATTAGGATAAACCGATATATGAGCAGTTTAAAAAAAATTTTCCTCTTAAAAATTGACAATAAACACTGCAATATTGAACATACACAATATATTAAGTAAAGTCTTGTTTTACGAGATTTATTCAGTTCAACGTATTTGCAATACATTATAGTTTAAAAAAAACTAAAAAACAAGCTTTTATGGTTATGGAACTAAAAAGTGAAAAAATAATTCGAATAAAATGTTTAACGAGAAAATTAATGTCATTGAGGTAAAAGCGTGCGTCTGGGGTATTTCAGTGTTTCGGAATAGAAAATTATAACAACTGATGCAGAGCATCATTTTATTTGAATTATTTTTTTACCTATTAGTTCAATTAACCATTAAAAACTTTTTTTAAAATTTTTTTTTAAACTATAATTTCTTTTTCATTTTTTAGTTCATCTACAATAAAAGCATGTATTTTTAGTTTTTTGAGCTATCATTTATTCATTGAAGAATTAATCTTAAATGCGACATTCTTTAGATTCTGGAACACTCATTGGCATCTCTGAGTTTAGCAGTTAGAACATAATTTGTTTTTTTTTCTTCACATGCACGAGTCTTTTTTTAAATTTTTATTTTCAGAAAGACTGACAATTGTTTGTATTATAATAAGAAATTGCTGACGCAAAAAAACGTTTTCACTTTTAGGGTTACTCTTAATTTTTTAGTCGTCAAACCTGGAAATGGAATCTGGAATTAGTCGCGAAATCTGAAAATGATATATGGAATTAGTCACTAAATCTGGAAATGGTATAATGAATTATTCGCCAAATCTGGAAATCGTTATTCCTGATGATTCTGATCAGGACAATAGAACAAATTATGAAATTATTATATTGCCATCGGTCCTTGACAAGTGTGCAAAATTTCGAGTTAATCTGACCTTTTAAAGTTGGTAAAAATCGATTCCAAAGATTCCGTTACATACAAGTGAAACTTATAAAAGCGTGTTAAAAAGCATAATATTATATTTAGTATACGTATTTCTTATCATAGGGTCATGATTAGAAATCTTATAATAAATAATTTATCGTAGTTAAAATATAATTTAACTTAGTTATAATTTAATAGTTAAAATAATTTATAATTTATCTTAGTTAAAAATATTTGGGCATATTTTTTATTTATATTTCACAGAAACACATAAAATTCATTTGTATTTGGCTTTACAAGCTATTTTAGAGTGTATGTGTATATGATGAAGCTGAAAATGCTCATACAAATTCTTTGAATAAATCAAAAGTTTCAGGAAGACATACTTTACAATCAAAGTTATACTTTAGTATTATTTTAATATAAAACACAACCTAATTATAATTTATCACAAAAATAAATTATCATTTGTTAAATAAAATTTAGAAAGATTATACTTATAACGATGAATTATTCACATTTTTTAAAAAATTTTTTTATCTCACGCAACAAATGTCTTGAATGAATGCGTACATTTATACAGGGGGCTACCAAAAATCAAGTAAATGATATAGAAAAATAGTATTAACAAACAGCTATGATGTGGAATGAGGAATAAGTTTTATTTCTTAAGGTGAATGATAACGTACGCAACCGTGATATTGCAAAAGTGTATAAAAGAAAAATTTTTTTGGATGTTTAATGTCATTTGAATAAAAATATATTCTGAAATTTGTTTTAAAGAATTATTACAAGAAAAAATTATTTAAATTAAATTTTTTGGCGAAAATGAAGAGAGAGAGTGATATGTTCAAAACACATTCTCCTTTTTCAATTCCTACTATTAGTTCACTCTCTCCCTATAAATATATATATATATATATACAGTCGAACCTCTATATTGAGAATTTTTCTATATAGCGAATTTTTTCCTGGAACCTAGAACATTTCACAATTTTCTTCGTAAAATAACCTCTCTATAGCGAAGTGCATTTTCTATATAATGAACTTTTTCATTTGTGATTCAATTTTTGTTCTCCCTTTTTTTTTAATGTATTTGTGAAAAAATTCCAAGTTATTCTCTCTTTAACACATTTTATGATGGTCATAAATCTTCAACTGGTTTTATTAGGTCCTAACTCGCCGAGAGCAGTAGAGTTCTGGACGTTTCATCCAAGAAGTGCATCTTTTAGCCCTCATTGCCCAGTTCACTGGAAACATCTTCGATATCCCTTTTCACATTCAGTGGAGTTTTCCCGTGTCCCCGTAATCTAGTTATAAAACAATATATGTTTAATATTATTTGTATGCTTTAAATTAGAAAATGTCCTTACAATTCATTAATTTTAATATAAAATTATTTTCCTAATATTGAAAAAACAGTGACACATTTGACATTGTTTTTTTTTTCTGTTTTCCTTGCAGTGTTGCTTTCTTTCTTTTTTTTTTAATGGGTAGTATATATAAAATAAACATATATTAATTTTAAAAGAAGGTGTGAATAATTACTTTTTTAATATACAGAGTTTATGAATTTAAAATCTGTTTTATGTGGTTTATAAAGTATATTAAACGATGAACCTCTATATAACGAATTTTCCAAATAACGAACTTTTCTCCAGGATTTAGCGACTTTGTTATATAGAGGTCCGACTGTATTTTCTATTCATCCATTCAAGTTCAAATACAGTTTTTTCAAACATTAATTCATTAATCAAATTAAAAAATAGATAAATGGTAACAAAGATAATACTCCAAAAGCATATATAGAAAGGCATTTCGTTCGTTGTGTAACTGTAGCTCTATGGATATCGCGTTGGACTTCCTATCCAAATTTCGTGAGTTCAAATCCCACCTGGGTTGGCCTAATTTCTGAGAATGTGATTTTTTTTACTACCCTGTTTTATTAGAATAATTTAATCTAATTAATGAGTATAAATAGTAACAAAAACGATAAAAAAATAGTTCAAAACCATGAATAGAAAGTAAAAAGGAAAATTGCTAGGAAAATCTCTTTCTCTATTTTGTCACTTAATACTGTGATTCTGTCATATGTATATACATATTTATATTAATTGTAACTATTTAATAAAAAGTAACTAAACTAAAATTTTCTTTAATGAACTAAGTAGGAATTGACTTAAAATTTTTTTTTATATTGCTTGTTTATGTAAAATGCTTCTATAGTAATAACATTTTGCCTATATATAGCTCGGACCTCTGTACAGATTCTGACGTAGGATTTTTGAATTAGAAATATTATTTAAAAGTGGATTATTTGTTTATATTTTAATATATATAAAGAAATTTAAAAACATTGGTTATTATTTTAATTGATTGTAATTCTACAAATAATCGGAATTTTTCAAATGTCCTAGCTCAGTTTCTTTATAGAAGTCCTAGTTATATATAGGCAAATATTATCATTAGAGAAATAATTTTTATAAAAGGAGAATGATTTGAATACATATTATTATTTCTACATTTTGAATATATATTATTTTTTCCGCATGCATTCTACAATTGTATTTAAATAATTGTTTTTAAAGAGTTGCGCGCAGAGCGCCACTGAGAATTGTACAACGTGCCATAGGCTGCCGACCCCTGTTCTAGACATAAGTAAAGTTTTTAAAAAGAAATATAGCTTAAATAAAATGCTGTGTGTGATTTTTACTTATAATTTATTTTAAAATAACAGCTCGGACAATGTTTCACGTTATTTTATAATGAATGGTATTTTTTGAAATCTTGACGATAGCATATAATATTAATATAATTTTATATATAGTATGACAAACACACACAATATCAACGCATTGAAATTTTTTTAACTAACCCAGCTTCATTGGTGATTATTAATAACCTGTCTCTCTCTATCAATGATATTTACTTTCTCATTTATGTTTTTTTTAATAATAACCGATTAAACACGACCATAATATATATTTACAAGGGAAAAAACTCTTATTTAATTAATTATTTTCCGAAAAAACCCTTCTATAGTAAAACAAAATAATAATAATAATTTTACATGACAAATGCATTTTAAAAATGCTTTATTTTGAACACCAAACAAGGTATTCCTAAACAAATAAATAAAGATTCGAAATAGTCAAAAATCAATTTATATTGTACCAAATAGTTTTTCAAGATAATTAATAAAAAAAAATGAGCAATTTTACGTAGATTACGTCTCTTCCAATAGTTCGAACAATAGTTCTCAAATCCGGTATTTCTGTAGACAACAAATATATGGCTCCGTATAAGATCAAAACCAAAAATGCTAAATTTTGAACACCAAACAAGGTATTCATCACTTCCAAATAAATTAAAACTCGAAATATAGCCAAAAATCAATTCATACTGTACCGAATAGTTTTTCTAAGATAATTAATAAAAAAATGAGTAATTTCTTACGTACTTTACGTCTCTTCCAATTGTTCGAAAAATTGTTCTCAAATCCGGTATTTCTGTAGACAACAAATATATGGCGCTGTATAAGACCAAAACCAAAAATGCTAAATTTTGAACACCAAACAAGGTATTCATCACTTCCAAATAAATTAAAACTCGAAATAGCCAAAAAATCAATTCATACTGTACCGAATAGTTTTTCTAAGATAATTAATAAAAAAAATGAGCAATTTTACGTACTTTACGTCTCTTCCAATAGATCGATAAATAGTTTTCAAATCCGGCATCTCTGTAGACAACAGATATATGGCGCCGTATAAGATCATTACGATTATTAATATTATAATACATATTGCATAAATTAAGGAAGCCACGGTGAACAATAAAAAATAAAACCGAAACTCAGAGAATTAATTGCACGTTTCAGACAGAAATCTGAAGAAGAAATGAAATGTTTCTCCGAACGTTGTTCAGCCGGAAAAGTAAAAGAATTATCATTCCTGATATGCAGGAAAATATATATCTCATATCAACAAATGAGGGCGTCGCTTTACCAAAAAATATCCTTTAGTTCACTCACATTAACTCAAGTACGTCGCGTTTTTTCAGTTCCGAATTCGAACACCGGCGAACTTCGAACATATGTATTCCGAAGGTCAGGAACGTAAGATAACACGTGGTTAGTGACGTTTTAGTTGCCTACTGTAATCGGGAAATTGATATTCTTTTCATTTGATGACAAATGAAGATAAACGCGATCAGTACGGTAAAAATGCATGTAAAGAACAATTACTTGTTAGATTGTATCGCGGTTTGGAGCTCTTCGGGACAAATTAAAAAAATCATCCCCGAAATTGACGAAACATTCTTTTCCAAACCTATGCCTAACATTCTATAATGAAAATGCACGCTTACTCGTAAACTGAAGTGTGTTAAATATTATAAATCGTTAACAACAAATGAGATATAATATTATAGAATATGAAAATACTTTGATTTACCAGAAATCGTTTTGAAAATGGCGTATCAAGAATTGTCTTTAACTGATATTATTGTTTGCTGTTAGAGGATTGCCATTGCCTACTCGGAATTAAACTTGCATTCAACTCTTCTTCTGTTGACGGATTTGATGAAAGAAAAATGGAACTGTTTCTGAAATTTCTAATTTATGAATAAATTACGGCATCTGAAATATATTTACAGATAAACTTCTTAAAAATATTAGTTTTATAAAAAGGTGGGTTTTTTAAATCTGTATCAATTCTATTGAATGAATAAAAATGTGAATTTCATCAGAATCAACAAAATATTAGGTTCAAGCATATGCTAAGTCAAATTTTCTTTGCATGTGAACGTTTGTCTCTTTTTTTTTCATTATGCTTTTGTTTCTGGCATAACTCCTTTTATAGTCGTGTCCATCGCCAGAACACATTTCAGTAAAGAAGAATTTCTCCTGAGTGTTCTATTATGTTATTTGATTTGAATTTCGTAAGGATATATGGACTCAACAGCTATTCACGTAATTTTTTAATATGAATATAACCTTGTAATAATACTGAAAAACCTGCACGCAATATAAACCAGGCAGTGGGGTAACTGTAAACTGTAATACTGTGAACGATTGAAAAGTGCAGCATCGGTTTGAAAAATTCCGATATGGTGATTTTTCCCTACAAAATAAAACGAGTGGAAGACCCAAGGCACCTGTGAAAAATGATGCTCTGGAAGTATTTGTGGAATCAATTTCAACTGCATCCATTATACTGCCAGTGAAATGCAAGGGCAATTGAAAATCACACGCCCATCACTTGGCGTGGCCTAATACATCTCCACGACAAGGCTCAGCCACATAGGTCACATAAAACAATTGCTAAGGCAAATGAATTGAAATATGAAGTTTTGAAGCATACAGCTTATTCACCAGGTCTTTCGCCAACCTACTTTCTTTTTTTAAACATTTTGAACAGTTTTTACGGGATAAATGGAATGAAAATGAAGACAGGTTGAGAGATTCCACATCAGATTTTATCGATTTTAAGATAAAAAAATTATTTAAGTAAGGCACCTATACATTAAAACAGGGTTACTCAACCTTTTTTTCTCCTGGGCCGCATATAAATGTCAGCTATTTCACGCGGGACGCAAACATTTGTTAGCAATTTCACGCGGACCGCATCATGAGGATAAAGAGGGAGGGGGATTATAATGTGGAAAATTCATCAAAATATTTAAACTCTTGATTTTCTTTTATTAATTACAATTTTTTTATTTTTGTCACTAACACTGAAATAGAAGCATTTAATAAACATTCCTTCACACTTTCTGCATCAGTAAATAGTTTCATATGATTAAAAATAATATAGCAAACTTCATAGGATGTCTTCGTTACCCCCTATGATGTGAACACTGACAAATCATTTTATTGCTGTTGCAAAGATTATTCAAGAAATCTTATTTATTACCTCTTGAAAGAGATCTTCGAAAGAGAACTGTCATTGAATGATTCCTGTTTATTGGTATATTTTAAATACAGCACTTTCGTGACAAATCAAACAATTACTGATCCACATTTGTTTTTCACCGCAAAATAGTCAACCTCACAATCGTCTTGAAACGATATATTTTCTTCGAATATTTTTTCTCTTTCAAGATATAAAAGATAGTTAAAAATGAGTTCCGCCCATAAAACTGTTACTACTCCACTGTTATCTGTTATCTTTAACAGTAACCGTTACAAATAAAAAATAATATCAATTCGCACTCGTACGACATCTACAGCAAAAAACAAAATTGATATATCTGAATTCCTTGACACCAAATTTTTAATAATTATATTGTTCTCAAATAAGTTAATTTTCCAGAGCGATGGACACTGATCGGGCCACTTAAAAAGGCTCGGAGGGCCGCATGTGGCCCGTGGGGCGGCGGTTGAGTATCGCTGCATTAAAATTTCGTAGAGAAAGGTGTATTGAGCATATCTTGACTAACCTTTAACGGGCACAAATTTAAAAAACACTTCTCTGTGATAAAGTACTTGATAAATGTAATGTTCTCATCCTCTATAAACATTATTTAATCACACACAAAAGAAACATCTGATCAAGGGTTTTTTTTCCTGGGTGGTGGCTAGACGTTATAGCCACTGCGCACTTAAGACATTTAACTTACTTTTCAGGCCAGAGAGAGAAATACTGAATTATATATTACAATAAACTTTTTATGAAAAATTAACATTTATGTAATAACTATTTCAATAGCAATTAAATACAAAGTATAAGTGTAATTAAATAATAGGAGAATAATTGTACAACACAGAAACTTAGAATATATATAGAATAAGAATATACATTGAAATTGGTATATATCCACATTTTATATTTTATTTAATTTTAGTATAAAAAGTTAGAAATAAAGTAATATGTTTGAGAATTTAAATTAGTTATTTCACAAATTTGATCAGCTATTTACTGTGAAACTTTATAATATGCAAACGTTTTCTCCGAGCAGAAAAGATGTAAAGAAAGATTTTTGAGCCCGAGAATCTTGTACCATATATTATAAACAAAGATTGTATATATTTCTGACCCCCCGACATTCTCACGTGATTCTAAGTGCTCTCTCTCGAGTGGAGGAAAAGCGAAAATTTCCAGGTCATTTTTCTGTTCTATGTGGGCAGTGGATAGAGCCTCTATCCACATATAAAAGCTTTCCAAAAACCTAAGTAAAAACTTTTTTAACTGCACACATTTGCTTAATTCATTCTGATGAGAGAAAAGTATTCTTAAGACATATCGAAATTTTTTTCAAACTTCAGAAATTTTATTTGTAGTAATCAAAATACAATTTGTAGATTTACACCAAGAACTGTTTTTAACTACCCGTCAGAGGACATGAAATGCAAAAAAGGTATCTTCCTGCTATTTGCATTAATTTCTATGCGTTTTAACTTCAATTAAAGCATGTGGATAGAGTAAATATCCATCACCCGCTTGGAGAAATTTTTTTTAATAAGTGGCTAGACCTATTAGCACTGCCGATGAAAGAGTTAAATAAAGAGCTTTTGAAAAGATATGCAGTTTTACAGATTCACTTAAAAATCTGACATTCATACACACCAACATAATAGTTATCTAAATAAAATTGATTTAAAGTATCTACGAATGATTCTTCTAAGTATGATTTATTAGAGTAGGAAGCAAGGGAAATTTTCAGGGTCAAAATCAGTAATGGACACACCAATTGTTTACAGTTCTTATGATATACTTTATTTAAGAATATTGTTAATGAGTGTTTTATAAATTTCTTTAATAAAATCGAAATTAAAATTATGAATATATCTCACTAAAAACATTCCTCATGTAACATCTTTAAAAACTGAATTTTATCGTACAGTTTATGTACATATTTAAAGTATTATTATTTCTTTAGTTCTTTCAAGTTATAAATTTGTCAAAATTACGACTGCATGCAAATCTGTATCACCTTCTTGTGTCAAAGACTAAAATTTGCGTTCGGAAACAAAAATTTTAAAGTGGAAATTAATTGTTATTTGTTCTTTCATCTCGAGAGTGAAAACAAAATATGGGAAAAAAAAAGTCTTTAATTCTAACTGCGAGAAAGACAACACTAAACAGTAAAATGAAGTAATAATAAGGTGACCAACCGTCCTTCTTTAAGGAGGACAGTCCTCCTTTTATAGGTTCTGTCCTTCCTCGAAAAGTGTCTTCCTTTTCAATATTTTAGAATTGATCTGTTAATCTCTATTTTCAGAGATGAACCAAACATGTTTCCAAAATGTCGAAGAATGGTCAAAATATCACAGGAAATAACAGTTTTTAATGGTATTTTTTTGACTATGTCACATGTAAATTGGGCAGATATAGAAAATCACGTTGAGTTTTTATCGAAAAAAATTCCTGATACTTAAATAAATGACAATTTTCTGTTTGAAGTAGAAAGAAGAGACTGAATGTATTTTTAAATTCTAATAAATTAGAACAATTGGAAAATCAACATGCTGAGAAATTGGTAAAAGATGGGTGAAATTACTTAAACCATTTCAAAAATGGACACATTTCATATGAAAATGTAATTATTCTTGTTGAATTTACGTTGTGCTGCCCTGAAACTAATGCAGCAGTTGAAAGAGTTTTTTTTCAGTTGGTAATGATTTTTGTGAAGTGACTAGTGAGAAATCAAAATTGAATGTTAATACTTTAGCTGCAGTGCTTACCGTAAAATTCAGAATAAAGGATAATCTTTGCCCGAATTTTCCGATATATTAAAAAATGATGTGTTGACAAAAAAAAGTTAATTCAATGGAAAAATAATCGTTTAAAATAATAATAAGAAAGAATGTGTAAGCTTAATTAGCGTAATTTTGTTTGAATTCATAAAATGTTTCATATTTAAGTAGTAATTTTTTCTTAAATTTTTCACATCCTCCCTTTCATTGTAAAAAAAAATGGTCACCATTGTAATAAAATCTAATACCAACCTTTTAGCTGTGGCGTGCCAAACTAATCAACCAACATGATTCAGTGTGACACTCAATAGGACATTTTTGAAACAATTCAATTCCCGTGATAATGCGTGTAGAGCTATAGAATAAAAGTCAATAATTTAGATTTATAGTTTAATTATAAATTAATTTTGAATCATTTGAAGATATTTCTTAACATAAAAATAAACAGTATAAAATATAACTACAGTCGGACCTCTATCTACCGAAATCGCTAAATCCCGGAAAAAAGTTCGTTATATAGAGGTTCATATTTTAATATAATTCATAAACATTATATATTAAAAAAAATAATTATATTCACACCTTTTTTAAAATTAATATCTGTTTATTTTATATCTGTTTATCTGCCGGCTGCAGCGAGTAGTATCTTAGTTTCTTTGTTCTGTGTTTTGTGCTTTCTTGTCTGCTTCTTGTTATGTTGGAACGCAATATGTTAAATAGGCAATAAACAGGATTAACTTACAAGACTGCTTCGTCTATATCATCAGTATGTAACATCAACCATCATAAAAAATGCATCCACCTTACAGTAATCATCACCGCCGGCCACGCCCTGTCCTTTCGTTACAGTTGACATTACTACTCGCCAGCAATTTTATACACAGTAAGTAGAACATCGTTTATCCGAATGTTTATTATCCGGAGCGTCAAACAGCTGGACCTGTTTGTTTTTGTCAACTACATGTACTGTATATGAAAATGCATGAAATAAGCTGTGGCTAGATATAGAAGGCGAAAAAGACTTCAATGACGACGACAGGGAGGAGAATACTGGTTTTGTCCAATCAATCTCAGGGTTTTAAGAATGCGATGAAGATGTAGAAACACCTAGATGGTATGCGATGCAGAAGACTCTGGATTTCAAATGCTAAATGATGACGAGATTGTGACTTCCGTGCAAGAAGAATCCGACCTTGTCGACGATGAAACGGTTGAAGACGAGGACAACAACAACAACGAAAATAGCAAGGATCCATCAAATGCTGATGCGTTTTCTGTGTTAGAGACAGCTATGGAGTGGTACGAACAACAATCAGAGTGCTGTCCTACTCAACTACTGCTACTCGAGAGAATCAGAGACCTTGGTGTAACGAAGGTGTGCAATGGTACAGCGACCTTTATTTTCTACAATAAAGGTAAAGTTGCGACATTTTGTACCTATTTTGCTTTTTCTTCAAGCACGTTTCTTGTATGTGATGATTTTCAATATTCGCATACTGCATGGATCGCATTCGGTTTTCGGTTATCCGAACAATCGCGTATCCGAATGGTGTCCGATCCCAATTGATTCGGATAAACGACGTTCTACAGTATATAAGTTAATTTTTTTTATACAAAATGGGTTTCATATTTTTTTCTCCTATTACTATAATGTTGAATGAGCTATCCCTTTGCATGTTGAAAGAAGAAATTAATTATTTATGGAACATTTTGAAATTTTAAGAACACTATATTATTAATGGAAGTATGAATTACAACGCGTTACACAAATTTTCGCTAAAACCGCGATTTTTATCAGTCTGAAAATATGTTCCGCGTTTTGTTCAGGCTCTCGTACTGTTGGCGAAGACAGCCTCAATCAAAACTTTCCAAGTCTGAAACGATAGTCAGCGAGATTGAAGATAAGCGGCTGTGTGAACGCACTGCTAAGAATTTATAAGAATTCTCGATTGGAAATGAAGTGAATAAGATCATACGAGATAAGATATTGAATGGAATATTCAATCTTGTATCATCAATACCGTACTTAAGATGTTTGATTACGTTCGGAACCGTGATTTTAAAAAAAGGGTATAAATGATAATTTTTTTCAATTCCTCTCTACTATTAGTTCACTCTCTCCCTATATATATATATATATAT
>BMAV01011978.1:81108-101520 GCA_019973955.1 Trichonephila inaurata madagascariensis
ATATATATATATATATATATATATATATATATATATATATATATATGTTGTATATTGAAGTAGTGTTGGCCGGTGTATGTAGCTGTGTAACATTTGATTTAGTAATGATATCTTCAGAATTGAGTTTCCTCTTTTATTTTGAAGCACACATAGCGTAACTGGTCAATCTATTATTATTTTACATCTATTGGGTATAATACGTAAGCAGACACCTATAACAGGGGCGACTTCTTGACGAACACAAACACAAAAGACAAAGAAAGCTGCAAATATTCACATTCTTACGTGATGGCGGCAAACAGAGAAAAGAGAACGATTACATGAGATTTTTGTTTATATACCAATAGTGCACAAGCGCGTGACTATTACGTAATAGTAGTTCTGATTGGCTAGAATGCGCGGGAGAGGGATTTCGGTTTAGCCGATTACGATTAAGATTACAATGTTTATTTTTAAACTTAAGAATTAAAGATTATTTATAGATCATTAAAAAGAGTTAATTAAAAGTATGTCAGAAGGAATTATTACATATACCGTAAAATCCGGCGTATAACGCGCACTTTTAACGCAAAAAATAAGATCGAAATTTAAGGGTGCGCGTTATACGCCAGGTATAAAAATGAGCGTTTTAAAAATAAAAAGAGATGAGCGTAGAAACAAATTAGACTTCTGCGCATATTGGAAGTACTGTTTATTTAAAAGAAATAGCATTCCGTATGAACTTAAAAGGCTGTAGTTCTAAAAGGATATATTTTTTTTCTATAGTTTCAGGTAAATAGCTCGAATAAGTGACTTCAAAACATAAGAGAATTAATTGCACACGTGTCTATGTCAGGTTTCTTCGTTAAAAACGGGGTGCGCGTTATACAGCGAATATACCTAAAAATTAAAAAATGAGGCTTAAAAGTATAGGTGCACGTTATACACCGGTGCGCGCTATACGCCGGATTTTACGGTATATATACAGGTAGAGAGTGAAATAGTAGGAATTGTATAAGGTATAGAAATCTAATCTTAAAGTAAAAACAAAGAGATTTTAGAGGGAGATTTCCCTGCTTTACTCTAGGAACTCGTTAGCTGTTGGCTTCAAAGGCACAAAAATCATATTTAACTGGATGATTGATTGATGGCTTTTTAATGACACACTTCGAAGCTATATGAGAGCAACTGGCGATGGATATCATAACTTTTTAACACAGTCAAGTGACAACTGAGCTCACATCCCACTTTTTAAACTTCCACATGACGCCAAAGTAAGAAATTTGACTTGACGACAAACTTAACATGCATTTAAGGTATGTCTTAAGTGGCTGAAACACACAATTACGAACCACAAGTGCTGAATTATCGACCCACAAGTAATGAAACCCAGGGACGTCTTAAGACTTCTTGTAGTCCCACGCACAAAATTAGACCCTAGGATCCCTACATAAATGTAGGCTTCCCAATGATCCATAAAATTAGACACATGTAGCATACATTGTCAAATACTCGTACAAACAATAACCCGAAACAAATAAATTTGTATGATTTAAAATCGTACACACAAAAGTCGGCTCGATCGATTGCCGCCTTTTGACTGAATGGGTAATGATGGTGTATGATGGTAGGCCTAGGCCTAAACATGGTTGACGGACATCACATGTAGCCAGTTCAGGGACGTATAAGGTTCTTTTGGGCCCAGAGAAATCTAAAGCTTCTTAAGGCCCTGTGCCCCTATCAAAAAGTAGGCCCTACCTGAGATATTTAAACATAGACAGTATAAAGCAGGGGTGGCGAACCTTTATGGATCAACGTGCCATTTTTTTTCTAAAGAAATGTTTAATGAGATATAGACGTGCCGCCAAATAATTTTGACTTGTGATTATTGGGAAAATAATAAAACTAAATACTAACAACTCAAAACTCTGTATTTACTACAAAAAAAACTACTTTTTGAACTCTATAGTAGTACTTATTTTATTTATACGTGTAATTCAAGTTAAAGTAGCATTCGTGTGTGTGCTCTTGCAGATTAGATGAAAAATAACTTATATTAGGATTGAGATGTATCTTTTAGTAGAATTCATGTTGAATCGGAGTCACATCTGCCCAATGGTTTCTAAGCAATTAATTGTTTTTGCTGTGATTCACTTTTTTGACAAGAGGATTTGTGATTTGTTTCAAATTGCCGTTAAACAGATGATGTTCTGCATACCACTGTTCCAGAACATAAAATACTCACAGCTTTCTAACCTTTACTAATAATGCCATATTTCTAGATTCACCAAGTTTGAAACTGTCTGTTACACTTACTATCTTTCACTCTTTGTTCTTTTGCTGAACTAGCCATGTTAAAAACAGTTAAAAATCGTAAATATAACACAAATAAACTTTAAAATACAGTTGTGTCAACGCATCTGACTATGCTATGCGTAGACAAATTTTGCATCATAAGCAACCGCAGTCCACGACGTAACAACGCAAGATAACAACAAACGAGTGTGCTCCTAGCCATACCGTGACTGACCACTCGCGTTTGGTCATAATACTTCATAGTGAATTTTGTTATTCTGAAACAAAATGCAAAAAATTTTGATCGCTGGCGTGCCCAAAATATTGTGTCGCGTGCCACTGTATTTTAAAGTGCCATTGGTTCGCCATTCTTGGTATAAAGCATGCATTGTTTGAAATACTCGTTCAAACCTTAATTTCAAGAAAATAAATGTGCACGAGTCACAGTCTCAGAAACCTAGACACACACCGGCTCGACTGATAGCCGCATTTCAACTAAATAAGTTGAATGGTTGTTTATCGTATTCGGCCTTGGCACAACCATGAATTACGGTCATCACATAATAATACAGTCTTACTACTTTTGTCAGTTGACATGCAGTTTGAAATTCCATGTTTTTCGGTGAATATGTGCCGGAATAATACTTGACCACATTAAAATTATATGGATTATGATCTTATTAAGACAAAGTCAAGAACAAAATGAGGCCCCCATTGAGAGTGAGGCCCTGGGCCTGGGCCCAGTTGGCCCATGCCTTAAGACGTCCCAGCTGAAACCCACAATTATACAAAAACATTAACGACCGTAACTTCACTACCATGCCCACTTAGCTACCGATGAAGTAATCTTTGTCAAATACTTCGTTAATGAATGATAAATCTTATATGTCATCCAGATGAAACATTTTTAAGGGCAAAAGAGGATGAAGAAGAAGATGATGATGATGAGTTTGATGTTCTATGGCGCAAGAGCCAGTTTTGGCTATACTGCGCCAAACATTCATGGTCTGTGGTCTGGACGGTAAAAGAAGAAATTGGATGACAAGATGGAGGGTCGAAAATAGAGAAGGATCACTGGGGTACCCCGGGGTCAAAAGAGGATGAAGAGAGAGACATAGAATAACGAGCTGATAATGAAAGAAGATAAATGAAGCCTTTTAAAGCACGCGCCAACATAAAAGGAAATATAATTATTTTTCTTCTTTCTGATTGTAATTAGCGATTATTTTTGGAAAGGAAATTGGATCAAAATAGTTACAATGTCGGGTGATGTAAGGTGATGTACGTAATAAAACTATTACGTAATGCTTATAACAAACCAGGATATAAATCACGATAATTACTATCAACACACAGAAATCATTAATTTGTCATTATCATAGTCATAACTGGGACATCAAGGTATATACGAAGCACAGGAAAATTTTTAAAGAATTGGGGAAAAACGTTATTATCAGTTATCAGTCTATTTTTTTGAAGAGGAGGCTGGTTGAAAGCCATATTTGAATGTTGTCAAAATATGAAAAATGGCGAGTTTTGTGACGTACTCTTTCTCCTTTCTCTAATTGCTGAGAAAGTACACCAACAAACGGTGAAAGTTCCGCTCCGTTTCCATAATTCAGTGCTTCTCAAAGTTTCAATATTTGTGACCCAATTTACAATCATAATTTTCATCGCGCCCCCCTCCATGCAATAACAATGTATTGAATTCAATAATACTATACTTTGACGCAAAAGCTTCAAGACGCCTTTAAACTCTTAAGTGCCTTTGGCGTATATAAACGTCTCCCTCAACCAAAGCGTTAATTGCCCAGGACGTTTATATACGTCTTTCCGAAATACGATATTCTCGGGGCTCTGCTATCCATACATTTATTCCGAAGGCTTTGAAATGCAATAAAATGTTCTTGACAGTGTTTCCGAAGGATTTCAGAGAAGGTTTTACTTATTTATTCCTTTTCATCCACCTCATACTTCTCATACGCGCGCCTATATGGAAAACGATGTTATTGGGGAACGAATCTCGTAACTTTTAATCTGCAGTTAAGGGATTCATTATAAACTGTACAAATTATCAAGATAAGTGTTAATTTTTGTAAAAATTTTATATATGACAAGCCCATGGGGTCACTGTGGATTATTAAAGTTGCTCTTAACTTAGTATAGTTAAATTAATTATAAAAAATATTATGCAGTACTGATACATTTATGTGTATTATATCAGTGCAAATGTGTATTTTATATTTTATTATGTTAGAATATATTTCGTTCGTTTACTTTCGGTAAATTAATAATTTTTTTAAATAATCTTTTGTTTTCGTCCTATCACTATGCTCGCGCCTCCATTTAGAGTTAACACACTCCTCTAGAGGGGTGCGCCCCACAGTTTGAGAAACACTGCCTTAATTGCTAGAAAAAATATGCTTAAATGGGTGGTCAAGAATTCTGACCCTTTTTACCACGGCCTCTCCCTTAGTGTCCAGGGCTGGAATGACCTCCAGCCTGAGTTGGTCTTCCGTTTCTCACGCATCCAAGACGACAATGATTCTGGTGAAAATAACCCCACTATGAGCAGTGAAAGATCCCGTGCTCTGAAGGGCCGAGAGACAAAAGATGAAAGAGAGTGCTGAGAGAGAGACGAGGAGACCCGGGAGTTAAAAAGCAGAGCGAAAGGGCCCGCTGGGAGAACCGTGGGAGGCCTCTAGAAAGCTACAACGAAGGCGAGGATAGAGCGGCGGCCCGAACGAAGATTGGTGTGAGATTAACAGTGATGACGCTTCCTGAAAGCATGTTGCTGTGACTAATGCCACCTGACTGACGAAGTCAGATCGAGGGCCACGAAATTCATAGCGGCTAAGGGCTAGAATTTTTACGCCTGTCGTTAGCCTTAGCTTTGAGCACCATGCAGGTGACAGTACAATTTTTCTCAGGTCCACCCCAATTCAGAGAGAGAAAACCCTGGGGGTGGCCAGGGGCCTCCCACCTCTCTTCCCCTTCCACCAACCTTTGCCGCTCGACGGCTATTTAGAGTACCCCCATGCCTCAAAGGCACTATACATTTACAAACATCCATGTCTTCTCTGGGATTCGAACCCAGTCCCTACGGCACCGCAGTCAGCATCGCTAACCACTATACCGGTTGGACGATTCCTGAAAGCTTAAATAGACTGTGAATAGAATAAACTGTGGACACTGTTTACTGATATATTTTACTGGTCAATATTTCAAGAGCATTATAATTAAGTAAATATTCCTTAGTTTAGCTGTACGAAGACATTACAGTTTTTTGTCTGTGGAATAACAATAGGAAGGCTCGAAAATCGAGAAAGGCACATTGTAGTTGCAAATTTTGTCCTTTTGTTAAGAAAGTTATGTTGTCCTTTGAGAGAAGTTATTTTTTGGGGAGGACTTTTACTTAAGGCCGAATGTATTTAAGAATTTCAATACTTACTAAAGCAAAATAGAATAAAAATGAAGCGTAAACATGTAATTTTTATCATTCAAGTTTATTAAAAAATTTTTAATATCAATTGTTTATAGCGAAAGGATGTATAAGATAAAAGCGAGATAAGAGATCGTAAGTTGGGGTCGAACTGCGGATTAAATTAACCTTTGAGAGTATTACATCGACAAAACTAAATATTATTGTGGTATGCGCGATTAGTTTCATTGTTTGCATTCATTCAAAGCAAAATGACAAATTGAGGCATTCTGATAAAAATGAAGAATTAATATTAGCATATTTTTAGCGTGGGTCACACATTATCTCTGGTAAGTAAACGGAATTTTGCTTTTATGCTGAGAGAGTTAGTTTATAGACGATCTTGCTTAAGCTGCGTCAAACACACGTCTAAAATATTTAAAAGATTTTAGAAAAATTCTAAAAATGCTTCTTTAAAACATTACAAAACGTAGATGTGTAAAACCTTTAAAGGGTTATAAAAGTCCAATTTTAAAAAGGAATGAGAACAGCGTTTGTGGCAGAGATTTGTGAAGGGCTCACGCGTCTTTCATTAATATGTCCTTTGGGTTCCTTGGGGCCAGAATTAATGGCAACTCTTTTCTAACCAAACCAAGAAGTAAGGCGTGAATGAAAGATGCAAATTAAGAGGCTTTTAAATATCAGAAGTTAGAGTAAGAGAGGTGGCAATTTGGAGAATGTTATGATAGATCGTGATTCAATTGTGAATTGACAGCCAACAGAAGTTATTCCAGATATAGAGACATTAGGTCAAGGTGCATACCATTGCACTCCAATAAATACGCAACTTCCAGTAAGATTGGATCAGCGATCGAAATTAAGGTAGGATTGACTATTTAATATTAGGATCTGTGATAGTATTGGAATTGAGTTTAGGCGAGTCAGTTATTGATAGTGGTCCGATTTAAGTTATTTCGGTCTTATATAAATTGTGTGTTTTGTCATCGTAGATTCTCTCACATATATTATTATCTAATCTGTTAGAAGTTTAAGTTTTAAGATCTGAATAAAGAGTCAAATTAAGATCATGGAATCTTCTAGTTCTTTCGTTAATCTTACACCTCTAGCTCACGCTGATAATCAAGGAGAAGGGTACCCGAGAGGGGCAACTTCACAGATTTTCTAATACCAGGTTAGATAAGTTTAAAACAGATGAAGAGGAAAACAATGGTGCAATAATGATCAAAAACGGGAAATCAATCAATATGTGATAAACAGTGTACTCCACCTTGCATGAAGGACATTCAAAAGCATTTTTACTGAATAACAAATGTCTCTGAGTAGAATGTGTATGTCCAATGAAAAGTCGAGTCAATTTGACGTTAGCTCTTCGGATTGAAATCACAGGCCATGCTTCCATGACAGGTTTAACAGAGTGCAATTTGTTATTCAACGGCAAACTCCGTGGTTTCTGCCATGCTGTTTCAACATGATGCAGGATGACATGTTTCATGTCACACAGTGGCTCTCCTATTACAAGGCAGATGGCGCTGCGAATGGGTGCATCCCTTTTATTTTTTAGTGTAATCATGTTTTTCACTTTTTGTTGTCTTCTGTTGTTCTTTGTCCGTTGTGCTGAATAAAAAACTACAAAATGCATCTTTGGGCCTTTACCGGACTAATCCAAATTCACAACCCAACTTGTGTTCTAATAGAAGTATTGCCAGCAGCACACAAGAGAGTGGTTGTCAACCGAGCCGCGCAATCAGCTTCCTCATTGCCCGTGATACTATATTATTTGGTAACCAACAAGACTTTATATCAAAAACCTAGCCATTCATTTGACATGCAATGTCGAAGATATCACACACCACAGGATGACACCGATAGAAGTAATTTTCATACGCCTCTAAGATATCCCCGTGCTCTTATTATGGATAATGTATTTTACAGGGGCTTTTAGAATCTAGCAATTGAAGGGCACTGTAAATGTTTACAACTTAATTCCTACATTATACCTATGATTACTTATGACACTTTTTTTAATGTTTTAAATTATTCCTTTTCCTTAGTTGAATACGTTTATTTCCTTTTCTATTTGTATAAAAGTTATATTTCAATGAGAAGTATTTTCGTACATTCGAATTTTTCACAATTTTTTTAAGAGATTCCGTAGCAAGGAAACAACACTTATTGGAAAAAAAGAAAAGAAAAAGAATAGAAATGATTTCACTTAATGAACGCATATGTTAATTCATTAAGACTCGTGAGAAAAATTATATCTTACATTCTTTTAAAAATGTATGTCTGTTGTATCCCATTACTATTCTGCCATTTTTTTAAAGAACGATAAATATATCAAGGGCGAATAAACTTTGAGTTGAAATTGACAAATCTACATCAGTTTAAAACTTATTAAAGTGTCATAAATTAATTTTGGGAAAACGGAAAATTAGAAACATAATACCATGAAAATTTTAAATATGTCTTCAAAAGGAAAAGAAAGAAAACATCAGTTTTTAATCTAAACTAGCTGCATGGCCCGGCGTTGCACGGGCTTTCTCTTTTGATCATGACAGACACCAGCATTTCTGTGTGTGTGTTTGTACGCACGCGATGTGAATAATTTCTATAATTATGTCATTAAGGCTAGCTGCATGGCCCGGCGTTGCACTGGCTTTCCCGCGTTTAAACTTTTCCCTTCCCTTCTCTCACCACTTCCAGGGGTACGTGTGATTTCTTTCATTACATTTTTTTTTCGAAATTTCGTGGTCTACTTTACCCCGTCGTACGGATTTCTCACCTCTCAGGTTAGCCCGGCATTGCACGGGCTTTTACCGAGTGTATAACTTAATCCCCATGGTAATTTCCTCTTATGACGCCAGCACTTCTATGTGAGTGTATGTGTGTGTGCGTGCCTGATGTGAGTGATTTCTACAATTACGTCATTGAAATTCCCTTTTTCGAAATATGTTCCACTTTCCCTTGTCAGTCAGGTTTCTTTCCCCTTCATTTATCCCGGCGTTGCACGAACATTTTCGAATGCATAACATATTGCCATGGAAATTCCCTTTACCCTATCGCTGTCAGCACTTCTTGGTGAGTGATTTCTATATTGATGCCATTAAAATTCCCTTTTTTTGAAATTTCTTCCACTTATTTCATTGTCTAACTGGTTTCTTTTCTCTCTATATATCCCGGCGTTACACGGAGTTTTTGAGTGTAAAACTATTCTTCTCCATCTCCATCTATTCTTCTCCAAAAGTTTGAGAAATTCTCATTCCCTGTTAAATCATTACAGAAGCGCCATCAGTAGTTACCCACAATATTTTATTTATATTATTTATTTGTTGATATTTTTTTTTTTTTGCTTTCAAAATGATTTATAAAGGAAGAAAAAAATATTCTGTCCATTAATTGTCCTAGAAAGAGGAATCAAGCTCTTCATAAAACTCAATCTTTATCATGATATAAGTGCAAGTACTGTAAGGAGCGTAACATAATTTACATCGGTACTTTCATCAACAACAACAGTATAAGCAACAGTTTCTTGCAAACCAGAATATTTTTCGGTTTTATTACATTTTACGCCATTTGAGTTATTCATTTTTTAATTGTTCGTACGGAAGATGATATTTCTTGAATTCGAGATAATATTGTTTACATGTGAGGTAAATCACTGAACAATATTACAACATTTTTTAAAAATGTGTCCATTATATATTCGCCATCTGTGAAAGGTTTCCGTTTGACTGCTACAAAATGAGCAATTTCAAATCTTCATTCGGTCGCTTTAGGTTTGGTTTCAGTTGCTGGGCAAAAATTATAACTTTTTCCTTATACTCAGTAACAGCTCTTTCTACACATTTCTCATCAGGATTCTTAAAAGTGGGCTGATGCGTCTGAAATAATTATAAATGTTTTGTACACTTGATGCACGACATACAAAACTTTCGCTACAAACTCTCATACAGCGTGACTTTTTTGTTGTATGAATCCATATTCATTCGTCTAAGAGTCTTGAAAAACGTGAATATAAAGCCTTATTTTTTAATTCCTACTATTAGCTTATTCTCTCTATATATATACTTATTTATATATTTATCTTGTTCAAACTTCCAATTGTTAATAAAATACTTTTATTTTTTTATTCATCCATCAAGTTCAAATAATTTTTTTAAAAACTTGTAGTGGATGACACTTGATGTTTATATATTTTCGAATATTAATCAATTAATTTAATTAATTATTGGTTTTTGACGCCAACTTAGATTTGTCTCTATTGATGTAACAATGGAACTGTTAAAACAAAGACAAAAGTTGGCGTCGAAAACCTGTTTTTCAGCCAAACAGGGTGTGCATTGTTACAACAATGCAGACAAATCATGCTCTTTTTTTCAATGCCTGCTATTAGTTCACTCGCTCCTCCTCCCTACATATATATTTATTTATATATATCCTATTCCAATTTTCAATCGTTTATAAAATAATTTCTATTCATCCATTCAAAGTTGGAATTGACTTAAGTTTTTTTATATTACTTGTTTTTAGTCATCATTTGATTAAATATATAGGAATGAATTGTTGCAATAATTAAACAAATAAAACGTTTTCACAATAAAACTAGAAGCATGACGTAAAATAAGAAGTAACCTAAAGCTCACGGCGTGCATCAAACTACTCATCAACTTTTTTTCACTACGCAGCAATGAGTTGGTTTCATTTTACATGCATTATACAATAGTTTTAATCTGTGTTGAATATATATTTAACGTTAAGAATGAGTCACATTTAAACAGAATTGTTTTTTTTTCCTTAACGCAAAGCGTTCCACATTTGGCATGCGTGCATAGGCTGTCGAAGCCTTTTTTATATTATTAAAGGAAAAAGTTTATGTGTGCGTGTGTGTGCGATTTAGCACAAAAACGCATTGATGCATTTTATGCCTTGATAATTAATGCATTACATTTACATTAATACATTGAAATTTTAACATGATTTGAAAAGTCTTTTAGCTTTTACATAAAAACTATAAGAGAATAAACTTTCAATGAGAATGAAATTATTAATATCTGTCATATATACGTATAAATATACGTATTATATAATAATACGAATAAATATACGTATTATACAATAATAAGCATAAATACACGTGTAATTTATGTTTTTACATATTTATTTAAAATTGCTCAGGTGGGAATGTTATATTAAATTGCAAAAAAACTGATTAATTAGTGTAGTAATTTGAAAACGAAAAGCACATATTGTAGGCTCACTCTAAATATCATATTCAACTTATTTGTCATGGAAAATATGAAAGGTATTTGAGTTTTGTGAAATATGATATAGAAAAAAATCCATAATATTTAAGTTTGTAGTATTTATGTTTGTTTTGAATGTTATGTCTGTAGTTACTGTGAAATAATTTCAAGTTTTAATACGTTTAAAAAGTTGTACGAACATTTCAGCTGTCGTTCAAATTGTGAAACAAAGTTGGAAATGAATGCATTCGAGTTTTTGAAAAGCATTTTAATGATGTCTGAAAACTTATAATTTTTTTTGCTCTGTGTTCCGAAACATAATACTCAGCTTATTTAACTATAACCTTAAAACCCTGAATTCAAACGAAGCGCCTATTTTACAGTTATCATTTTCTCAAAACTCAATGCTTTTCCTAGAGTACCCAATAACATTCCATACGTTAACAGAGTACCGAGAGTGGAAATAATTAAAGCTTTATCTACAGTGTAAATTTTCCACAGGGTCAAAGTAAAGTCTTGCCAACAATTCCTTCTTAAAATTAAACCAAGTGCCTGACATTTTGGAGAGATTTGAAGCGCTACATTTTTCAGAATACTTTTGATTTTCCTTGAAAGTTCATTTGTTGTGGAAGCCGAAATCATAATCTGCAGTTGAAGAGACAAGTACAATATTGTGGAACAAATCATAAAAAGCACACCTTCTTTGCTGGCGTTTGAATGAAAACCAAAGCTGTAGCCTCTCCAAAATAATCCAGTCATACTCAAAACGACTGTGGCGAAGGTCAGAAATGAAAATTCTCCGTCCATGGCACTCATCCATTTTGCTATGTCATCGTATGTGTATAGCACAGTATATATTTCTTCAAGTAAACAGGCAGAAATAATATTGTTCAATAATCGATCCATGATATCTTGAATGCAAACGCACATAAGGCTATAATAAAAGACAAAGAGGGAAATAACGGAATATATCACAATGTAAAACAATAATTCCGTAATTGGGAAAAGTAAAGCGCAATAAAATTGATAATAACTGCAAGAATTCATAAGAGAGTTCAACTGGCGTGTGAGTTTCTGAACCTTTTCTCTGCTGATCCATATGTATATGTTCAAAATGAGCCAGATAATCAAGATAACTTGGACAAAGAGGTACCAGATCATGAGTAAATGTTTCTTTTTTTTAATACTGCGTTGTGGCAACACGTTATATATCCGCTGAAGCTTTTCTGCCATGTTAGAAACAACTTGGCGTCTTTTGTAAAATGATGCATAAAATACAGTCATGGACACAGAAAGAAAGATATGGGTGTAGGTGATAGTTCCGATAGAAGAATAAAACAGCCATAGAAAACTTATGAGAATTTTTAGACCTAGAATAACAAATATGATGCATTTCAAGCAATATCTGAGATAGTAAAAAATTCGATAGTCTGAGATATTCCTTTGGTGTTTGATTAAAAGGTAAGGCTTAAGACATTTTGTTCCACTAAGTACTTCAATTCCAAATAGTTGCAGAATATTGAAAATTAGTTTTAACTCCTTTTCGAGAACTTTTTCTGAAGGTTTACTCATTTCTTTTTGGAATTAAAATCCATTAATCTTTGCGGATATATAGAATTTATTTCCCTGTATCCTGAAAAAACTAAAAATTCTTACTTCAGAATTGAAGAAATTCAATTCTCCTTAGAGATTTCTTTAAGACATTGTGTTATGCTTGATAGTTCTGTTTCTAAGCAACTGAAAACATTAAACATTTCAATCAAATACCGAATAATTTTCTATTTAATCAGCCTCCTTAATATTGAATAATAGATTTTGTAGGCTTTCTGAAAGATAAATGTTGTTGATAAGAAGATATGAAAATATAGGACTGTTGCATGTTCTCTTACAAACATAATTGATTTTTTTAAATCAATTATTTTAATGCTTTATTCATTAATCTAGCTTATTCTTTTAAATTGTTGACAACTTTTTCATTGATTTCTATGTATTTAAAAAGAGAATGTGTTATAATTAAAGAAAAATATCTAATGGAAAGAATAGGAGTACAAAAGGACGTGTTTGCTATAACTTTATTTGGCTAAGTACCGGTTTCTACGATAGACCCTGGCCTTTTGAATTCAATGCTAAAGTTTTTGACTACGAGACTTAGAAACCTTATGTTATATGCAGCAAATTCCTTTTAGAAAAACAGTGACTCATACCGACAATCATTTTCAGTTTTGACAAGAATACTCATTACGATAAGTCAAATTTTATTTATGGTGGAAATATATTAAATTTCTAACGTGGCAGTGCATGTGCTTGATTCTTGATTAAATCCTATTAGCAGTCGGACCCCTATTTAACGAAGTAGCTAAATCTCGAAAAAAATTTCGTTATACGGAAATTTCGTTATATAGAGGTTCAATATATTTTATAAACTACATAAAATAAATTTTAAATTCATAAACACAATAGATTAAAAAAAAGTAAGTACTCACACCTTTTTGTAAATTAGTATTTATTTATTTTATATATCTTACACAACAAAAAAAAAAAGAAAAAGAAAAGAAAAATTGCAAGAAAAACAAGAATGTTGAGGAATATATTGTATTTTCAACACGAAGAAAAAAAAATTATATTAAAATTAATGAATTTAAGGACCTTTCTAATATAAAGTATACAAGTAATTTCAAACATACAGGTATTATTTTACAACTAGAAATTCTAAACAAACATTGCAACATGCTTATTTAAATTTAATTACCCATAAAATCTGTTAATTCTGTTTGACTTTTTTTTGTTCGGAAAAATGTTTTGTTTCATAATACGCCTCACATTTTTTGAATGCACCAAAAATCCGCTTAAGCGTATTTTCCCGTGTCTATTCTTAAATTTTTCTAGCCATCCTTTGCTATCTAGAAAATGGTTGTATCCCAATGCTTTCGCAAATTGAAGATCTTGCTCTATTACGAAAGGTCTAGAGATCGAAACATTTTTATCTCGCATTATTGTGTATCCACTTCAAAACTGCCTCGTCGATATTTTTATAGACACATGTTCTTAAACGTTTCGAGCAAGCATTCGATTAATCATAATTCTATATTTTTTTAATAATAGTTTATAAGCTATTTGGAGGAATACTAAATTTTTAAAGAATATCCTTTCTTGACGCCTTTATTCACTTCCCGTAGAATTAATTTTTTTTATGCTAAGCCCTAACATTTTGACATTTTTGGGCTACAAGGAACGAAGTTACCAGTACGACTGATCAACACTACAAATGAACACGGGGACACGAGACAACTCCACTGAGGGTGAAAAAGGATATCGAATATGTTTTTAGAGAACTGTTCTTGGATGAAATGCCGCACTTCTATTGCTCTCGGTGAGACAGGCACCTAATAAAAACAGTTCAAGATTTATGGCCACCAAAAATATGTTAAAAGAGAGAATAACTTGAAATGTCCAGAAATACTTAAAAATAGGGAGGGGGACTGAATCACAAGAGAAAGAGTTCTTTATATAGAAAATACACTTCGCTATAGGCAGTTTATTTTACCAAGATAATCGTGAATGTTCTTGGTTACCGGAAAAAGTTCGCCACATACAGAAAAATTCACAATATAGTGGTTCGAAAAACAAGCCACTGACTCACTCACTCTTCTCGAAATCTCCCAAATAATTCAATCCACAGGCACGAAATTTAGTAAGCATGGTCATAAAAGTGCCCATTCATTCATTCATTCACTTACTCATTTTGTTGAGTAGAGATCCATCAAGAACGGGTTTATCAGAAACCGACATACAAAGCGGGATGGCAGGGGCTAATGGGGTGTTATGGATACAAATTTTCCGTTTTTGAGCTACAGGTTTGAGATTTGGTAGACATGATTCTTTTGTTGCATTGAAATGCGTTAAAAACGGGTTTTCTGGAAATTGGCTACCAAGGGGAATTACAGTGGTGGTGGTAGGGAGGGGGAGGGGTAGACAAATAAACCCCGTTTTTAGAGTATTAGACCTGCAAATTTGAAATTTTGTAAGTACGGTTTATTTGTTGGGTTTACGGTTTATTGTACGGGTTTTAAGAAAATCCACTCCCAAAAGAGCTTATGGGAATGTAAAAAACAGACTTGTTTTTGAAATTCAAGTCCCTTTTAAACTAAACGGCATGGACTGTAAAAATGTTTTTTAGGGTTTTTTAGGGTCCCGGAATCCCGGTGTTTGTTCTCACATTCCAAAATCTCTGGGATTAACGTAACTAATCCTCCCGGGATTTAGTTTTTGTCTAAATTATATTTTGAAATTTTTTTTTTCTAATAAAAATTTTCTAATTATTTAATTCTCAGAAAATTTGTTTTTCTTTTTATAAAATATATACGTAGAATTTTTTTTTGTGCACTAATTTTTTTCGTATTGCTAACTATATTAAAAAAGTAATATAACGGAACAATTTTAAACACCGAGTACTAGACTAGTGGACGCATTTTAATTTTTTGCATTTAATATTCAGCTTACAATGGGTGGCCGCGGTAGCCGAGTGGTATAGGTATCGGACCGTGGCTTGCCTTGTCACGAGTTCGAGCCCAGTACCACTAAAGACCCGCCGTGTAGGGCAGCGATGCACGTTAAATCTGTCGAGAGCTGAAACGTCCTCCCGTTGGTGTGGTGTGGTAGTTAGGAGAAGGGGGTGCCAGCTCAGGTGTCGTCCACGTCACTTGACCATGGTTCAAAATTACTTGGTCCGTCGCCAAAAGCCCTCGTGTAGCTGAACAGTGCGACGTTAATATTGAATCAATCAATCAGTTTACAATGGACTAAATTCACAGACAAGCGGCGCCAGTTCGGAATCACGTGATGCACGTGCAAGGCGTTACCGTAGAAAAATCTAATAATACGAACATTGACGATATCTTGTGTTTTAACTTTATCACCGTATATATATGCTTAATATTATTATATATTAGGATTATTCTTGTATACCTATTACGCGTAGGAAATAATTTTATTAATTTTTTTGTAAAATTTTTGATTTTATTCTAGTTTATTTGTGTTAAGTGTGTAGCCTTCATATAATAGTTACTTGTGGTGTGTGTGTACTTATTTATAGCTCATAGTTATCTTTAGTTAACTTATTAACTAGTAGCAAGCTTATTCTTGATAAGTATACTTTAGTATAGTTATTAATGTTATTACATTATACTTTCTGATATGAGTTATAAATTATTTTCTGTTTTAATAAGATACTCTTTTTAACCCTTAACTTTGAAATTTCTTAAATTTCTATGAAAAAATTATACCAGCTTGTTCTCAAGTAATAATAAACGGGAAAAATATGAAAAAAAATTAAGCAGTTTTAAATTGAATTTCAGTCATTTTTTTTTTGTTTGTTGCAAGTGCAACATTGCGCAGTAGTGCTGTAAATTACAAATTTTTTTTATGTGAGGATTTTATTATTCATCAAAAAATGTTTAAATTTCTTACCTGGTAATTTATTTCCTCAATAAATAAGATAAAGCGTAAAATATAATGGATTATTTTTATAGCAAAAAAAAAAAAAAAAATAGTTCTTGAGGCATCAGAGATTTTCATAATTGTTGTATTTCTGGAAAAAATGTACCATCTAGTGACAAAATTAGAGCGTATTTCGTTGCAGAAATCTTTTTTTTCTCAGATAAGTGATTTGTATGTAATTAAAAAAATATTGAGTCTGTTAATTTAAAATAAATCATATGTTGCAGAAATGCAACAGTACGAAGTTAAGGGTTAAACTCTGTTACGACTATATAATTATTTACCTGTTTATGCCCTGATCTAATTAATGAGGGAATACTTGAAATTGATTCAAATTCTGATTCAATTTGTACACAAAAACTGTTCAAGTGTAGCAGAAGAGCTTGATAAAATTATCAAAGAGGGATATACACCAATGCAACCTTTTAGATTTGAGACATTGTCATCGAAAATTTAAAAAGAAATGTCTCATTTTGAAAATGGAGGGAGACGTGGTGACTACCTGGAAAAAACATACTCCTATTTGATGACGATAAAACCAACTAGTGTAGAGTCTTAATGAGCATTTTCTTCGGCAGGACAATTTGTAACAAAAATAAGGAGCCATTTAAACCATCAAACGCTGACGAGCTTTGTTTTTGCAAGCTTATTTACAAAAGCATACGAAATGAGGATTTTTTTTTTCTTTTAAATTTCATTGTGTACTATTTTTTATTTGTTTTTTTTAATGATGAATTAAGTTTGGTTTTGATTTGTTTTAAAAAATAATAATATTAAACCTATTTTTTAATTATGTTTTAGTTTTATTAAGTAATTTCAACTACGCCAATGTATAAGTATTTTTCATAAATAGTCCAATCCTAATCCCGTGATTTACACTATGTCATCCCCAGATTGAAAAAATATCATGAGGTCGCAAACCTTATAGTTTTTCGACACATATGAAAGTTTAATTTCAAAAAATTTATATCAATAACTTAAAAAGAGTATACATCTTCAACCAACATCATGAAATGCTTAGTGAAGTGGGCAGAAAAAGGCTAGCATTTATATTACAAAAAAAAAAAAAAAAAAAACAGAAAATTGTCTTTGCACACTTTATTTGTTGTCTTTACATATTATGCACCTCCTGAGCTTAGTTTTCGTACTTTTAAGCTTTCAGAGTCGGAAGGATAAATTCATGAATATTTGTAGGTTAATGAGAGGTTATGGCAAAACTATCCCTTGATGTCCATTCGTAAACCACAGCCAATTCATTCTTTTGTGGACTGCCAAAACCTTCTTTCCCATAATTTTATACGACTGAACATAAAATATAAAATAGTACAAAAGAGACTTCTTTTTAGGACAACTTATCTTCACTCATGCCTTAAGGTATCCGACTACGTTCGAAACCGTGATTTTGCAAAAGCGTATAAATGGATAATATTTATGATATTTAGTGTCACTTATATTAGAAAATGTATATAAAATTGTTTTAAGGATAGTATTACAATAAAAAATTATTTAAGTACAATATTTTGACAAAAAAATGAACATAGAAGGACCAGTTTTCAAAATGTTCTCCTTTTGTGAAAAATTCTTAAATTATTATTCCTGTATATTATAGCTCAGACCTCTGTACAAAGGCTCAACTAGAGAGAGAGAGAATTTTTTTAAATATAAAACTTAGAAGTGGGTTTTTCCATGTCTTACGACAACAGAGGGGGAAATTTAAAGAAAAAACGCTGATAATTATTTCAATTGGATGTAACTCTGAAGATAATGTGAATTTTTCAAAAATTATAGTTTACATTCTCTAGGGAAGTCTTTACTTTATACAAGCATAATATTACTATTTTAGAAGCATTTCTTTTATAAAAGGAGAACATTTTGGAAAAAGGTTATTCCAAGTTAATTTTTTACTAAAATATTGTAATTAAATAAAATTTTTTTTGTCAAAATATTCTTAAAACAATTTTATACATGTATTCTAATCTAAGTGACACTAAATATCATGAAAATGATCCATTTATACGCTTTTTTTAAAATCACGGTTCCGAACATAGTCGGAAACCTTAATTCTACCTCTTGTGTAACTGCTATTTATCTACGCTCTTCAAAAATTATATTTTTAAAAAACTAAAAAACACGCTTTCATAGTTATTCGAACTAAAATTAAAAAAATAATTCTTAATATAAGAATAAAATAATTAACGAGAAAATTAATGTCATTGTGGTAAATGTGTGGGGTGCTCGATATATCAATTGTTAAATTTTTTACTAGCTGTATTCCGAAATGCTGAGTAAAAATGTAATACAAAGCATCCTCCACTTTTACCACAATGACATTAATTTTCTTGTTAATCATTTTATTCTTATATTAAGAATTATTTTTTTTACTTTTTAATTCAATTAACTATAAAAGCGTGTTTTTTAGTTTTTTTATAAACTATAATTTATTTTTCATTTTTTATTTCGATCTACAATAAAAGCGTATTTTTTTAGTTATTTAAACTATCATTTATTCATTGCTGAATTAATCTTAAATACGTCATTTTTTTAGTATATGAAATGCCCATTGGTATCCGAACAATGCGTCGATACGGCCTGGTTTGTAAAATATAGGATCAACCAACTGAAGGAAATCTGGAAGAGCTTTGAAATATTTAATACGGAAGAAGGTGTAAAGTCAATGATATTCTTTACTAAAAATGTCACTATTTGTGTTAATGAGGAGCGATTTCACTTTAGGGTTGTAACTTAACCTTGTAGTCACCAAATCTGGAATTAGTCGCCAAATCTAGAAACTGGGATCTGGAATTAGTTGCCAAGTATGGAAAGGGGAAATCGTGATGATCCTGATCAGGACAATGGAACAAAAGTATTAAATTGTTGTATTTTCATAGGTCCTTCACAAGTGTGCAAACTTTCGAATTAATCTGACCTTTTTAAGTGGGTAAAAACGAGCCCGAAGATTCCATTACATACAGGTGAAGCTAATAAAAGCGTGTTAAAGAGTCACATGTATCCTACATAGAATAAAAAGAACGTAAATATTATGTAGAAAAAGGTTTTTCTGACCAAATATATTGTTGTCACACCACAAAAATTCCTTATTGCATCCTAAATCATTGATTTCTAACACAAAACGTTTTTTATTGGTAATAATTCAAGCATCTCTCGAATTAACTCTAAAAATATGTACACATTATAAGTCTGTTACTAAAGAAATCCTTTTTAATAATTATCCTTAGAGATCTTCGTGAATGTGAGTGAGTGTTTATTAACATCACAGTATAAAACAACCCGAAGGTGGATTTCATGGTTTTAAACATGGTTGTGGGACGAGGACGACACTTGAGCTGGTAACTACTTTCCAAATTTCCACACTACACCAATGTTGAGAGGAGGAGTTTGAGTCACTGTCTTAAAGAGAATCAGCCCCTCTACATGGCAAGTCTTCTTTCAGATTGGTGACTCGTGATAACTCGTGACACACCAACCACGAGTTCGTGACCATTACTATTAGTGTACCGGTGGCAACAAGTCTCTGTGAAACAAAGGGAATGAGAGGTACAGTGTCTTAGGTCTTGGAGGTGTAAAGGGAATAAGAATCTGTGAAAGGTTATCACCTCTATCTTGGGCACCTAGGTATGTGGGAGGTAAAGAAGAAACACTCGCCATGATCCAATCAATCTATTTATTGATCACACAATGAAATGACACAAATTCACGACGAAAATTATGACTGATTATTGGGTCGCAAACATTGAAAGTTTGAGAAGCACTGTTATAAAGCTTTAATATTTTTACATTCATATTTCTTTCAATAGCTCTTTTACGACATTTTAGAAATGGAAAAAAAAAATTCTTATGAACAATGAATTATTATGACAAATTCTTATGAAACATACAATGATTTTGGCATTGTTTTGGTAAAGATTTATTCATTTCAAAGAAGGATTTGCTTATACT
>BMAV01011978.1:101920-121063 GCA_019973955.1 Trichonephila inaurata madagascariensis
TAACGTAAAGCCGCAATACGACTTTAATAATAAATCGAACAAATTATCATGTTAAGTATTAAATGTTGTATACATTTTATGATATGTCCATAGGGTCATTGGTAATTATAAAACTTTTCCTTAACTTAGTATTGTTAAATTAATTATGAAACACATTGTGCAGTACTGATACATTTATAAATGTATTACATCTGTGTAAATGCATATTGTATTTTTTATTATGTGAGAATGTATTCTGTTTTACTTTCTTTCAGGAAATTAATAATTTCTTTTTAAATAATATTTTGTTTTCGAATTTTGAAATACTCGTGCCCCCCTCGTAGGGTTATCACGCCTCCCTAGGGGGCACGCCCCACAGTTTGAGGAACACTACCTTATTGCATAGTAAATTATTGATTTCTAACACAAAACGTTTTTTATTGGTAATAATTCGAGCATCTCTCGAATTAACTCTAAAAATATGTACACATTATGAGTCTGTTACCAAAGAAATCCTTTTTTTAATAACTATCCTTAGAGATCTCTGTGAATGTGAGTGAGTGTTTATTAACATCACAGTATAAAGCAACCCGAAGGGTATATGTGACGGATTTCATGGTTTTAAACATGGTTGTGGGACGAGGACGACACTTGAGCTGGTAACTACTTTCCAAACTTCCACACTACACCAACGTTGAGAGGAGGAGTTTGAGTCACTGTCTTAACGAGCATCAGCCTCTCTACATGGCAAGTCTTCTGTCAGATTGGAGCTCAACTCGTGACACGCCACCCACGAGTCCGTGTCTATTAGTATTAGTGTACCGGTGGCAACAAGTCTCTGTGAAACAAAGGGAATGAGAGGTGCAGAGTCTTAGGTCTTGGAGGTGCAAAGGAAATAAGAATCTGTGAGATATTATCACCTTTCTCTTGGGCACCTAGACATGTGGGAGGTAGAGAAGAAACACTCGCCACGATCCAATCAATCTGTTTATTCATCACAGAATGGAACGACACAAATTCAATTAATAACAGTCAGAGAATGTCTCATTGCTAACCGCGAAAGTGGAACATCGACGATACTACACGAAAGATTAGGAGACTATCAAACTCTATCCTTGCTTTATATAGGATCTTATCTACCATCCAATTTAATCTAATATCAATTTAGTCTCAGTGAACAATCGTCACTTTAAAGCTTCCTCCTAATAAGTTTTTAATCACAATAATTCAAATATGGTACCTGTCAGTAACAATCTCCCCTGATTTTGGGTTTATCTCCTCTCCTACTTTCTATTCCAAGTAGAAAACTTCGACTATATATAGTAAGTTAATTTGCATATCACGATTTTCTTCTTCTGATGGGTTGGCTGTGAATAACGCGAATTGTGAATAGCCCAAAGATTTCCCGAGAGGCTTAATAGATTAATCGCGAATAGATCCGTCACAAATCAGAAAGCATGAGTCAAAGCTGTGGTGTTTTCTGAATTGTGGTTGAATCAAATTAAAAGAAAAGTATATGAAAAAAAGCTAAAAATACGTTCTTATGGTGATGTTCCTGCATAGTGTTGTGACAGGTCTATTCGAGCATCTTCTTCTAATCCTTTTGGGAAATCTTTGGGCTATCAATTCACGTTTATTCATAATCAACCCTTTAGAAGAAGAAATCGTGATGTTCAAATTAAGTCTATATATAGTTAAAATTTTCTAGCTAGCAACGAGGAGAAGGAGAGAGAGAAAGCCAGAAGTCAGGTGAGATTGCTACTGATCAGGTATCACTCAAATTTACAGAGTAATTCAGATATTTCATTGGTGAAAAAATTAAAGTGATGATTGGTCACTTAAGTTAGTGTTAAATCATTTGGGATAGTAAGATTAATCCTAAAATAAGGAGGTCGATATTTGTAGTCTTCTTATAATTCGTGCATCTCGTTGTTGTTCCACGCATATTGCTTACATTGAGACATTTTCTTCTTTTTGAAATTAATTGAATCAGTGTTACTAATTGTGAGATCAATACATAGATTGTTTTTGATTTGGCTAATGTTTCTTCCCTTCCACCCTCAACTTTAGACGGGCAAGAGAGAGGGACGATTTCCTTACGGTGCTTTCATGTATAGTTTATCATGAGAGAAAAAAAATATTCTTTACTGAAATTTGAATCACGTTATAAAGTACGTGATTTCCAAACTTAAAAGCGAGGTTCGAAAGAAGCAGTATGTTTATAAGGCAGCGTTTCACAAACTGAGGGGCGCGCCCCCTAGGGGGCGTGATAACCTTAAGAAGGGGGGGGGGAAGCATATTGAAAAGTAAAAAACAAAAGATTATTTTTTAAAAAAATATTAATTTACTGAAAGTAAGCAAACAAAATATATTCTGACATAATAAAAGTAAAATGCACATTTACACTGATATTATACACTTATAAGCATATCAGTACTGCGCAATATATTTTATAGTTAATTTAACAACACTAAGTTAAGAACAGGTTTAAAAATTAACAGTGACCCCATGTTTCTTGTCATATCTAAAGTTATATACAAAAATTATAATTTCTCTTGATAACGTGTACGGTTTGTAATTAATCCCTTAAATGCCGATTAAAAATTACACGATTCGCTCCCCAATGCCACCGTTTAACACGTAGGCGAGCGTATGTGGTGTCTTGGGAAGGGGGTAGAAAAGGAATAAATAAGCAAATCCTCTAAAATAAGTAAATCCGTCGCAAATACTGTCAAGGTCCTTTTTTGCATTCCGAAGCCTTCGGAATAATTTTACTGGTAGCAGTGCATAGAAAAGCTTCGGAAATACGTATATATACGTCCTGGGCAATTATAGCTTTGGCTGAGTGAGACGTTTATGTACGCCGATGGCACTTAAGAGGTTAAAGTCGTATTGTAGGTTTAGCGTCAAAGAATATAATTATTGAATCAATACGTTATTGCATAGAGGTGGGGGGCAAGAAAAGGGGGGGGGGGCACGACGAAAATTATGGCTGATTATAGGGTCGCAAACATTGAAAGTTTGAGAAGCACTGTTATAAAGCTTTAATATTTTTACATTCATATTTTCTTTCAATAGCTCTTTTACGACATTTTAGAAATGGAAAAAAAATTCTTATGAACGATAAATTATTATGACAAATTCTTATGAAACATACAATGATTTTGACATTGTTTTGCGAAATATTTATTCATTTCAAAGAAGGATTTGATTATACTTATGCCTTCTCTCTCTCTCCCCCCCCCCTCTGGGGGTGGCATGCCTATGGGCAAAACGGTAAAACCAAGGAGTGAATCATGTAACTTTTAACCGACAGTTAAGGGGTTAATATTCTATTCAATGTAGAAGCAGTAGTAAACGGAGGTATTTAAATGATGTAGTTCATATAATGCTCTTTTACAAGATTTAAACCTTGAAAACTTAGAGTGGTGAACCTGCAGATAAGTTATTAGAAAGGAATGCTATTTACATAAGGAAAACATTATTAAGTATGAGTTCAAATTTTACTAATTAGTTGAAAGACCGCTTAAAATATTATATATTCGATGCCTATTATTATTATGGATACATTAAGAAATTCTTATTCTTTTGGTTTTTTTCATTGATTTTGAGAAATCAACTATAATATAATAATTCACTAAGTCATTGTACCAAATAACACACATAAAATGTTTGCCAATAATTAATATCGATTTTTAAAAAGCAAAGGATGTAAAAATATTGATTTGTTTTCTCTTGTGAAAAATGTTTTAAAAAGAAACAACCACTTATGTAAATGTAAAATAACTTTTCACTGTCTAAATTATTTATCAATCAAAATAACAATTAAAGAGTTTTGTATTCTTTTTTAACATTGTACTTACCCGTACGCAATACATTTTATTCTTGGATGTTACAAGGTATCTCCTCGAAGAAGATGTATCACTCTTTAATTCATTTCAGCGGCTTTCTTATAACTGGTGGAAAATAAAATCAATTGAAAGGGTATCTTATTCCTGTTAAGAGATAAATTATTATAGAGAACATTAATGGAGCGTATACATTTCACGTAATACAATATAAATACATTCATCATTAAAGAATGGCGCAACATTTGGTGCAGCGACATTACTTAGGAGTAAATACTTTATTTACTGTAAGCAAATAACTTAATGAATATGAACGTGTATCGAAAAAAAATTATGCTGCTCAGTGGAACGAAAAGAATTCTTCACAGGATTAGAAAGAAAAGCGTAAGTAAACTCACTTTTCCAACATTGCATAGAATGAAAATACTTGACGAACCAACAGTCAAACTAAACTGGTCATCAGAGTACTCCATCTTCGATATTTTCAAACTCATATTTACTCTCTTTCTATTAAATGGTATTAGAGCTCGTAGCAACCCCAAGAACAAGAATAACGATAGATTTTCTATGACACAGAGAAAGAGAATTAAATGTAGAATGTCAATTTTCATCGGAAGCGTTTGCAAATATGCCTTTATTATCGGACTTTGTTCAAAAGTTATCGTGGGTTCGTTAACGTTTTTATACTCTCCAGATAAAACAAGGTACTTAACTGAAGTTCTTTTTTCATTAATAATGGCATTTTTTTACATTTCGGTATATAGAAAGCGGTTGGTATTGTGGCACATAATATACACCCTTTATCAGACATTCAGAAAACTACAAGGCAGTCTTCCCAAGGTAAAGGCATATAAATTAATTGCAAGCTTAATCACGATCCAAATTCTTATTACAATTTGGGTTTCACTGCGTTTTCTCTCAGTAAAAAAAACGTCTAAACTCCAGGAACTCATTAAAGAATTTAGATCAACAAATGTTTCAATTAATCTCTTCATGTACTATTTTAGTTGCTTTCTTTCTGTAATTATACTCTTTGCTACTCACACACCCTGCACAGTTCTTTCCCTTTTTGCTTTATACTATGATCTCACGTGTAGATGTATTCGAATTCTCTTGAAGAACATATTTATGAGAATGAATGACAATTATTTTCCTGAAGATATGGAAGACTTGTTTGTTGCGTTTGTAGCCGCCATGCGGTGCATGAGAAGCATGAATCAACATCTTTCACTTCTTGCATGTCTTGCAGTTATCTTCACAATGACTGGATCGTTTGCGGGAGGTTACAAAATGGCATTTCATCCTAATAATACAGAAGCATATTTCCTGTCATTGATTTTTTCTGTAATATTTTATTTAACAGCTCAATTAATGATCATGTTGTCGGCATCTGTCACAAACGAATTGGCAAACAAAGTCAAATGTGTCGTACGGTGCTTGCCTTATCAAGATGCCATCCAGGATCCTAAGAGGAAATTTAAATTAAAAAAATATTTGAATCAAGATAACTCTTTGACTCTATGGAAAGTTTACGTGATGGACTGGTCTTTGATTATCACAAGCATTGGTACGCTTCTGACGTACGGAATTTTAATCGGTACTTTAGGAAAGGGCATTTGAAGATCAAGAATTCTATCAAAATAAAGAAATCATTGTGACAAACGGAAAATTTGAAATGTCATTTTCCTTCTGAAATTTATGTTTTTAAAAGGAAGGAACAATACTTAAATGCAAGGGATGTTCCGAAAATAAATTTAGCTACTTATTTTTTAAAAAAAAAACGAAGATGGATCTCCAAGCAAAACAAACAATCGCCGTAAGAAACCACTGATTCAACAATGGAAGGAGCGTCAATAAGAGGAATGACACGTGAGTAGGGTTCAAAAGAAGAAAAAAGAAACAGCGCACCGATGTGCCCTAGGTTATTCAAGTACAAATCACGGTGGCAGGCAAACGTGTGCTGACAACGCAGTCGGCAATGAAAATGCGTGCTGTCACCCGGTATAAATGGTCAAGTGAGAATAGTATATCTGTCATCTATGAACGACTACACACCTAGTATGGTAAAGATACAAGGTGGTAAAGTATTCGTGTTTCATGTTCGGTGAAGGAGAGAGTATTGAAGATGAAGCCCGAAGTGGTTGACCATCTACATCCCCAAATGAAAACAAGATTGTAGGCTGTACGATAATTCCTGGCATCGCAGGGCATCGAGTTTTACACAGTAGTTTCTTCAAAGAACTTACACGTTATGGAAAATGTCTTAATAAGTGTAGAGATTATGACAAAAAATAATACAAGGCGTATGGTTTACTATGCTATGGTGTATTTTTTCTTGGCAATAAAGTTTCCACGCAAAAAGAAAATGACAAAATGTACTTTTGGAACGTTTTTAGTAACATACTGTTAAGTGTTTGGAATAAAAGAGGCTTTAATTGTATAGATCAGGGGTGGGTAGACTTTTCCAGGGAGCGGGCTACTTCTAATTTTTTCAAGCTGTTGCGGTCCACTGGTCCGGACCCTTCCTCATAGCCCTTTTATTTTTTCGATTAATTATAATCCCTTGTATATAGTATGTAAAATTTAACTAAGCATTTGTTATTAACGGGGTTTTTTTTTTTATTATTTATTGCTTATCATTTATTCAGTAATTTATGTTTTACTGTTTTTTGATCCCGACAATCTGCAAAATTAAAAAAATATTTTGACTGTGTATTGGTGTATGATGAGAGAAGGGTACACTTTCGACCTTCGAACCCGCCTCCCCCCTTGAAAAATTCTTGTGTGCGCCAATGCCCAGTGTCGTAGATGTGTTAGGTTAGAAAAGTTCTACAATATTTATAATAAATTAATAATAAATACGGAATATGTGAAGCCCAGTGGCTGAGTGGTTAGTACATCGCGCTTCCACGCCACAGGTCCGAGGTTTAAACTCCGGGCTGGGCAAAGTTGATTCAGCCTTTCATCCCTTCAGTGGGTAGATAAAATGAGTACCAAGCTTGCGTGGGAACTTAACAGTGGAGGTTTTCACATCAGGCTGACCACCTGACCGCGACATTTGCTCATGCACCTCAGGGCCCAAGGTCACATATACTGAGTTGGGCACATTAGGCCTTGGCCCTCATAGGCTGTGGCTCCACTGAGTTAAGTTACGGAATATGTACTAATTTACGGAACTAAAATTTAAAAAAAAATAACACTTTTAAAACCGCGTTTAAAGCAAACCGCAAAATGCAAACATAATAAAAATAGTCACAAATATTAAAAATATCAACTAAAGTATTTATTATCAAACAATTCCAAAAACGTAAATAATAAAACGCTTTCATCTAAAGTTAGTTTTCTTCGTTATAGTCAGTAGAAGACTTAATCTGCATACTTCAGTCAATTTTTAATATTTCCGTACATAATTACTAACTGCTAAAATCTTCAGGCGGTCACCCCAAAATGTCAGCGGTCCACCGGTTGATCGCGATCAACGTAATGCTCACCCCGTGTATAGATATATAAGATTCCAAACTGTGTATTACTAATTGCAATTGCAGTGTTGTATAAACCAATTTGTGGTGAGTTCTGAAGCCTTTAGCAGTTGAAGTTACCCTGTGACTCAGTTTGGTATGAAAATTCAGTCATGTGAAGAACTGTAGCAGTGGCGCACACAAGGGGGGGATTCTGGGGGTCCGGACTAACTTCCCCCCAAAAGCCCTAGATATTTTCTGATTGGTTATAATTCTAAGTATATAATACGTAAAATTTAATTAAACAATTGCTATTAATGATTAATTTTATTAATTAATGCTAATTATTTATTAAATAATTAGTTTTTTACTGGGTTTTGTTCCTGAAAATCGACAAAATCAAAAATAGCATGATACAAGAATGGAGAACTTTCAGCCCCGGATCCCCCCCTTGAAAAATTCCTGTGTGCGCTACTGAACTGTAGCATATTCAAATGAACAATCAGTGGTGCAATGTACACCCCCGCATTGGGGGGGCCGGATTGTAGGGGGCCCAAAGCCTGACTGATACAAAGTACACATATTTAATCAATTTATAAAATATTAAAGGGGGAAAAAACCTGACACCCACACACATTGCAGGGGGGGGGGGCATATTCCCTGTTACGCTACTGTGAACAATGCTACTTTAAATGGAAATGTAGTGAATAGAAATGCGTCTAAGAAGATTCTTGTATGGTATTAAGAGGATATATAAAGAACAATCGAAAGCTCAATGTTTATTTATATAAGTCTTATATAGTTCACAATACTAACGTCATTGGAAAATTCAAAAAGTGGATTCAGAAGTCGCCATTTTAAGAGACCAGAGATAGCAAAACAAGTAAATCTTTATTGTTACATTTATTTGATAGATTCGTTAAATAAACCTCTCTCATCACGTATATAAGTCATTTTCATATTAATTGTATTCAAATATATTGAATAAAGCAATTAAATACAAAACGCTACAGTATTCTTCACTATTACTGATGCAACAACGTCGCAACCGTGATTTTTCAAAAGCGTACGAACGAATGTATTTTTTTAGTATTTAGTATCACTTTGATTAGAATATACGCATAAAATTGTTTTAAGAATATTACTACAATAAAAAGTAATAAATTCTTAATTTATTACTTCTCTTATTTAAATGGAATACTTTAAAAAATGAACTTAAGAATAACCTATTTTCAAAACAGTCTCCTTTTCTGAAAAATGGTTCTATAATAATAATATTTCGATTATACATAGCTAAGACTTCTCAAGAGAGTATGAACTAGGAATTGTGAAAAATTACATGATTTTCCGAGTTACTACTAATTGGAATAAATAATTTTTTTTATTTGTTAAAATTTCTCTACTCTGAAGTATTAAAATATGGATAAAAATTCATTTTTGTTATATATTTAAAAACACCTTGTTCAGGCTCTGTACAGAGGTCTGGGCTATATATAAGCAAAATATTATTATTGTAGAAGCAATTTTTATAAAAGAAGAACGTTTTGAAAATAGGCAATTAGTTGTTCGTTTTTTTTCAAAATATTGCATTTAAATAATTTTTTATTGTAACAATATTCTTAAAAGAATTTTATACGTGTATTCTAATCTAAATGACACTAAATATTCAAAAAATATTCGTTTGTACGCTTTTTCAAATTCACTGTTTCGAACGTAGTCGGATACCTTAATTAGCTTAATAGTAAAGCTGATCTTTGTGTTCTGTAACATTTGGTTTGCATGTTACCAAAGTCTACAAGGAATAGCTCAAAAGAAACAGTATCGAATTCATACAGAGAAGTTTTGATGCAGTTCATGTAGCTAATGTTTCACAGAGCTAATGCTTCACACATTTACAGAAGTCGCCCAGTAATCTAAAGACTTAAATACATTTGGAGGATTCTGAGGATACGCGTTAAAAGTAGGGATTGAAATATCGGACTAAAAGTTCAATACCGGTATTCGGTATTTTTAGATCTTAAGGTATCCGACTACGTTCGGAACCATGATTTTAAAAAAGCACATAAATGCATAATTTTCATAATATTTAGTGTCACTTAGATTAGAATACATGTATAAAATTGTTTTAAGGACATTATAACAAAAAAAAAATTATTTAAATACAATATTTTGGCAAAAAATTAACTTAGAATAAAAATTTTTCCAAATGTTCTCCTTTTGTAAAAAATGCTTCTATTGTATTAATGTTTTGCCTGTATATAGCTCAGACCTTTGTACAGAGGCTCAACTATGAATTTTGAAAAATTCACATTATTTTCAGAGTTACAACCATTTGAAATAACAATCGGCGTATTTTCTTAAAATTTCTCCCTTCTGTTTTCGTAAAACATGGATAAACCGACTTCCAAGTTATGCGTTTCAAAAATTCTAGTTGAGCCTCTGTACAGAGATTTGAGCTATATACAGGCAAAATATTAATACAATAGAAGCATTTTTTACAAAAGGAGAACATTTGGAAAAAAGGTTATTCTAAGTTAATTTTTTGCCAAAATAGTGTATTTAAATAATTTTTTTTTGTCATAATATACTTAAAACAATTTTATACATGTATTCTTATCTAAGTGACACTAAATATCATGAAAATTATACATTTATGCGCTTTTTTAAAATCATGGTTCCGAACGTAGTCGGATACCTTTTAATACCGTGATACCGGTTTTAATACCGGTAGTAGAAATTTTAGAAAAATAAAGGAAACACGGGTGTTTCTTTTTTTTATTAGCCACTTTTATTACGGAATGTAAGTATTTTACAAAAAATAATCTTTAACTTATAAATTATAACGGTACACCAAGAATCATAAAAAAGTATAAAGAAACATTTTATTTATTTAAGGTATCCGACTACGTTCGGAACCGTGATTTTAAAAAAGCGCATAAATGGATAATTTTCATGATATTTAGTGTCACTTAGATCAGAATACATGTATAAAATTGTTTTAAGGACACATTGTAGCAAAAAAAAAAATTATTTAAATACAATATTTCGGCAAAAAATTAACTTCGACTAACCTCTTTTCAAAATGTTCTCCTTTTGTGAAAAATGCTTCTATTATATATAATAATATTACCTGTATATCACTCAAACCTCTGTACAGAGGCTCAACTATCATTTTTGAAATACATAACTTGGAAGTCGGTTATTTCAAATGGTTGTAACTCTGAAAATAATGTGAATTTTTCAAAAATGATAGTTGAGCCTCTGTACAGAGTTCTGAGCTATATACAGGCAAAATATTAATACAATAGAAGCATTTCTTACAAAAGGAGAACATTTTGAAAAAAGGTTATTCTAAGTTAATTTTTTGCCAAAATATTGTATTTAAATAATGTTTTTTGTTATAATGTCCTTATAAAACAATTTTATACATGTAGTCTAATCTAAGTGACGCTAAATATCATGAAAATTATATATTTATGCTCTTTCTTAAAATCATGGTTCCGAACGTAGTCGGATACCTTAAATCACTATTCAGTCTGTGGTACTGTTACAAATGTTTGAAATGTGAGCCTAAAAAGCACAATTCATCAATTGTACTATCATTAAACTCAGAACGTAATTTTGTGCAAAAATTACCAACTGTCGAAAACGCACTTTCGGCATTTACGCTAGTTTGTGGTACTGTTAGCAATGAACGATATACTTTATCCAAGTATTTACCTCTAAATCCCTCACATCTTTAAATAAATCGATTTCTCGTCGGATAGTTTTAGATACAGCTGATTTCTGCATTGTATTTTGGTTTGCTGAAATGTCTATAGTTATCGCTAATTCTAATTTTTGTTCAATAGGCAATTCCTTTTCACAATCGACATTTGTCCTCATTATCTTCGATAACTGTATCAAATTATGTGGACAGGTTTGTGGGTAACAATTTTAAGAAAATTTACTATAAACTTGTTTAATTTTGAATTGGTTAGTCTCTTTCCTTCTTTTTCATTTTCATTTTTAAAGTCATTATAATTATGCACATATCGTAAGACATTTTCTATTTCGGTATACAAATAAAACTTTGTTTTCACAGATACAGAGCGATACACAGAATCCTGCCCATGTGAAGTATCGCTCTGAGCTGTAAAAGGATAGTTTTGGCCCTTCTCCTTGGATGATTCACGTATTTTATTACTTCTTTTGGTTGTACGATGTAAATATGTATTCACAGTCTAAATAATTTAACCCGTTAGGGAGACATAAAAACAAAAACGTATACTACTTTGCTAGGTTGGCGATCCCTGAACATATAGTGGAGACAATTTAAAAAAAATTTCTAGTAATACCGAAAATATAAATATAAATAAGCTTGTGAATACCGGTATTACAAAATTGTGCAAATGGCTCAAAATACCGGTATTCGATATTCCGGTATTGCAATCCCTAGTTAAAAGCATTAAACAGAGATTCAAAAGTGCCCCACGTTCCCATATTAGTTATAAAATTATAGTTGAGAAACACAGTTGTTTCAACTACAGTCCCGATTGGCATGTCGTGTTTATAGCATTCTCAATGGATTTTAAGCCATAGGATTTACGATGAATACTATTCATTGTTTTGCGTATATCCTTTTCTTTTTACTTCAAAAATCCTGAGTACCCTATTTATTCGTGTACTAAAAATAGGCACAGAAAACGAAATGTAGAAATAAATTAATTCAAAAATAATTGTTTTCCTTATTTTAGGAATAAATACATTGTGAACCCGATACATAATTATGAAAACATACAACAAACAAAACTCAGTGGCGTAACAGCACATAGAGGGCCAAGACCTACTGCGCTCATCTCAGTTTCCATGACCTTCGGCACTAATGTGTACGAGCAAATGTTCTGGTCAGGTGGTCAGTATGACGAAAACCCCCAATGTTTTGTTCCCAGGCAAGTTTGGTACTCATTTATCAAGTTACTGAAGGGATGAAAGGCTAAGTCGACTTTGCCCAACCAGAAGTTTGAAACCCGAACCTGTTACGTGGATGCGCGATTCGCTTCCGCTCAGCAACTGGGCTTCAGACATATAATATTGCATTATAATTATCTGGGTTTTATTCAACTTTTGAATAATCAAAATCAAAATAAATTAAGTATATACAGAGAGTTTATCTTAATCCGCGTCTCTTATCAAATATAGCTTATAATAGTCTTTACTTTCCGAAAGATTTCTAGACAATAGAGACCTCTAATTTTGAAATTCAATCCCTTCTTTCAATGAGTTCGCTCTGACTTCTATAACACTTCTATAATGCAGACTCCTATCCTTTTCTATGGCCGCGGTAGCCGAGTAGTATAGATATCGGATCGGGGCTTTCCTTGTCACGAGTTCTAGCCCAGTACAACTAAAGACCCGCCGTGTAGGGCAGCGATGTACGCTAAATCTGTCGAGAGCTGAAACGTCTCCCGTTGGTGTGGTAGTTAGGAGAAGGGGATGCTAGCTCAGGTGTCGTTCACGTCACTTGACCATGGTTCAAAATTACGTGGTCCGTCGCCAAAAGCCCTCGTGTAGCTGAACAGTGTGACGTTAATATTCAATCAATCAAAACCTATCCTTTTCTAGTATTTTCTTCTATCATTTCATTGTAATTACTCTTCAATTTCCTTGACTACACTTAAATAGTAATGCTCATTTGCACAAGGCGAGGTTCTCATTTCAAATAATGATAATTCAAGCAAATCTCATATTAATCCCAATATTAATTTGTTACACAACAATACATCAACCAATTGAATCTAATTCCAAGAATTAATACAACAGACTTTTAACAACACATTATATCGTGATTAAGTCAATAACGTGTTATTTCACTAGAGCAATGATATAAATAACCATTAAGGATACATTATAACCATTAAGAATACATTATACTTTAGTGCTTCTCAAACTTTGAATATTAGCGATCCAATTTCCAGTCATAATTTTTATCGCCTCCCCCATACCCATAATGACAATGTATTAAATGCAATATAATAATGTACTTTTACACTACAGCTGTAATTCAACCTTATATAAACCGTATTATATCAATATAAGAATTAAATTTGCCCCTATGTTACTTTTAAATAATGAATATTTTAAGTTACTTTTTGTAATACAATTATTATGATGTTACTTTTCATATAGTTCAAAATTTATTTTGTTTTTTGCTTCTTTTCAGTAAATTAATATTTTTTAAAAATAATCTTTTATTTTCAACTGTTTGGTATGTTCGCCTCTGCCCCACTTTGAGTTATTACGCCCCCCTAGGGGGCCACGCCCCAACGTGTGCGAGCCGCTATTAAACATATATCTCTCTATATAAAAAGGTTTTCCGTAATGATTAATGAATTTATTTATTTATTACATACAAGAAAATAACATTTCCGTGAGGGTCTGCATATCACAGAACCATTGATTCAAATAATTGAAAAAATTACTTTATATTTATAAGGCATTACGCAGAAGCATGATTTTTCATTTCCGGTGCTCATTATTATATATCCTCATCAAAATACTGGCTTACTTTGGGATGGCCACAAACATTATTTTATACAACTGATGCATATCTTCTCACATTTTCGGAATTTTTTTACTTGTATCTTCTACTTCTGGTGATGATTTCAGGTTCTGCTTCAAACGAACAAGCAAATAAAGTCAAAATCTTCATACAGTGTTTACCATACTAAACTGGAAAAATAATCAACAAAAACCAAATTTTTGAAGCTAACTTCTTTTGGCATGGTAGGGAAATATTTTCGTTGCGCGTTACGTGATGAGCGTAAGGTAGGGATGTATTTGTGTATGTATAAGTGTTTGCCTGGGTCTTGTAGTATACCAAAGTAGGTAAATGTATAGTTAAGCATTTATATGAGTGAGTGAGTGTATCACTGATGACAATTTAAATAGTTCACATGCATTTGTCCGATTACCTTATCAAGATATCGCCGCGATACGTAGAGAAACATCTGCTGAGCGTATGCGAGAGTACAGACGACGTAGAAGATATGTCGTTGAGTCCTAACTAGTTTAGGGACCACAACATCAAGTACCATATGTTGAAGGAACAGACGATGCTACTCTGTCAAATTACAGCGATTTTAATCGTCATTGACTTGCTCATGAAGAATTTAAAATTAACCACAAGCCTTTGATTACTCAATCAAACAATTCAATACATATAAGCCAAAGAAGTTAACTTCTGCCACGTGTTCTCGCCTCTGATACATGCACACATTTTTTTTTCAATCAGACATTATTACAGAATAATATCCTGACCTTATGAAAGATTTATGTAAAGGACAGGTTTCTAGTGGCCTGCACTTTCGGCAGTGTCCTACACAGGGGTGGGTTTTCGGTTTCAAATCCGCCAAAAGACCAACAGATTTTTTAATTTTAGAGTAATTATTGCGTCTGGGCGCTTTGGTCTACATTTTTTAAGAATACAACTCTCCCTTAAAAGTAGTCTGTATACACACTTTTAACGAAAGGAATATTGTTTGACACTTAAGTGCAAAATAATTAAGCCGGTAAACAATAAGGAAGTATTATATTTAGTAATATTTTTTAAAAAAATAGAGGTCAGACTCTCTGGAGAAGTCTTTACTTTATATAAGCACACACACACACAAATTATTATTATTTTAGAAGTATTTCTTTATAAAAGGAGAACATTTTTAAAAAAGGTTATTCTAAGTTAATTTTTTGCCAAAATATTGCATTTAAATAATTTTTTGTCAAAATGTCCTTAAAATAATTTTATACATGTATTCTAATTTAAGTGACACTAAGTATCATGAAAATTACCTCTTTATGTGCTTTTTTAAAAGCACGGTTCCGAACGTAGTCGGATACCTTAAACATTTAGTTTATTTACCTCACAGCTATTATTTACAGATTATACATCGAAGTCATTAAAACTTATTAAGAGATTATTAGAGTTCAAATGATGTGGATTTTGAGAGAGTTCTTTTCGGAGTCTGCTCAGTTCGAAGGTTTCAAAATCATCTCATCTTTCTCTGTTCCGGGGATCAGCGTTCGGCCTCTTAGCATTGAGTTACCTCCTGCTAGTGGCGGGAAAGGGTCCCTCGTGGATCAAAGGTAGCGGGCAGGATCAAGCAATAACTTTCAAAATGCAGTTGCAAAATGCACTGGGTGGCGGGAATCGTTACAACGTGCATGCAAATAACGGAGATGCCAGACGTCGGTAATAGGGTTTCGGATTTTCCTGTTTTTCCATTCCCAGGAATACATCAACATTTCAAAGAATTTAAAAGCACATTATTTTTGAAAAATATCCTTAATAATTATATAAAATAAGTAAAACACGTTTTTGGCTTCAATTGATTAATTTTTAGATTTTTAAATGTTGGTATATTTGTATTAAAAATTAAAAATACATGTCATATAACTATTAATAAAATCGAAAAAGTTTTAAAAGAGTAAACAGAGTGTATCAAGTATATTTTCATCCATGCTCTCTGCAAAACTGGTATAAATTTGTAAGGCAGATATTTCTAAATCTTCCTTTGTACTCCAATGAAATCTCACAGATGTTTTGACAAAATAATTTTCAAATGCATTTAGTTACGAAGTCTTCAGAAAAAAGTTTCCGGAGGAATAAATAATTATTAAAAAAAAAGAAATTATTATAAATCCGAATATAAAAAAATTCACATAGATTATAATAAATAAATACGTCACACACACTGTTTTTATTTTGTCGATGCTGTTACAGCCTCAATTTTTCATTTTCAACTTCATCATATACAGAGAAGAAAAATATTTCATCAAATGAAAAGTTGTATTTTTTAAACTTTTTACACTAAAAGCAAAAATTGTAAGCGACATAGAAAAAAAATGTTGCAATTAAAATTTTGTAAATTAAAAATCTCGAAAAGAAACTTACATTTAAAAAATAATTTCTAAAATTAATTTTCCCTTATTGACTCACATGCGTTTGAAGTCGAAGCTGAATCAATTGTTTTTCTAATGTTACTAAGAGATAAATATTAATATAAATATACTCTGAAAAATTTATTTGTTGCTAAATATTGCTTAGAAAAATTCTCTCCCCTCCCCAAAGTTTTCCTTCATTCCCTTCTTTAAATTGCTGATTCAATTAAACAGGTCATATTAAAAACAAGTATCCGAAAAAAAAGTTTTAAAAAATTTAAATACACTATTGTGGCCATTAAAACTGCTACACCAAGAAGGCGACATGTTATAGACGTGAAATTTAAACGACAGGAATAAGATGCTGTGATATGCAAATGATTAGCTTTTCAGCACATTCAAACAAAGCAAGCGCCGGTAGCGACACCTACAATGTGTTTAAATGAGGAAATTGTTCATTCTGTGTCTCATACACAAATTGCATTTGAACATTGTAGCCTATTGAAATGTTGTTGTTATGCCTCTTCTAAGAAGCAGAAATGTGTACCAGCACAAAAGGTTGAATTGAAGCGTGCCGGAATTGCGGTTTATTGTATCGCAGTATTGCTGATCGCGTTGGTCGAGATCTAATGAAAGAGCAGAATATGGAATCGATGGGTTCAGAACGGTAATACGGAACGCCGTGCTGGATCTTTAGGGCCCTCTATCACTAGCAGCCGAGAAGGCAGGCATATTACCCGCATGGCCTTAATGGATTGTGCAGCCACGTCACAAGTCCTGAGTCAAGAACTGGGGTCTTTTGCAAGACAACAAGTGTTTGCACGAACAGTTCGACTACGTTTGCAGCAGCATGGACTCTCAGCTAGGAGACGATGGCTGCTCTTACCATTGATGTTAAATCACAGACAGGAACAACTTCAATGGTGTTATCAACGACGAACCTGAACATTCTATTTACAGTATCGAAGTGGTTGCATCCATGTTTGGCGGCATCATGGTGAACGCACATTGGCAACGTGCATCCGTCATTGTCATACTGGCCCATCTCCTGGCGTACTGATATGGGGTGCTATTAGATGCATGTCTTGGTCACTTCTTGTACGCATTGACGGCATTTTGAACAGTGTACGTTACATTTCTGGTGTGTTACTATCCGTGGTTCTACCCTTTATTCGAGCCCTACGAAACCCTACGTTTCAGCCGGATAATGCACGACCGCATGTTGCCGGTATTGTAAGGATTTTTCTTGCTACGGAAAATGTTCGGCTGTTTCCCTGATCTGCACTTTCTCCTGATCTCTCGAGAACAGAAGACGTCTGGTCCATGGTTGGCGAGTGTCTGGCTCGTCAAAATACGCCATTTACTACGGTTACTACGGTGGAAGCTCTGCATTAGCATCTGTATCTGTACATGCCATCCAAACTCTGTTTAACTCAATGCCTAGAAGTATAAGTGCTGTTATTACTGCCAGAGGTGATTGTTCTGGGTACAGATTTTTCAGGATCTATGCACCGAAATTTCTTGAACATTTAATCACTTGTTATTACCAGTATAATACATTCATCCAATAAAAATCATTTTGTTACCTGAATCTTCCAGGTTAATGATCAGTAGTGTAAATAATAGTTTTAAGTATTATTACTTACGTTAGCCACATAAATCAAGATCTCGGAACTTTGACCAGATTGGTCGAGTGGCTTAGCTACCGCCGTATCAGCCATATCAATGATGCAGAGTCCCAGAATGCATAAACAAAAAACTTAAAATGTTAACGAGCCCCAATAAAGAGTTCCTAAGACAGTTTGATACAGGACCCTTTCAGAAATAGCTACGCCTGTGGATTGGTCATGCTGAAAGAATACGAAATGCGGTTCCTTTAAAAACTAAATACCTTTAGTGGACAAAGCGATGCTCGATAGACGGGTAGGAACAGATCAGGACAAGCCGTTTCATGGATTTACTACCCTTTTACGTGTATGTGTGTGTAGGGGGGGGCTGGGTAGGGACGTTACTCATTCTCTTATTACATTCTAACTCCACTTCTAGGGTAACGAAAACTCCTTCGTCCAAAAAGTTCGGGGAGAGCGATCGAAAATAGCCACAGTACGGTCAGCTAAAATTTATATCCTTGGTTGAAATCAACAGTCAAGTCAAAAATTTCTACCTCATAGTTTATTTAACCCACGGTCAATCGTGCCTGTTTTTGCTACCGTTGTTACTCGAGGGGTGTAGAGAACACCCAAAACTTTTAACGCGTGTATTTAATTATGAAAATAAAATTAAGTCATTATTATACATATTTATAAAGTACAAGATGTTTTTTGTATCATACAAATAAAATTATTAAATTTATTGCATACAAATGAGACTAACATTAATTTAAACTAAACATACAAAATTTTCATTTTAAAACATATAATTTTATATTTTTTCATAAACCAGTAAAACGTATTTACCAGTAATAAATATACTTTATAATTAATGAGATAATGATAGTAGAAAGTAGAAAAATAATATTTTAATCATGTTCCAAACATACAGAGCAGACTGTATACAAATGCTCAACTTCTCGCGGGATTTCTCAGCCCCCCAGATAAACTTTTGAAGGTCGTTACATTCCAATCGTTCGAGAAAGAGGGATTGCATCAGGCCTGAAGGTTCAATGACCTAAAATGTGCAGCTACAGAAAAAATCGTGGTTCTGCGCATTCTTTTTAGAAACCTGGGAGGATTTTCTTGTTGCTGGGGTGATCGCGAGTTAAGCCCCATTTTATTCCCGGGAATACAAAATAGAGGGAAATCTTACGATTTCCCTAGAAAGAAACACTAGTTGGTAAGACAGTGTTGCAGAGAGACACAACAATACGCAAATACTCTCCAATGCTTGAATTCATTTTTTAAACACAGAGTAAACAATTCCGTCCGAGGGAGGAATACATAATG
>BMAV01011978.1:121073-132098 GCA_019973955.1 Trichonephila inaurata madagascariensis
AAGAAAATAGACTTAGTGTTTTATTATGCGCAGAAATAATACAGATTTAAAGATTAATATAAATTTAGATTTTTTAATATACCAGGTGGTTATACTTAAACTTCCTCTATAAACGGCCTCCTACAGCACAAACGGATGTATGGAATGCAACGAAATTTAGTATACGGGTTGTACACGAAATGCGCTCACGAAATTTCGAGATAAAAAATTAGTTTCAAAATGTCCACCAGACGGCTTTATTTCGAGAAAAACATGAAATTTAACAAAATAACCATAACATGGGAGCTTTTCCGAAACATATTTATATTTTAGCATTTCAGTGTAACATTATGGCCTTATTTTGGCATCAATACACCTATTTTTCTACATAATATTGATTCATGGATATAAACATGATAAATATCAAATGAAAATGAAAAATTCAAATTTTTTCTCTTGAGGTATTCAACTCATTTTATTTGATTAATAGAAATTTTTAAAAATATGCATTAGTATAATTCGCAAGATTTTTCGTTCCTGTGAGTTTTCTTTTATTATTTATTTAGAGATATAACGTTAGAGATACGACGTTTTGTAAAATAGGATAGGCTTTTGTAAGATGTAACGCTTTGTAAGATATACACACAATGTTTATACTCATTAGAATATATCAGGAAAAAACTTATTTGTGAGAGCTTAAGTGTGCAATTATTTACTATCGCAACCGTATTGGTGACATTATATGAAACGAAACATATGGTTGCCAATTCAGCGCGTACAACACATGCGAAATCGGGGTATAAACTTGGAGAGTTATCTGAACGTTGACATTGCTGTGATAGTATGTAATAAATGTATTACAGTATCACGAAAAACATTTTTTACACAAAGAGGGAAAAATTTATAAGATGAATAAATTATGATTATATGAATATTCATAATTTTCAGTTATAATGAAAATTAGTTTCCCTATATTGGATATAATGGATTTTTGTCCATTATCAATGTTTAATCAGTTATTTCAGAAAGAAGCTAAAAGATATGTGATATGATTTTACATTGATTATTACTTATAATACTTTCAGGAGTTAAATGAACGCTTTCATTAAAATTCAGTAGGAGATTAAAATGTAAGTTCTAGAAGTTAAAAAAATTGTAAAATCAACAAATTCTTTCTATAGAATAAATGAACAACAACAAAAAAATAATTGTAATAAAATAAAATAAATTTAGAAAAAAAGAGCTTTAATGATATTTTGCAATAAAACTCAAAGTTAAATTTTGTCTAAATATTGAATAGAATGTACTCACACACACACACAAAATCCATCAATCAATCAAGTCAAAATATTGAATTTTAGTAACGAAATTCTTTTAACTAGTTTTAATGTAAAGGATTAACACAGAATATATTTAGATCTACAAATTTCATACAGTGGAGACTGGTATTAATTTTCAAGAAAACTTAACTGATTCCTGTACTATGAGAGTGCAAACATCTTACAAATTCAAAGCATATTAAGAAAATAAATAAATTAAGGAAAACAAATGATAAATAGTTTTAAAGTTAAACACACCGGTTTCAAACTTCTCTATAAAACTATGAATAATTTAACACTAACTTATTCATATGTGATAGAGTCTAACACATTAACTGAATAGGTAAAATTATTTAAATGCTATGGGAGTTTAATCTAAGTCCAATAAGACTTTGAAGAGAATTCCATTATTTCTATAGTATTTTGTTTCAAATGAAACTCATTGTCGAAAGAAGAATGGACGTGACACAAATTGATGCACTCATTCATGAATCTTAGAATTTTCCAGTGTGTGTGTAACAGAAATACTAAGTACAAATATTTTAGTGCATGAAAAGTAGTTCACTCAGTAATATTTTTGCATCACATATATGAGGAAATAACCTACAATTAATTATATATTAATTTGCATTTGTTTTGAAAATTGTACACCAAAAAAATGTTCGATTGTGTAAAATGAAACATCAAGTTTCGAAAGAAATACCGAATCTTTTCATCTGAGCTAATATATTCTAAGTTGAATACTTTTACTATAGGCATAATCTTCATCAATGTTCATTCGTATATTAAAAAGAAACTTTGGAAAGCTTTATACACTTCAGGAGGTTGACACATGTAATGTGGTCAAAAAATAATAATAAAAAAAAAAATTTTGTTTTTCGTAAATTGCTTTCTTCACATGTCTAGAATACGGTGGTAAAGTCATTTTTTAAAATTCGAAGTCATTATAAAGAAGCAGATGTTAGAAGAGAAGCTGTTCGTAGCGCTAAGTTATAAGATGTTCATTGTTTTAATCGAACTTGTAAATTTAAACGCGTTTTTCTCAAAACTGTGTTTTTGAAACTTTCCTTCATTACATCTCAAAAACAGTTTGACTCAATGACTTCAAATTTATAGGGTAGAGACTCAGCACAAATATACACACCAAAGGAACTACGATCATTCCAAAATTCAAAATATTTCTATTTTATATAACAAAAACATATAAAAAAAACCCATGAAATTCCAAACTTTTTCTTCAGAGGTCTACCAAAAATCCAATTTTTGATATTTTCAATTAAGTATAGTTTATTTGGTGGCCATTTAAGCTTATAGAATAAAACGCCGCTAATTTCTTTAATTCAGATAAACCAATCAGCTGGAATCGTGGAGTAAGTGAGCGTCCATTTTTTCGAGGTGGGTGTGTTCAAAGCACTATAACTCACGTCCTATTGGATATTTTTGGCTACACATTTATATACTTACTCTTAAGATACATATAAATAAATGATAAAAAACGTAAAATTCTATCATTTTACTGGTCGTCAAAAAAAGATTTCCTAAAAAGGCTTAAAAAACAGGCTGTCACATGGATGAACCCCCCCTAAGGAATCATTTAAAAAGTACGGGATCTTTTCTTCCAACCAGTTTCTGTGACAAAAATGACTCAAACAAAGATTCGACAACAATCCTCTTTGATTATTTATTTTTCGTTCAACACGCTTCACCTAAAGTACCTATCAAAATTCCGTACGTTAGCAACGTACCGAAGCTAGTAATAAGAAGAGATCTATCCAAGACATAAATCTTCCATAAAGTTAGGACACTCTCCTTTGTGCAAACTTCTTTAAACTTTGTTTCTCTCAGATCACGTGGAAATCTGCATTTCAAACACTTTAGAGTATTTTTGACTTTTTTCGCCATTTCGTTCGTCGTGGATGCCGAGATCATTATCAGTAAATGAAACGTCAAGTAGCAAATTATGGAACAGACCAACTGAACAAAATAATAATCCGTGATATACTTAAAAAATGCCAGTCTGTATCCTCCCCAAAATATTTCAATCATACCCACGATGATTGTAATGAAAGTAGGGAAAGAAAGCTCTCTGTCTATGTTTCTCATGCATTCTGTAATCTCTGCAGCACCGTTAAGTAAATTTCGAGTGTCTTCTTTCGAAATTTGACGGTCAAGTTGGTCGAGCAGATGGCTGAACAGCAGTCGAATGACTCTACAGATAAGACTATAGTAGATGATAAAGATAGAAAAGGAGAATGTTGTTATTAAGATGAACAATAACTCAGAAATCACCAAAAACACAGAAAGAAAGGACGATAAATGTGAAGGAAATTCCATTTCTTTGAAGAACCTTTTTGGAACTTTTGACATTCTGTGTAAATTATAACCGAACATTATACTCCAAATGACAATTAAAATTTGAATGAAAATGAAATAAACGGTGTGTATCCATTTTTCCATTCTGAAGTTATACGACACCCTTAAAACTTGAAGTATTTTCCTGAAGTTCTCTGTTATTCGTATAAATGATCTTTGTTTTCTAAAAATTAATATGTAAAATAATGATTTTAATAGGGTTACAAAAGCATGAATGAATTGTTTTGATTCGTTGGTTAAGGCTACTATCCATATTATTGCATTTAGTATAGTTATGCAGAAGATAACAAAGATATATCGAGGCCAGGAATTTAAAGACGAAATTAATTTCGTTCCTTGAATTTCTATCTTCCGTCTAGTTTGAGAAGAAGGATCAGGTATTTCAATTCCGAACACTCGAAAAAGAATGAAAAATAGACGAAATTCGGTCACAAAGCAGTTTTCAGCGTTATAGTACATCTTTGCTGGTATTTTTTCTCTAAGCTGACTCTTGTTATTCTTCAATGAATTATTCGATTTTACTTTTATCTCAACACTAGTTTGGGAGTTTCTTCTCTTTTTGCGTAAAATCGTAATTTTTCTTACAAGTTTATACATTTTAGAGAATCACTTGTTTATTTCAAATTAGAAACTGTAAAATTTGTTGTAAAGTATCTGTTGTACAGTATGGCTAATAGTTATTACTGTCCTTAAAATGTATGCATATGGATTGTGAATGAAAGCATCTAATTTGTTTAAAAGCTGTCTCTTTCAAAACTTAAATCATTAAAAAAATTTCCACATTTTTCTGTTCAGTTCATATTTTTGTTTAGGTGCATGTTTCTATGGGTACATAATATGCTTATTGAAGCAAATGTTGAAGACAAAAAATGTGTATTTAAACATAAAGACAGATGTTTCATTATCCAATAAAGATTTATTGTAGAATATTACATATATAAAGATAATGAACGATTTAAAATAAAACTAAATTAGAAACCTATTTAAAATGGAAAACATTCAAAGAGAGTAATAATCTACACAACAATCAGTACCACTCGTCACATTTGTATTTTCTTTTAATGAAAAAAAAATATAGGAAAAAATTGAGAATAAAATTTCATTTGAGATCGCTTACAACATATTTACATCAAATATGTTTAGCGAAAAGCAAAACATCAGTACTTTACGATTGGAAATGCATTATAGGGTAAAAATGCGTATTGTACAAAATAAATAAATAAACTAAAAAATAACTAAAAAAAAACAAAAGCAAAACAACACACGAGGGAACAAAAGTTTATAAAATAGTTTTTTAAAAGATAGAAAATGTTCCTCGTGAGTGCAATAAGACAAGAATATAAATATTTAAAATGAGAAATATCGAACATAAGGAGTATCGGCGTTTGTCACATTTCACACACGCACGTACACACACACCTTATATTTATAGCAGTAATGAATGAATAGCCGCCCATCCTCTACAGTGGTTAATGAAGCGGACTGCTGTGCCGCATGGCCTGGGTTTGAATCCCGGAGAAGACACGAGTCCTTGTGAATGTAATAAATAGTGCTTTGCGGCATGGGGGTACTCTAATTAGCCGTCGAATCACAAGTCCTTTCGTAAAGTTGTGAAAGGGGAATAGAGGTAGACATTTAACTTCTTCGAGAGTATTCTCTTTCAAAATTGGGGTGCAACCGAACCATATCGTACTGTCACCTGTATGGTGTTCAAAGCTACGGATAACGACAGGCTTACATCTAGCCCTTTGCTGCGATGAATTTCCTGGGCATCAATCTGACACTGTCAGACAGGTGGCATTAGCAACAACAACAATGAATGAATACAAAAACAACGAATATGAAAAAAAAAAAGAAAGTAGTGAATATTCATGGAAAGAATTCGTTGTATAAAAGTCTGATGAGTGAGATTTTGTTTTTTTACACCGAGAATTAAAAACCTTTTTAATATTTGAAAGTAAAAACTCGCGTATGAGAGTGGGAGTTTGTTAACGTCACACTCTATAAAGCAGCACGATGGCTATTGGCGATTGACTGCATAATGAGGTTGATTCATGTGACGTCATAGTCACATGATAGTGAAAGCCACGTGATTCTAGCCAATCAATTCAAAAACTCATGTGATGTCATAGTCACACGATAAAATCTATTTTGTGTTTCCAACTAATCAGTTCACGCGCTCCGGTATTGTCAAGTTTTGCTCTTTGCAGAAACTTTATCCTAAAAAGTACATATGTATACAAAATGCATTTTATTTAAAAGTATAAGCATAAAATATACGACTCTTTTTAAATTTAAAAAAATCTTTTTGAAGAAGTTTTTTTCCCTAACATTTAAACATCTTTAACCAAATATGAAATTTGAAATTTTATCTGAGTTTTACAAATAGAACAAGTACGATTAGTTTAATGTTTGTTTTGAGTTTAATGGAAAACACGTGTTTGTTTTTATCATGTGACTTCATGAATCAAGCCCATTCTTAACCACAGTCAAGTGAGACTGACGACACCTGAGCTCTCTCTGGCACTACCTCTTTAAGCTATCATGCCTCGCTATGGGTTGAATTTGAGGTACAACCTATTTAATGCATAACAAACGTTCTTCACAGTGGGTCTTCAGTCGATAGGTGCTCGAATTCATTATGCGCCTGTCACGAGCTTATAACCATAACCATTAGGTTACCTCAGTGTTTCTCAAACTGTGGGGCGCGCCCCCTAGGGGGCGTAATAATCCTACAAGGGGGCGCGAGCATATTCAAAAGTCGAAAACAAAAGAGAGATTTAAAGAAAATTATTAATTTACTGAAAGAAAACAAACAAAATACATTCTGACATAATAAAACATAAAGTACACATTTACCCTGACATAATACACTTGTAATTATATAAGTACTTCTCAATGTATTTTATAATTAATTTAACAACACTAAGTTAAGAACAAGTTTAATAATTACAAGTGACCATGGGCTTGTCATATATAAAATTATTTGCAAAAATTAACACTTATGTTGTTAATTTGTACTGTTTATAATTAATCCTTTAAATGCCGATTAAAAATTAAGCGATTCGCTCCCCTATGCCACCGTTTAATTGTGTAGGGGAGTGTAGGGGGGATATTCGCCGCGCCACCAAAAAGAAATAAGCAAATCATCTGAAATAAGTAAATGCTTCGAAAACACTGTCAAGATCATTTTATTGCATTCCAAAGCCTTCGAAATAATTTTATGGAGAGCAGTTCATAGATTCAGTTCATAGCAGCAGTTCATACGTCGTACTTCGGAAAGACGTATATATACGTCCGAGGAAATTAACGAACTGGCTGAGCGAGACATTTATATACATTGGTGGCACAAAAAGATGTAAGTCGTATTGTAGTTTTAGCGTCAAAAAAGAGTATTATTGAATTCATAATACATTGTTATTGTATGGAGGGGGGCGAGAAGAGAATTATGATTGAATATTGGGTCACAAATATTGAAAGTTGAAGAAACACTGAGTTACCTCGGTCAGTGGAAGGATTTGCTGTTTTTCAGTCTCTTTTTTTTTTTAGTTTCATGGCCACCTTATTCTTCTGACCAAACTCCGTGTGATTTTTGGCTCTGGAGTTACTTAAAATCAAAAGTTTATATTGGTGGAGTTGAAAACTTAAGTATATTAGAGGCCAATATATATGGCAGGCAGTGCGCAATATTTTTTGTGAGATGTTGCATATAACTGTAGAGAATGTTGGGATAAAAATGTAGGGTATAGTTTCTAAGAACGATGGTCACCTTTAATGTAATAAACAAACAATTACACTGAACTATACTTTCTTTAAGTGTTAGTTTTTCTTTTTACTGTAACACATTTTAGGTTGTGCAACGCCATAAATATATAACCCAAGGATATTTTTAGACTTAAATTCTTTCGCCAAAATCCTGCTTTTCATGAGATCATTAGTCTGTAAAACAAATTTGGTGCCATTGGCATAAAAACACAGCCTGTATTGTTTGGGCCTTTCTACATGTTTTATAGCTCAAATTACTAGCGTGGTTTTGATAAGTTATTTGCTTTCATATCCATTTTTTATCTAAATTTTCAGTTTGGTATGTTACAGCAATGCCATAAATGCCCCTACCGACAATTTTTAAAATTAAACTTTTTTTCTCATGGAAACCTTTTTTTATGTCTTTATTAGATTCTGTATTAAAAATTTGGCATATTTTCGATTGTTAGATTGAAATACAGGTAGTTAGGTAAACACAGGTAGAGTTCACAGTTGTCTTCATGTTTTATAGCCCAAATTACTGGCGTGGTTGTCACATAGGAAAGAATTTGTTTTCAAGCCCCTTTTTAATGTAAGTCTTTAGTTTAGTAAGTGACAGCAACATCAAAAATACCCTTATCGGTGGTTTTTGGAACTAACTCCCTCCACACACCCCACACGGATTTAAGCTTCCCATGTTACCATCAGTTTCTATGCCAAATTTAGTGTCATTACGGTTGTTAGATAAAGCTACAAGTGACCCTGAATAATATCAGTTTAAAGAAAAATCACACCCTACATACTTAAATGAATCTGATACTGACGTAAATGCATGCGATTCATTTTTAGAACATTTGATGAATAAAATCGAAATTGTTAACATTCCAAAGAAGGAAATCGAAATTATGGATGGAATAAAAATGAAAAAAAAGAAAGAAAAGCTCCAATAAAAACCAATTGCAAAACACAATTAAATTTAGAAAAGTTCATCACCAAACAGTGGAAGAGGTAGCATGTACTTACAAAATATAAAACTGCGAAATTAGAAAACAAAGTTTAACTCTCCCCAAACTTTCACTTTTATGGAGAACGTTCAGAGCATTCAGATTTTGTAATCAATTTTAGAATTCTGTGCATAATAATAGTAATTTAATCGAGGTGGATAAATTTTGCTATTAAAAGTCATTATTAGGTGGCGAGACTCTTGTTAGTAATCAGTCAAACCCGTTTCTAAACTTAGCATAAGAAAATGTTTTGACTACAGACATCACAGATTATTTTTCTCAAACTCGATGTCAGAAAACTAGGTTTATTTGGTATACTTGAAAGTATTTGATGAAAATCATATAATATATAAAGAAATAATGAGATGCAAATCAAAGTAATATTAATTGAAAACATTCAGAGCAAGGAAAAGTATTAATATATTTCTTATCATCTCGATCTACTACAGGGGGGGCAAACCGTTTTGGGAAGAGTGCCACTATCTGTTAAAAAAAAAGTTATGCGTGCCACTTCTAACAAACAAAATAATAAGAAATGTTACTTATAGGCTTAAGGTAATTCGACTACGTTCGGAATCGTGATTTTGCAAAAGCGTATAACTGGATAATATTTATGATATTTAATGTCACCTAGATTAAAAAATGTATATAAAATTGTATTAAGAAAATTATTAGAATAAAAAAATTATTTAAGTACAATATTTTGACAAAAAAAATGAACTTAGAGTGAAGAATTTTCAAAGGTAAAGCAGAAGAATGAATTTTCTAATGCAGAGGTGGGCATTCAGTTGATCGAGATCAACCGGTGGACCACCAAAATATTTTGGGATTACCACCTTTGCTAAGACCTAAGAAACGCATACTAAAAGAAACAAAAAGAAACATTTTGAAAAGAACAAAAGAAAGAAACAAAATGAAAAGAAACGAAAAAAGTACAATTTCTCCTTCAAAATAACATAATTTTAAAAGCACGTAGTTCAGAACTTAAAATTAACTTTTAGAATATAATGTATGAAGTAAAGTACCTTAATTTTAAAAAAGTTACATTTCATTTAGGGCATGAAAATGAGTGGACAAACGTTGCAAAAACGAAGAAACAACTTAATATTGTCGAAAGAGGAGATTAAAATGTCGGAAAAAGCAACTACTGGAATACTTTGCTACTCAAAACATTTACCAATGAAGGAATTCATTTTAATTTTTAAGATCTTACAGCTGATAGGAATTAATACATTCGATTGTTCAGACAAAATATATGACATTTCATCAAGAGACATAACAAGACGAAATACAAAACAAAACATTTTGTTGCATGAAAGCTTATGAATACTTCATTTTTATTCTCGTCTGTTCAAAGATATTTTTAAACGTATTATGGGTATGGTTTTTACCGGATAAAGTCAACGAAATCACTCACAGTGTTTTAGTAACTATAGCAGTCTTGTTCTACCTGTGCCAATTTATAGAATACGTCGAGTATTGTTTCGGATGGCAGAATGTATTACCCGAATTTACAGAAAATTACCGTACTGTAACACTGAAAGAAAGAAATATCTGTTAATCACTTTTTTTTGTTTTTGTTTTTTTAGAAATTACTGCTATTGCCTCGAGTGGTTTTGTTGATTTATGCAGAAAAAAATACCTTAAAATCTCAGAGAAAAGTCCATCCGAATTAAAACTCTTGGTGAATTCATTAAGTGTTGAGCTATCCTATTGCTTCTTGCTTGCTCGAAATGTCGAATTACTGTTTCATTTTATAACATGCGCAGTCCTGTCACTTTTCACCTTGTACTATGGTCTGGCTAGCAGATTTATTTGCGATATCATGCAATGACTGTTCAATAAACTTAAAACCGATCGTCTTCTACAGGATGTGGAAGGTTTTATAGACATTCATGGAGATATTGAGAACTGCATGATTTACATGGATGAAAATTAATCATATATTCCCCGCCTTTTTGTTAGTTGTGATGAATATGAGTGGATTATTTTGGGCAAGTTACAAAATAGCGTATTTCTCAGACATGAACAACTATTATTTCATTTCTGCGATATATTTCGCAATCTTTCACTCTTCGCTTCAACTGGTAATGATAATCTCGGCGTCCCTCACGAACGAATTAGCAACTAAAAGGAAACCCTTTGTGTGCCTTATCTTTTTAAGCAGAAATTGATGCAAGATAACTATTTAACTCTCTGGAATATTTATGTGATCCATAGGTCTCTGATGATTGCCAGTTTCGGTACTTTGTCAACATATGGATTCCTGATTGGAAGCCTACGAAAAAATTCTTAAACCTCTCTCCTTTTTTTTTTTCGGCTAAGATGGGATTTAATACAGCAGATTAATAAACAATATTCTTTCGAAAATCAAATGATTTTCCAACTACTACAGAATCAAAACAAACATGTAAATCACATTAAGAGGAGCGGTTATACGTACATGTGCCGCAAGGAAATGATTAAATTAGGGATTCTATCAAATCTCTAAGGGAGATGATCAATTCATGTAACATATTAAAGTAAGAACTCTGTAAGGTGATTTCCCTGAGGAAAGTTAGTGATTTAATCAAATCCCTAACCTGTTTCAGTGAAATGATGAAACA
>BMAV01011978.1:132198-143508 GCA_019973955.1 Trichonephila inaurata madagascariensis
AGTGATTTAATCAAATCCCTAACCTGTTTCAGTGAAATGATGAAACAATATTTTCATGAGTTTAAAAGTGTCCATTTAGCAAATATGATGCATTGTTAAAAGTAGAGTAATTAATGTAACAATAAAAATTGAATTACAAATTATTCATTCGAAATTAATTTTACAAAATAGATAATAAAGCTGTTTTTTTAAAAAAAGGATGTTTGTAGTAGAATTTCAAATTCTATTTTTTAAAAATTATACATTAATGTAGTACTTCAGAAATATCGTGCTTTATTTGTAACATCTTTTTTTCAGTTATTATTTCTCTTTTTAAAGTAGCTTTTTTTATTATCAAAAAGCTTTTTTTTTTTTAATCTATAAAGAGTGCGTGGTCAAATTCCCTAATTTGTTTGCTTACATTTTTCTATTTAAGTTTTATTCAGTTTTTAATTTTCAGTCATACAAAAGGGATATATCAATTGAAAGTGAGTGAGTGAGTGTAGGGTTTTATGGCACAAGAGCCAATTTAGGCCATGCTGCGCCAAACATTTGTTAAAAAAAATTTGAAATGTTTTATAAAATATTTAAAAATAATGATAATACAGTTTTAAAAAGTTGAAATTTCAAATCACATAAAACCGTTTTCAGGTAATTAATGAAAATGGTGGGGGGGAGTTCCCCACCAAGTCAGACTATATCTTAAAATAAAAAAAACATAGAAAAAGACGAATGATAAGGCGAATGAAAGATAATAATGCAGAGAATATAACGAAATAAATCTAAAAAATGATATTTGGGTCATTTTATTTTGGTGCGTCATGACAGGAGCCCAGCTCTGCCTGGCACGAACGAGGAGAGAGGAGGGGGGAGGGGAGAGGTAAAAGGGAGTGGTAACAAACGAAAACCGAGCTCTACAAATGCTGACTTGTTTACAGCATTATTTCACTAAAACAGTTCGGGGATTTGATGAAATCACTTACATCAGGGAAATGACCTCAAAGAGACGTTATATTAACATCGTGCGTCAATTGATCATCTCCCTTAGGGATTTGATGAAATCCCTAATTTCATTATTTTCCTGCGACAAATGCATGTAACGTAATGCCAGACGTCGGTAATAGGGTTTCTATTTACCTGGTTTTTCCATTCCCGGGAATGTATCAAAATTTCAAATAATTTAAAAGTAGGTTATTTTTAAACAATATCAATAATAATTATATAAAATAAGGAAAACACCGTTTTTTCTTCAATTTTCAATTCAGCTTCAATTAATTAATTTTTAGATTTTTAAAAGTTTGTATTTGTATTAAAAATTGCATGTCATATAACTATTATTAAAACAGAAAAAAGTTTAAAAGAGTAAATAGTGTATCAAATATTTTTCATCCATGCTCCCTGCAAAATTGGTATAATTTTGCGAGGCAGATAGGAATTTCAAAATCTGCCTGTAATCGAATGAAATCTCGCAGATGTTTCGATAAATAATTTTCAAATGCATTTAGTAACGAAGTTTACAGAAAAAAGTTTCCGGAGGAATATAAAGAATTAGTCTGAAAAAAGAAATTATAATAAATTCGCGAATATAAAAGAATTTACTCAGTTTATAATAAATAAATATGTCACACTGTTTTTATTTTGCCGATGCTGTTACAGCTTCAATTTTATTTTCCACTTTATCATACACACAAAAAATAAAATATTTCATCAAATGAAAAGTTGTATTTTTTTTAATGATATTTATCACGTTTTGCTCTAAAAGCAAAAATTGTTAACGAGACATAGAAAAAATGTTACAAATAAAATTTTGTAAATTAAAAATCTCGAACAGAAACTCACATTTAAAAAATAATTCCTAAAATTAATGTTCCCTTATTGACTCACATGCATTTGAAAATGAATCAGTTGAAGCTGAATCAATTTTTTTTCAAATGTGTTCTAAGAGATAAATATATTAATATAAATATACTTGAAAATTTATTTGCTGTCAAATATTGCTTAAGAAAAATTCTCCCCCAAACAGTTTAGGGGCTCTCTCTTATTCCCTTTTTTAAATTGCTGATTCAATTAAACAGGTCATATTAAAAGCACACACACACCCAAATGCCAAATACTTGGGTTACATTCTGGACCAGGAGATACTGAGTAACAGACATATAGAGGTTCAAGTAGCCAAATGCAGAAAAAGACTTAACATTCTCAAATATATTTCCGGACGTGACTGGGGCGCAGACGCTAATACTCTGAGAACAACCTGTTGTTGTTGTTGCTCATGCCACCTGTCTGACGTAGTCAGATCGAGGCCCACGAAATTCATCGTGGCAAGGGGCTAGAAGTACGCCTGTCGTTGGCCTTGAGCACCATACAGGTGACAGTACGAATTAGCTCGGCGAAATTCCCCGTAGGGACGATAGATGGCGACACCACCTATCTCCACCTCCACAAATTAGGTATGGAACTAAATGGGAGGGAAACATTCTTCAGTCCCCTGCACTCGGGATTCAGCCCACAAGACTTTCGGACCCACACCTTTAACGAGCACGTACTCCGTGTGTACTCGGAGGGTATTTGGTGGCATCGGGCATCGAACCCAGGCCTTCCGGTCTGTAGTCCGATGTTCTGACCACTAGGCTACCCACGGCCCTTGTAGAACAACCTACATCTCACTGGTCAGGCCAATTTTGAAATATGGCTTTCCAGTTTATTTTTGTGCTTCTGAAGCTAACTTAAATAAACCTGAACGAGTGCAACTAAGTGCCGCAAGAATAATTACTGGCCTTCGTAATAGCTGCCCTAATAATATTGTTTTGTATGAGATTGATTTATCACCCCTTTGTATGAGAAGAAATTATAGCCTGGTAAAATATTACAATAGATTATCTAGCTACAATGACCATCAGAGAACTTCTGCTTACCTCAAATCTTGGCTCAATAATCGGCGATTAAAGAAGAATAGCCCTTTTTCTTTGGCAGTTGATTTGGACCTATTTTCTGGTAATGTTGAACTTCAATCCTTAAAGACCTTTTCCCATTTAAAGTTCGATTCTGATCGAATACATTTCCAGACTGAGTTATTGACCAGGGTGTGTAAAGGTTCTGATGTACCAGAATTTACTGGAGAGATTGCTCTAGAGACAATTCATGGCATCCCTCACTCGGCATTGAAAATCTATACTGATGGCAGAATGGGCGACGGTGGTATTTCTGGAAGCGGCGTGCACATTGAAACAACTGATGGTACATTTGACATCAGGATTAGGAATATTAACTACTGTTCTGCATTTAGGTCTGAACTTATTGCAATATATAAGCGATTGAAATTTATTCGCACTGCTTTTGACCTTGTCTTCAGGGACATTTAGGTTTTAACTGACAGTCGTGCTTCTATACAGCATCTTTCTCATTGGACAACTGTTGGGGATATAACAAGCTTGAATATTCTGGATGTTGGGGTTCGACTTTTCTCAAGACAATCTATTTACTTTCAATGGTTCCCCTCCCATATTGGATTGAATGGTAACGAGATAGCCGATAGTTTATCCAAGTCTGCAACTGTTGAAGACAGGCGAAGTGACACATGTCTAACTTTTACTTGAAATCTCCTCTATTAAAAGGTTGGAATTAAATGCACTTTAGAAAGTGTCCCCTGCTCACCCATGGTATTTTGGGAGAAAACCTCGTTGGTGTCACAACTTAATATTCCTAGGGACGACAGACAGCTCTATCGGGGTTTTTTAGTGGCCACACCAAGTCTCTTACTTTTGAACAGGGCCGAAAAGTCTTTTCAGAGTGTCATAGATGCGAGGCTGATCAGGCCTCCCCGAGTCATATTCTTCATTGTTTGAGATTTACTTTTGACGAGGTCTTAAGATATCCCATTTTATTTCTGGATTTCGTGGTGATTTTTGGTTTTATGGAGATGGTGTGGCAGAGCTACGCCATCTGGGATAAGAAACAACAACAACAATACTAAAAGCAAGTATCCGAAAAAAAGTTTTAAAAAAATTAAATACACTATTAACCATTAAAATTGCTACATCAAGAAGCCGACATAATACAGAAGTGAAATTTAAACGACAGAAATAAGGTGCTGTGATATGCAAATTATTAGTTTTCCAGCACATTCAGACAAAGTAGGCGCCGGTAGAGGCAAATACAATGTGTTTAAATGAGGAAATTGTTCACCGTGTGTCTCATACACAAATTGCATTTGAACATCGTAGCCTGGTGAAAAGTTGTTGTTGTGCCTCGTGTAAGAAGTAGAAATGCGTACTAGCACGTTTCTGACTTCAATAAAGGTCGAATTGTAGTGTACTGGAATTGTGATTTATCGTATCGCAGTATTTTCAACGGCCCCCTATCACTAGCAGCCGAGAAGGCAGGCATGACCTTAATGGAACGTGCAGCCACGTCACAAGCCCTGAGTCAAGAACTGGGATCTTTCGCAAGGCAGCAAGTTTCTGCATCAACAATTCGACAACGTTTGCATCAGCATGGAATCTCAGCTAAGAGATCATGGCTGCGGCTACCATTCATGCTAAAACACAGACAGAAGCATCTTCAATGGTGTTATCAACGACGAACCTGGACAGATGAATGGCGAGAACGTCAATTTTTCAGAGGAATCCAGGTTCTGTTTACAGCATCAAAATGGTCGCATCCGTGTTTGGCGGCATTGTGGTGAACGCAGATTGACAACATGCATCTGTCTTTGTCATACTGGCCCATCTCCTGGCTTGATGGTACGGGATGCTGTTGGCTTAATGTCTCGGTCACTTCTTGTTCCCATTTATGACACTTTGAACAGTGGTCGTTACATTTCTGGTGTGTTTCGACCCGTGGTTCTACCCTTTATTGGAGTTCTATGAAACCCCCGACTTTTCAGCAGGATAATGCACGACTGCATGTTGCAGGTATTGTACGGACCTTCATTGATACGGAAAATGTTCGGCTGTTGTCCTGGCCAGCACGTTCTCCAGATCTCTCGCCAATAGAAAACACCTAGTCCATGGGTGCCGAGCGACTGGCTCATCACTATACGTCACTCACTACGGTTGATGAATTGTAACATCGTGCTGAAACTGCATGGGTTTTCTGTACCTGTACATGCCATCCAAATTCGGTTTAACTCAATGCTCGGGAGTATAAGTGCTGTTATTAGTGCCAGAGGTGGTTGTTCTGTGTACTGGTTTCTTAGGATCTATGCACCCAAATTTCTTGAAACTTTAATCACTTATTATTACCAGTACAATATATTTGTTCATTTTATTACCTGCATCTTTCTGATGCAGCAATTTTAATTATCAGTAGTGTATATAATAGTTTTAAGTATTAGTATATACTTATGTTATCCACATAAAGCAAGATCTCTGAACTTTGATCTGATTGGTCCAGGGGCTTAGCTACCACCGTATCACTGATGCAGGGCCTACAAATACAAAAGCAAAAGCTTAAAATGTTAACGAATCACAATAAAGAGCCCCCAAGACAGTTTGATACAGGGCCCTTTCAAGACTAGCTACGACTGTAGACTGGTCGTGCTAATAGAATACGAAATGCGGTTCCTTTAAAAACTAAATCCCTTTAGTTGACGAAGTGATGTTCAATAGACGGATAGGAACATATCAGGACAAGCTGTTTCATGGATTTTCTAACCTTTTACGCGTATGTGGGGGGGGGGTTGCGCATTTTCTTTCTACATTCTTACTCTACTGCTAGGGTAACGAAAACTCCTTCGTCCAAAAAGTTAGGGAGAGATCGATCGAAAATAGCCACAGTATGGTCAGCTAAAATTTATATCCCTTGTTAAAATCCACAGTCAAGTCAAACATTTCTACCTCATAGGTTATTTAAGCCCCATGTCATCCCCGAGAACGAACTATAATTCCCGGAAATACAAAAAGTAGGGAAATCTTACGATTTCAAGGAAAGAAACACTAGTTGGTAAGACAGTGTTGCAGACACAACAATACGTAAATACTCTCTATGTTTGTGAATTCTTTTTTTAAACACAGAATAAGCAATTCCGTCCGAGGGAAGAATACGTAATGGCAGTGGATACTGGAGGCCAAATAAATCAGAAAACATTAATGGTACTTATTTACAAAAATAGGATATGAAATTTTTCGTCTTACCTACAAAGAAAAAAGTGATTGAAAGGGCGAATGTACTCAGTATCTTAAAGGAATTCTTTTTTTTTTTCGAGTTTCCTTAACTTCTTGAGAGGAGATTCTTGCGACGAAAAAAAAACACTTTAACATGCTTTAAAGCAGGGATCGGAAACCTTGTAACTGTGACGTAGCCAATCTATCAATATGATTCAGGATGCCACGCGCGCTGTAGGTAATACTTGAAACAACTCGATTCTAGTGAAAATGCATGCAGAGTTAGGTAATAGAGATCAAGAATATGGATTTAGAATTTTACTATAGACAGAAATAATACAGAGTTAGAGATTAATATAAATTTAGATTTCTTAATATTCCAGGTGGTTATAATTAAACTTTCTCTACAAACGGCCTTCAACAGCCCAAGCATATGTACGGAATGAAACGAAATTTTGTATAAGGGCTATACACGAAATGCACTCACGCTATTTTAAGAAAAAAGATTAGTTACAAAATGTCCATCAGTGAGCGCCTTTTCGAGAAAAACATGAAATTTAACAAAATAAACGTAACATAGGAGCTTTTCCAAAACATATTTATATTTTAGCATTTCAGTGTAATCAGACGGCATTATTTTGGCATTAATACATCAATTTTTCTACATAATATTTATTAATTGATATAAACATTATGAATATCAAATGAAAACGAAAATTTTAAAAATTGTTTGCCTTGAGGTATTTAACTCCTTTTGTTTGAGTAATAGAAATTTTTAAAAATATGCAATGGTATAATTCACAAGATTTTTAGTTCCTGGACTTTCTTTTATTATTTATTTAAAGATCTGACATTTTGTAAAATAGAATAGGCTTTTGCAAGATGTAAAGCTTTGTGAGATACATAAATACAATGTTTGTACTCCTTAGAATATATGAGGAATAACTTATTTATGAGAGCTTGCAATAATGTACTATCGCAATCGTATTGGCCAAATTATATGAAACGAAGCACATAGTCAATTCTGCGCGTACGACACATGCGAAATCGGGGTGTCAACTCGACAAGTTATTTGAACGTTGGCATCGCTGTGATGGTACGTAATAAATGTATTACAGAACCACGAAAAACCTTTTTTATACATTGAGGGAAAAATTTATGAACATGAGTATAAGATGATTAAATTAATATCTATAATTTTTTCAGTTTTGTATGGAAATAAGTTTCCTCATATTGGATAAAATGGATTTTTGTTCATTGTCAATGTTTCATCAGTTATTTCAGAAAGAAGCTAAAAGATATGTGATATCATTTTATATTGATTATTACTTGTAGCACTTTTAGGAGTTAAATGTATGCTTTAATTAAAATTCGGTAGGAGATTAAAATGTGTTCTAGAATAAAAAAAAATTGTAAAATCAATAAATGTTTCCTAATGAATAAATGAACAAAAAGAAAGAGCTTCAATGATATTTTACAATAAAATTCAAAGCTAAATTCAAAGCTAAATATTGAATAGAATGTTTTCAAACTCAGTCAATCAATCAAATAAAAATGTTGAATTTTTGTTACGAAATTCTTTTAACTAGTTTTAATTTAAAGGATTAACACGGAATATATTTAGATCTACAAATTTCATTCAGGAATTTCATGCAGGACTGGAATTTATTTTCAAGAAAAAACTCAACTAATTTCAGTACTATGAAAGCGTAAACATCTTGAAAATTCAATGCATTTTATGAAAACAAATAAATTAAGAAAAATTAATGATAAATATGTTTAAAGTTAAGCACAATGGTTTCAAAATTCTCTTTAAAAGTATGAATAGTTTAATTCTAATTTATTCATATGTGATAGTCTAACACATTAATTGAAGATATAAAATTACTTAAATGTTATGGGAGTTTAACTTAAGTCCAATAAAACCTTCAAAGGAAATGGATTATTGGTATAGTATTTTGTTTCAAATGAAGCTCATTGGTGAAAGAAGAATGGACAGGACACAAATTGATGCACTCATACAGGAATCACAAAATTTGCCAGTGTGTATAAAATAAATACCAAATACAAATATTTTAGTTTTTAGTAAATAATTCCTTCTGAATCCTTTTTGCTTCCCACATATGGGGGAATGACTTATATTTTGATTATAATTTTTATTTGGTTTGAAAGTTGTCCACCAAAAAACATTCTATTGTGTAAAATGAAACATCGATTGAAATATCGAATATTTTCATCTGAGCTTATACTGTTGGATGCTGTTACTATGCGAATATTCTTAACCAGTGTACATTTTTTAATTAAAAGTGAATTTTTGAGAGAAAACTTTATACACTTCAGGAATAATTTAAAAAGTACACGCGGGATCTTTTCTTCTAACCAATTTCTGTGATAAAAATATTGGAGATTTTACACCCAGACTAAGATTCACCTGCAATCATCTTTGAACATTTATTTTTCATTTAACACGCTTCACCTAAAGTACCTATCAAAATTCCGTACGTTAGCAACGTACCGAAGCTAGTAATAAGAAGAGATCTATCCAAGACATAAATCTTCCATAAAGTTAGGTCACTATCCTTTGTGCAAACTTCTTTAAACTTAGTATCCCTCAGGTCACGTGGAAATCTGCATTTCAAACACTGTAGAGTATTTTTGACTTTTTTCGCCATTTCGTTCGTCGTGGATGCCGAGATCATTATCAGTAAATGAAACGTCAAGTAGCAAATTATGGAACAAACCAACTGAACAAAATAATAATCCGTGATATACTTAAAAAATGTCAGTCTGTATCCTCCCCAAAATATTTCAATCATACCCACGATGATTGTAATGAAAGTAGGGAAAGAAAGTTCTCTGTCTATGTTTCTCATGCATTTTGTAATCTCTGCATCACCGTCAAGTAAATTTCGAATGTCCTCGTTCGAAGTTTGACGGTCAAGTTGGTCGAGCAAATGGCCGAACAGCAGTCGAATGATTCTGCAGATAAGACTATAGTAGATGACAAAGATAGAAAAGGAGAATGTTGTTATTAAGACGAACAATAACTCAGAAATCACCAAAACCAGAGATAAAAAGGACGATAAATATGAAGGAAATTCCATTTCCTTGAAGATTCTTTTTGGAATTTTTGACATGCCGGGTAAAGTATAACCGAACATTATACTCCAAATGACAATTAAAGTTTGAATGAAAATGAAATAAATGGTGTATGTCCACTTTTCTATTCTGAAGTTATGCGACACCCTTAAAACTTGAAGTATTTTCCTGAAGTTCTCTGTTATTCGTATAAACGATCTTCGTTTTCTAAAAATTAATATGTAAAATAATACTTTTAATAGGTTTAGAAAAGCACGAATGAATTCTTTTGATTCGTTGGTTAAGACTACAATAAATATTATTGCATTTAGTACAGTTATGCAGAAGATAATAAAGATATATCGAGGCCAAGCATTTAAAGGCGAAATTAATTTCGTTCTTTGAATTTCTATCTTCTGTCTAGTTTGAGAAGAAGGATTCGGAATTTCAATTCCAAACACCCGGAAAAGAATAAAAAGCAGACGAAATTCGGTCACAAAGCAGTTTTCTGCGTTGTAGTACATCTTTGCTGGTATATTTGCTCTAAACTCAATCTTGTTATTCTTCAATGAACTATTTGATTTTACTTTCATCTCAAAACTAGTTTGGGAGTTTCTTCTCTTTTTGCGTAAAATCGTAATTTTTCTTACAAGTTTATACATTTTAGAGAGTCAGTTGTTTGTTTCAACTTGAAGACTGTAAAATTTTTTTGCTTTTGATAAAATATTACGAATTAATAAAGAAATATGATATTTCTTTCTGCTTATTAAATATTAATTTCTTTTTTTTTACGTACATATAAACATTACTTCCTTTTTTTTTACGTACATATAAACATTACTTCCTTTTTTACTGGAACATCATCCTGATGGTAGTAATAAAAGTCAGTGAATAGGTGAGCAGAAACAAACCTTTTTTTAAAGTAAGTTTTTTATCTGTTGTAAAGTATGGCTAATGATTATGATTGTTATTAAAATATATTCATATGGATTGAATTAAATCATCTAATTTGCTTAAAAGCAAGTTTTTGTCTCTTTCAAAACTTAAATCATTAAAAAAAAATTCTACATTTTTCTCAATTCATTTTTTTGTTTAGATGCATGTTTCTATGGGTACATAACATGATAATTGAAGCAAATGTTCAAGGCAAAAAGTTGTATATTTGAACATAAAGGCATATTTTTCATTATTCAATAAATACTGCAGGATATTATATGTATAAAGATAATGAACGATTTAAAATAAAACTAAATTAGAAGCCTATTTAAAACGGAAAACATTCAAAGAGAGTAATAATCTACACAACAATCAGTACCCCTTTCACATTTGTATTTTCTTTTAATGAAAAAAATATAAGGAAAATTGAAAATAAAATTTCTTTCGATCACGTTTACAACATATTTACATCATATCTTTTGCGAAAAATAAAACATGAGCTTTTTACAATTCGAAATGCATTATTGGGTAAAAATGCTTAAAGTACAAAATAAATAAATGAGCAATATCTTAAAATCAAAAGCAAAATAATATATGAGGGAACAAAGATAGTGCTGTAACTTCTCGTTTATTTTTTAATTACTACTCAAATCAATCAATACAAACATAATTATCTTGATTAAACACAATTATTTAATACACACAGTCCTCCGTGTTAAAACAGTAAAAAAAAAAAGGTTATCTCTTCTTATTAAGCCAGACCAAGCCCGGTGGTTGATCTCTCTCCGAAAGAATTCAATTTTTTTTACCCCAAAACAGTTCAGCGCCTCGCGCTTTCAAAAGCAAGGGACTTTTCTCTTCCCTGATCGTGCTCTCCGGGATCAAAAAAACCCTCCTCTCAAAACACAGTAACCCTTCCCCTGCAGGTGGGGGAACATCGCCAACTCTTAAAAAAACTACCGCCATACAGTAGTTAGACATTATAGATAGTTTTTAAAAAAAGACAGAAAGTTTTCATCGTGAGTGCAATCAGACAAGAATATAAATATTTAAGACTACACAATACCCTAAAAATTTCATTTTCACCGAAATTGTTTTTTTTTTTTTTTTGCATTTTCTGGTAGCTCATATCATTGAGAAGCTTGCCACCAAATTTCAGATCTGTTAGCAAATTAGTGTTTAAGATATTTGAAGTTTTATGAGCTATGGTTTT
>BMAV01011978.1:156204-202684 GCA_019973955.1 Trichonephila inaurata madagascariensis
ATATATATATATATATATATATATATATATATATATAGCATTTTTTTATCATCTTGAAAATCAATAAACCATACACTGAATGAATCTTGTAAAATGGACATTATAGTTTTTTAATCTATCGAAGCTCGGAGCACATTATTAACTTTGGTAGATAATTCATGCATCAATGTGAAATGTGTTATTTTTCTCTAGAATAGAGACAAAAGAAATAAGTAAAAGTTAATGCACAAAAGAAGATATATGACTAATTAGGTAAGAAAAGTATAATCTTTTCCCTGGTAATTTTAATTTTAAATTATTTAAATGCCTCATAGTTTCGATAAGAATATCTAAACTCCAAAGCCAATCAGACATCTTCTTGAACAGCAAACACTCATTGGGCAGTTCATCACACGCTCCCTCACATTCTAAAACCTCAGGAGTGTAATTCCATTAAAAAGTCAGCGCACACAGCAATAAAGAAATATTTTCTACATTATAATTTTCTATTGTTATTCAATTAAGTGTATTTAAAATAAATTTTAATGTGTTTTTTTTGTCAGAGGCAACCGCAATTCAATCAAACTGTAAGAAAATTGATATTTATTATTATCTTATAAATTTTTAAAAAAATTTTCAATTAGTTTTTGCGTGCCGTTGTTACAACTCATTCGTGACACGCCGTGGCGCTTGTGCCGCGGGTTAGCCACATCTGATCTTATACATTAATCATAACTCAGGGTAGCAGTATTGCCGTAGTCACAGCAACAAATCATCCGAATAAAAATTATAAATAAGGAATCGGTAAACAAAAAAATCCATTAAATGTAATGGAAGAAATCAAGTTTCAGTTGAAACAAACACTCTTCATTTCACAACTAGAAGGTAATTAAATTTTACCTTTCATATATATATATATATATATAGTTGAAAATTACAAAAATCTTATTTACTCGCAATCAAAAAATTCATTATGAATAGGCCAGACAATTAGAAGTTTTGAATTTAGATTTTTATTGGTATAAATTAATATAAATTAATATGTCGTTCTAAAATCTACTGGTGGCCTCTGAAGACGGAACATGTAATTTTGAACTAAAGGAAAAATGCTTGACTAGACACTTCTCTTTCCTAACTGTCCACACCAAATCAGCGAAGTCTTTAGGCAACTTCATTATTTTATTCGATTCTAAGAGGCATAGAAAACAATTGGGTAACACCTAGTCCATTTAGCTCTTCATAGAAACGAATAGAAGATAATTAATGATTTCAGCAACTCTTCAATAGAAATGGTTTGTTTTCGTTTGTGTGGTAACTGATTGTTAACGAAATTAGAAATTTTTGTTTTTAAATTAGAAAAGTTTGAATTATATATATATATATATAAACTTTTTAATACAAAAATTGTTTTCAAATTGTATTAGTGTCTATGATATTCATTTTGCAATTTTACATGAGAATATATTAGATATCTTAGGAATAATATAAACCTCATAGAATATTTTGGTACGTTAAATGGATTTTAAAACATAAATTGCCATTTTGAAATAAAGTGTTTTTATGTGAAATATAATTCCAAACCTTTCTGCGCTTACACTTAAACTTCGAAGAACTTCATAAATGAAGGAAAGTGTGCTTTTAATGCTATTGTTTTTATATTGCCATAAAAAGAATTCTAAAGTTTCAAATTAAAATGATGTATGTTGTGTTTGAATCGTAAGCAGGGAACTGGATGGAAAAGCTGAGGACAATTATCGTTGATTCCCTCGAAGAAGAAGTTGTTCGTATCTATAATATATTGTAATATTTTTATATAACTATGACAACAAAAATCTGTTTCAAGTAAAAGATATTCTATGGACAGTTGAAATATTGTTTTAGATTACAAATGAACATCACTACAACAAAGCATCACATTTCAGATTCCAAATAAGTAAGAAGTAATCATTATTTTAACCAATATCTAGAGAATATATGACTTTATGTGTGTAAGAGAGTTTCAATCTGCAGAATAAATTCAGAGTTTAAGTGTAGAGGTAATGCAAATTAGTTTACGTTTCCAAGTAGAGTTTATTTGAATAAATTTCATTTTTATTCAATAATTGTCTCAATGAAATTATATAAAGTGCAGGATTTTATTTTCTCTACACTTCACAAACAGTTAATCTAGATTTCCTTTAATGAAATAAACTTATTCACTTTGGGATACATCAAATAGTGCGTTCCCGAAAATGCTTCGACTAATCCATTGTTCAAATGTTTATGAGCAAAATACATTTTTATTTTAATTACAAGACTACCTTAATGAAAATGTTTTCCTCAAAAAATAAAAAGGTTTTAGTATGTAGCAACCAAAAAGGTAGCCAATTACGTCTTGCCAAAAAAATAAAAAAATATGTATCACCAAAGAACCATGTAACTGAAGTACGAGACAAATTCAAAGTGCCCAACTCTCCTCATTACTCTGTATTAGAGGAATACTTGGTATTGTACAGATTCTTGCGTTTTATTGGAATCAAAGTAGCAGATAGTTTCAAAAACAAAAAGAAGAATAACTCAGAAGGCTGTAAAACAAGAAATATAAAGGAAAGAGTACTCGAATGCTTCGAAAACTGTTCGAGATATTTCATTTTCAGCCTTGTATACTCCAGGAATTTAGTCACAGTATTGCAGTTGATGTTCTTAAAAGACATTACGATCGATTTAATTCGTGTTTTTCAATCGTTTATGTTCACTATATTTTATACTTCGGTTTACAGGAAGAGACGATCATTGTTGCGGATCTCAAAAGACATTGGTTACATATATAAGCAATTACCAAGTAACCGTAAAAGAAAGAAATGTTTTTTTACAGGAGTTTTAGCTTTTCTAGTAATAATTGTCATCATTCGAATCACAGTGTTTCTTTACGTGTCATGGAACAATAAAAACTTTCGAAATAAAGTATACGAGTTATCTTTGGAAACGGATGCCCATCATAAGGGTTTATATTATTTAAATTCGCTGCTTCTGGTAATCGAATTGCTGTCTTACATCCTAGCAATCGTTGCTTTATTCATTTTCGTTATTTATTACAGTCTCACCTGCAGCTTTATTCGAGATATTTTTAAGCATTTACACATTCAAATGCACGGAATTGTTTCATCTAAGGAATTAAAGAAGTTACATTACACTTATGAAGACATCATGAAGATGGTAAATGACATGGATTCAGAATTTTCATTCCCCGCCTTTATTATAGTCCTCATCACCACGACAGCCCTATTTTGGGATGGATACAGAATTACATTTTATAAAAATGTAAAAGGCGGGAACCTGCTGCTCTCATTATCTGGAATATTTTATTTGTGTCTTCTCTTACTGTTAATGATTTCGGGTTCTGCTTCAAACGAGCAGGCAAATAAAGTCAAAATCCTTGTACAATGTTTGCCGTTCGAAACTGGAAATAATCAACAAAAAATCAATTTTTTCAAGAAGACATTGTTACAAAATAATGTCCTGACTTTGTGGAAGATTTATGTAATGGACAGGCCTCTTGTGATTTGCATTTTCGGTACTCTTTTAACGTACGGAATGATGCTAGGAAGTTTAGGACAAAATAACTAAGCCATTTTAACAATAAAGAGCTATAATTTAATAACGGTCCAGGGTAGCCTTTTGATGAGAGATAAATGGATTAAAACACTGTTAATTCATAAAACTAACATTCTTACTTAATTGCATCATATTATTGTGATATTGTACAGGTTGGCCATAATAAAACTGCAAGTGTTCAAGAGGTGCTGGAGAGAAAATACCGGGAATATTCCAGTGAAGTTTGGTATTTACACGTTTCAGTAAATATTCAAGTCAAATATGGAAAAAAAAAATCATTATTTTAATCCTATAGATGGCGCTGTGCCGTGTTTCAATGCTTATTGACGGCATATATGCAAATTTTAAGCCCATCGAACAACTTAAAAACAAGACCACATTAAATAGCGATGTTGAGAGAATAATTGATTCCAGCATTGCAAGAGAAACATTGTTTATAAAACAAGTTATTTATACACACACATGAGACGGAGCATCCCTTCACATCACTAAACCAGTTAAAAAACTGCTACATTTTTGGTGAGGACCGAGTCATAAGCAGAGATTTCGAAAACGCCTCTGGTCCCCACGTTCACCGGACCTTAATCCTTGCGATTTTTATCTCTGAAGACATCTGAGAGATATGGTTTATAGAAACAACATGCTCCTGTTGCTGAATTGAAATCTAGCAAACGAGATACGTGAAGTGTGCTACAACGGAGATTTTAAATGCGACGCTGGACCATGCTATTTTACGTTTTCAGTAAGTGGTTGTATCGGGTGGTTCGCATATTGAGCACATCCTGTCATAATTTCATTGAATAAATAAAGGTTTAAATATTTTCCAAAGCATCTTTATAGATTGTTTAATTTGTGATCTTACTTTATGTTAATTTTTTATTACATGATACTGTAAAAATTTAATTACTAAAGCGGATTGTATGGAATTTTGACAAACTATAAGTGATTTTGTGTATTGTTTATGTGCCTCTTACATTATCATTATGCTCTGTCTATCGGTTTTGTAAGTTGTATATGCCACCTTTGAACGTTGAAATCCGTTACTGCCCCATCTATTCGGTAAAAATGGCTATTTTCTTTTTCTTTCTTTCTTTTTCCATATTTGATTTGTGCATGTTCTGAAACATGTAGATACCAAATTTCATTGGAATATTCCCAGTGGTTTTCTTCCCAGCACCCCTTGAACACTTGCAGTTTAATTACGGCCACCCTGTATTTGTATTGACTTATACTTCATGATAATGATTCCATAGAAATCGATATCGACCAAGCTTTTTCAAGAAAAAAGATTTAACCGGAGGAAGATGGAAATATTTTTGTAGATCTAGTAATTTTTGGAATTTTCGAAAATTCTTAACCCAAGAACAATGATTTATTCTAATGATTGGCTCGAGCGTGTTATTGTAATACTAATTCAAAGACAATTTACAAGAAGGCAGAGACTAATTTCGAGCAATGGATTCAAATATATAGTTCCTTGTTCTTCTACCCCCAGGAAGTAAATTACTTTTAATACTCATTTTCGTATAGTTGCTTTCTTTAATATGACCGAGCTTTTCGTATTTTAAACTTCCAATCTCTTAATCACTAAGTCAACTTTTCTCTATAATGAATTTTATAGTAGAAGCACAAGCAACACAATTTTAGAAAAAACAGGTGCATATTTTAAGGGTCAAATATCTGGCACGCGTACCGTAGCTTGCCAACTCCTGCCATAAAGCATCTTTTCTGTATAGGTAGGTTTTGAATTTCCGAATTTTTTTTTTACATCCCACCTTTTTGCCAAACTTATCATCATGCACCTATTTTACAAGGTAAGTATCAATAAAGTACGTTTGTTTCAACAAAGATTTAAAAAACAAAGGTTGCTGATCTCTTTTTAAAAAAATCTGAAGATATTTTACAATAAGTATAGACAATTTCATTTAACGTGGCAAATTTTCAAAATAGCAAGACGCTGTGATATGAATGAGAATTTGCTTTTGTTTCATTGTTTTTACGGTGGAGAATGATAATAATTACTCAACATATAAGATATTAACTATCTCAATTTTTTTAAAAAAAGAGAAATTTTTTTTGTTTATTAATGGACTGTAGAAATTGTTGCACAAAAATATATTGAGAAATGCCCTTTAAAATAAAAGGATATCATTTAGTAAGTTGTATTAAAATGAAGCACGAAACTCAAAATTAAAAAAATTAGTGATGAAAGGTCATAGATATGTAAGCAGATGAATGAATCCTCATAAAGAGGTGGACATTAAGTTGATCGCGATTGACTGGTGGACCACCAAGACATTTCGGAGAGACCGTCTTATCAAAGGTTTAAGAGGCGCATACTTAAAGAAAGAAAAAGAAATATTATGATGAAATAAAACTTCACACCGCGAATTTGAGACATTTTCAAGAATTTACAAGACTAGAACCAATTGTTACATTCATGTGTTACTCAATTGGCAATGTTTATATGGAAGAAGTAATTCAACATATATATCATATATTCATATCATATATATCAAAATCATATATTCTCTTTATCTATTGAGGAAAGCGAAGTTTTTCTCCTTCAGAATGACATAATTTTAAAAGCATATAGTTCAGAACCGAAGATTAACTTTTGAAATACAGCGGATGAAGTAAAGTATCTTAATTTTCAAATTCTTTTATGTCAACTCTATTTGAACTAAGTTAATTTTAAAAAAAAGGTTGCATTTCATTTAACATTGTTCTTTGGTCCTCCCTACCTGTGTGAATCTATATTTTCAACGATGAATATAATTAAGAAAACATATCGTTCCCCTCTCACAGACGACCGCTTAGAATCCAGTGCAAGATTAACAATTAGTAATTACACATATACCAAGATATTAAAGAATGGCTGACAGTATGTGCAGACGAAGTTTTCTCTACTGACTATAACTACGAGAACTAACTTTAGATGAAAATGAGACATTTTATAATGCATTTTGAGAATTGTTTGACAATAAATGCATTATTTGATATTGTTATATTTGTGGTTATTATCATCATTATGTTTGTATCCTGCGTTTTGCTTTAAACGTGCTTTTAAAAGAATAATAATTTTTGTAGGTATATAAGTAGGTACATATATTCCGTCTTTATTATTTATAATAAATATTGTCGACCTTTTTTTAATTTACCACACTGTATGGACCGCAATGCCTTGAAAATTTAGTAGCCAGTACCTTGGAAAAGTCAGCCCACCCCTGCTTTAATACATATCCAACCTTTCGTAGAATAAAAGAATTCAAACAATATTAAAACATATATATAATTAGAAATAAAGAAAACAAAATAGTAATAAATCAAATTCATTCAAGTTTATCATTAATCATTCATATTTTTTTAGAAAGATTAGGTCTATTTAATGGTTGTATATATAAGTAAAATTGTATAAATAAGGTTTTATATAAGAAATAAGAATAAATTTCTTTATAATACATAGCTCACGGGTGATTTAAACTTCAAAAAAAAATCCGGAAAATACTAAGATTGAAGATCACTTACTTATATTATGCTGAATACATCAATATTTGGAAGTATAGAGAAGTAGAGATGCTAAAATATTAATGGATATAGTCGATAGCTCGTTTAGTCTGTTTCGTTATCAAGCACGACATTTAAAATCTAGTAAATGATCTCCCATTTGAGGCTTTTATTGGCTCACTGCAACATTTTTAAGCCTGAGGAGTAGCCCCTATTATTACTTACTATAATAAATGCAAGTCTTTTATTGGTTCAAGAGGAGGAAATTATCATAAACATTTAATTTTGTTCCAAAATTAATAAAAACGAAAATTTGCATTATTTTTCTTATCTCGAATGAATAGAGTGGCATTTTAGCCTTTCGTTGTGTCCAGTTTGGAGAAGTATTTCGTTACCTCAAAAGTAAGCAATTCTGATATGACATCGAGCTACGCGAGATTTTGATAATAATTCCAGACATTTTCACTAATTTAACCACTTCTAATAAGTGAAGCTATCACTTTTATCCCCTGAGAATATGAACAATGATAAAATTTTTCTGCGTTTCCGAAGGGATATTTTTCAAAAAAATGAATGCTTGTTTTGGAAGAAAGTGGAATTTTAAATACTTAAGACTGTACACAATAAAATTTACTGCAAATATCCTGATAATAATTTTAAGATTGGAGAAATTGTAATTATTTAAGAGAAAATTGTTTCTTCAGCAGTTTGATCTCTGGTAAAATAATTAAAACTCATCAGGTAATAGCGAGTATGGTACGAGTAACAGCTTTTAGAATTGCTACAGGTCTGTTTAAGAGATCTCTCAATCCATAAACTCTTAAAACTTATGATTATAACTACCAAATCGATTTATAAGAAAACATAAAATTGATCGTTGTAATAAACATTTTTAACATTTACTTTATTCTCAAAAGCAATTCAATAAGGAATCCACACAGTACCCAAAACTACAGCCTTTCAAGTGGAATAAAACATTTATACTGTTAACCTTTTTAAAGTATGATTATATAAGGTAATATTATTGGATTTCATGTTATAACAAAGAAAAAGAATTGCTTTATGGGAGGCAATATCTCTTGATTAATTCGACTAGATAAAAGATATTTCGAAACAAGTAGAAAATTGATCTTTGGATTGGTACAAAAAGGTATTTTCATCGACTGAAACCACTAGTGCCATAAGCAGAAGCAAGAAAATCATTTGTTCATGTAAATCTTTCGGAAAATTATATTTTATCATTGTAAATTATAATTCTCAAGGTGCTAAAATTTCTCACCAGTACAACAAAATAAGACTGATCTTCGTCCTTTCCTCAGAATCAATGAATTTGGTTTTAAATTTACATGTCACTGCTTCTTGAAGTCAAAACTGAAATTTAAGAGATACACAAAATAACTTTAATATTTTTTTTGTCTTATTGAAAGGCTCATTTTCAGCTGTAGGAATAAATTAAATATAATTTTAGGACATGAAAATGAGTGGACAAACGTGGCAAAAACAAGGAAGCAAATTAATGTTGTCAAAAGAGGAGATTAAAATTTTAGAAAAATCAACAACTGGAATACGGCGCTACTCAAAACATTCACCAATGAAGGACTTCATTGTGATTTTTAAGATCTTACAGCTGATAGGAATTCCCGCATTTTATCGCTCAGACAAAAAGTATGGACATACAGACATATCAACACAAAATACAGAACATAAAACATTTAGTTGCATCAAAGCTTATGAATATTTCATTTTTACCCTCGTCTGTTCAAAGAAATTTTTAAACGTTTTATGGGTATGGTTGTTACCGGATAAAGTCAACTATCTCACTCATAGTTTCTTGGTAACTATAGTGGTCTTGTTTTACCTGAGCCACACACACAATTTATAAAAGACGTCGAGTATTGTTTCGGGTGGCAGGTATGTATCACTTGAATTAACTGAACATTACCACGCCGCGTAACATTGAAAGAAAAAAATATCTGTTAATAACTTATTTTGGTTTTCTGGAAATTACTGCTATTGCTTCGAGTGTTATGTTGATTTATGCAGAAAAAAATGCCTCAAAATCTCAGAAAAATGCATCCGAATTAAAATTCTTGCTGGATTCATTAAGTGTTGAGCTATCCTGCTACTTTTTGCTTGCTCGTCGAAATATTGTTTCATTTTATAACATGCGCCGTCCTATCATTCACCTTGTACTATGGTCTTGCATGCAGATTTATTCACGATATCATACAATGGCTGCTCAATAAACTTAAAACCAATTGTCATCTACAGGATGTGGAGGGTTTGATAGACATTCATGGAGATATTGAGAACTGCATAGCTAGGCGAGTAGCGTGTCAATTAGGCCACTCTGATTGTGTTGTGAGGAGATGTTGGGACCAGTGGATCGAGAGATATCATTTACACGAAGACCAGGATCAGGACGCCCTCGACAGACCAATCGTCGAGAAGACCATCACATTGTAAGAAATGCACGCGTAGCACCTCGCACAGGTAGCACCTTCACTAGGGGCCCCTGTATCTTCTCGAACCATACGAAGGCGCCTGGCGGAAGGACATTTGGGATCGCGGTTCCCATTATGTGTGCTGCCCTTGACGTCCACCCATCGACGCCTCGGTTTGGAGTGGTACCGCGCACGAAGAAACTGAACTGTAGCGGAATGGAACCAGGTCGGCTTTAGCGACGAATCCAGATCCCAGCAGTGATGACAATCGTATTTGTGTGTGGAGACCCCGTGGTGAACGCCTCAATCCTGCCTTTCCTTTACAGCGACACACCGCTGCCACAGCTGGTGTGATGATATGGGGTGCTATTGCCTACAATACACGGTCACCCCTAGTATTGATCTGTGGCACCATGACAGCCCAGCTGAATGTCCATGACATCCTACATCCACATGTGTTGCCACTCATGCAACGGCTTTCAGGAGCCATTTTTCAACAAGAAAATTCTCGGCCTCACACAGCAAGGGTGTCACAAAAGTGTCTCCGCACTGTTACTACCCTTCCTTGGCCTACCCGATCCCCAGATTTGTCTGCAATCGAGCATGTCTGGGATCATTTGGGACGGCGAGCTGGGCATCCCACGAGTTTGAATGAACTAGAGGCAAGGTTACAGCAAATATGGAACGAAATATCTCAAGACCTCATACAGAACTTGTATGCCTCAATGCCCGATCGTATTGCATGGTACATTCGGGCTAGAGGGGGTTCAACAGGATATTAAATCCTCCGTTCTTTTGCCTTTTTCTCTGAAATAAATTATCCTTTTTCTTTGATTTTCTAATCATTTACTTATATCAAAGTAGTCAGTCTGTATGTAAAATTTCGTTTTATTTTGACGACTCCTTCTTGGTGTGCTAATTTTTTTGTCCACGAGTGTACTTAAAAGCTTCATGAAAAGAAAGAGCAAAGTTACACAAAGTAATATCAACAAATTGAAGTGTAACACCACCAATTTCTCATTTTTGTTAACCCTCATTTTCAAATATCGTTAAATACTCTTGCAAAAGTAGCAACAAAGTTGCTAAACTCCGGAGGAATTCCGCTAAATGTAGTATCTCAAATTTAAAAATAAAAGTAAAATCCATATTTTATATTATATATTTTACTCGTCATTTATTGAAACTGGATCTTCATAAAAATATAAATAATGTCCAATTTTTCTGCGGACCATTGAAAAATTTTCACAAACCCACAGTGATCTGTGGACCACTGGTTGGCGGTCATCGTTTTAAAATATCGTTAAGAACCAAGCATCTTACGCATATAATGAAATTTTTAATACTCTTAGAAAGGAGCACAATAAACGAGAAGAGTTTTAAGACATTCATTATTAATTCGATTACAAAAAGTTTTTTTTAATGATATTCTATTTGGTATAAGAGAAAGTTCTATCGTTTTTGAACACGTGTACTTTTATACACTGTTGATCCTTAGTAAGAATTCAGAGTCGACTGAAACTGGTTTAAACAGTTATATTACAATATTATTCATGCTTTAAACACATATTTTAACCATTTTAATGCACTAAAGTGCCCTTAAGACATTGTATGTTGTTTTTCCAAAAAAGGAAATAACGCAATAGAGACAAAAATAGACGTGTGTGGCATGTTTCGAGAGGAAGCAAGTAAGAGCTCGAGCATGTCAAAAATGTCTTGCGAAATTTCGCTTGGGTAATTTTTCTTTGAAAGATGAACTCAGATCAGGAAGGTCATTAGATTTCAATGACGAAGAGCTATCAAGTATGATCAGGACAAACCTCACGTTAACTTCCAAAGAAGTGGCCTTCAAGCTTGGAATACATCAGACTACTGCTTTGTATTACATTAAGGTATCCGACTACGTTCGGAACCGTGATTTTGTAAAAGCGTATAAATGGATAACATTTATGATATTTAGTGTCACTTAGAATAGAAAATGTATATAAAATTGTTTTAAGAATAGTATTACAATAAGAAATTATTTAAGTACAACATTTTGACAAAAAATAAACACGGAATGACCAGTTTTCAAAATATTCTCCTGTTTGAAAAATGCTTCTATTATAATAATATTTGGCCTGTATATATCTCAGACCTCTGTACAGAGGCTGAACTAGAATTTTTGAAATATATAACTAAGAAGTTGGTTTATCCATGTTTTATGACAACAGTGGGGAGAAATTTTAAGAAAAAAACGCCGATAATTATTTTAATTGGTGGTAACTGAAAATAATTTGAGTTTTTCAAAAATTCTAGGTTAGACTCTCTGGAGAAGTCTTTACTTTATATAAGCACACACACACTTACACAAAATATTATTATTATAGAAGTATTTTTTATAAAAGGAGAACGTTTTGAAAAAGGTTATTCTAAGTTAACTTTTTGCCAAATATAGTATTTAAATAAATTTGTTTTGTCAAAATGTCCTTAAAACAATTTTATATATATGTTTCCTATACTCCTCACTTAACTGTAACTGAGCGCGCCATACTTTCCCGCCTTTCTACCCCAACTGAAACTTTTTGAACCCCGTACCGGGACATTCTGTAAACAGGAAGCGCAACGGACAGACGCAAGGTCTTCTCCGCATCAATCCGCCGCACCTTCAAAGGTGTAATTTTCATTTAACCGCATTACTACTTTTAAGTGTTAACTTTAACTGTAAATACTTATTTTTCTGTAATTTAAATATATGTACTATCTCCATCTCTGGCTGTTTTTTCGAACTCAACCAACGGCACCAATATATGTATTCTAATCAAAGCGACACTAAATATCATGAAAATTATCCCTTTATGCGCATTTTTAAAATCACGGTTCCTAACGTCGTTGGATACCTTAAAAGACTTGGTTTCGTGTCCAAACTCTCTGTTTGGGTGACACACGAATTAACCGAAAAAATTTAATGGACAATATTTCGATATGTTCTTCAAATCTTGTTCGTCACAAAAGGAAACCGTTTTTGGACCACTTGGTGACTAGCGATGAGAAATGGATAGAATATAGACACGTGGCTAGCAAAAAAGGCACATGTTTACAAAGGAGAGATACCACCATCCATATCCAAAGCCGGATATGGATGGTGGCAGTAGAAGAAGATTATGATGCGTTGTTGGTGAGACACCATGTGTTCTGTGCTCTATGTGATGGGGAAAGAAAAGGAAACGGACGGTACTTTGTTCGCAACTTGATGTTTTGAATAAAAGAATTCAATATAAACGTCCATTTTCGACCTGCAGTACGGTGACAGTGAAACACCAAACATGAGGCAAAAAACACCGCAAAAAAAATTCCAGAATTGGGGCGGGAAACTTTACCTCAGCCAGCATATACTCCTGATGCTGCAATATCTATAATGACAACTTTATCAACATTACTTTATTACACACAAATGCTGTCGCAAATTTCAAATTGAGAGAGAAGTCAATTCCTTTAAAACATCAAATCTGTAATATAAGTGGAGACTGCCTTACAACAAAAACTATTGCTAGGCTAAGAACAGGTCGTTACAGAGGAATGAAGTTTGATAGGGATGGTAGAAGATCTTATATGGGAATTGTGATAACTGTTTAGATACAGAGCTGACACCTGCTCATATATTTGACTGCCCAGCTATCCTTGCTGCTCTACAAAAAATAGGGGTTCTCTTTTCGTCAACAAATCTCTACGTGGACAATATTGAAAAGATTGACAGAACAGTCATCTGGGTCCATGGTACTATTTGATTTGGCCCCCTCATGGATACGGCATCATCATTGCAATATCTGATTATTATCTGTCCAGGTCGCTGCATAACTTTCTTGATGGAAATGAATATATAAATTATGAGAGTGTCCAAATGGCATTGGGAGAATACTTTGTCTCCAAAACAGAGGTCTTCTTTTCCAGGAGTTTGGATAAACTGTCGGAAAGCTAGTAGACCGTTGTAACTAACAAAGACCATTTTATATTATATTAAATTTTAAATAAAAAGGGAATTTTTTATATTGTTTTTTATTTAGAAAAAGAACAACAGAACTTTCCCTACACTCAGTGTTTTATACAATTAGTTCAAACTTTTCTGGGATATAATTACAATGACTGGAAACTAATTTCAATGCTTGTACTGGAATCTTAAAAATTTCCACATTCAAAAGCATAAGACATGAATAGATATTTGAGGGTTTTATTATCTGCAGAAATATATTTCGCTATCAAAATACACTCTATAACAAAAAACTATTTGCAATATGACATCTGTTCAGCGTAGTGAAAATAAGTTTTGGGGCGAGCCAAATTAATAAATAAATATTTGCCGCGGGGGCAGTATGCATAAAGTTAGTGAGTGTATAAACACAATGGGAGAGAGAGCGCATGCGCTCGAGTCTTGTTCTGAGTCTCTGCCATCTAATTTTTGTTGAAAATAATGAGTTTTGAACATGAGAAGATACAACATCTTGTTTCTTTAAATTGAATCACTCTACTACATTTTTGTTTAAAAATATTGAGGCTTATTGTAGCTTTACTTGCACAATTGTAAGAATTTTTAGAATTTTGCATTCGTAATTTAGTGTCCTCAAAATTCGTTCTTAAAATAATAGAAGACAGTGAGTTGTAGGGACAGAATATCGTCCATTATCTAAATAGACCTTACAACACCTAAAACTTTATTACTATTAAGTAGAGTCAAAAAGAACAAAAACTAGCAAAGCAACAGACACGAAACTTTTTGAAAGGGCTTGGACGAAAATGTTTTTAGAAAAAAAAAATATAGATAAAAATATCATTGAAACGAAATAAGCACCATGAGCTTTTTTAATTTTAAATGCATTTTTTTTACAGTCGTGACTAAAACCTATTTTTTAGTTATAGCTATATTCCTTTTTCCACGTTTTTTTAGTTATAACACAAAGAATTCTCATTTTATAAAAGTATTTTTTTACTTCCTTTTACGCCGTTGCTCTATGAGTAAACAATTTACGGTGTGAATTTAAGTTTAAAAATTTCAGAACTATGAATTAATTGTGGTAACTTTATAAATTATTTTTCTAACTTCATGTATATTGTGCTTCTATTTTCTCCCTTGTCTATTAAAAGAGAAATTGGAAGTAAAAATCTTCTAATCATCATTTGAATTTTGGAGTTAACATGCGAGAAAGAAAATGAGATTTTGAACTGGGGTTAATAAAATATGACTATAAAAAAAAATCTACAAATACGAAAAAGTAAATAATATTAAGTACTAAAATGAAAATAATAAAATGAGAAAATTACTACGAATGTGAATTGAAATAATCATTTCAATGTTTCCCTTTGAAAAGTTTTTCGTGAAATTGCAGAACAAGTCACTGGTTAGCGCGATTTTGAAAAATTAACGTGCTTTCGCGTTTTCTCCTTCGGAATTGCAACACCTCCAGAAGACGGAATACGAGCGCGTGAAATTCAGGTTAGCGGATAAGTAAAATAATCACAAAAAAGCGTTTTAAAATTTTTTAAAACTGAAAATCGGAGCAAAATTATCATACTTTTAAGACAAAATCGTTTATTTTAAATAAATTAAAAAAATTATTTAAAAACTAAATAAAAATTAATTTTAGTTATTTAATTAAAATTAATTAATCAAAACTGAAAAATTAAAACCTTCATTTATTGCCTTTTTACCCTTCTTTCTCTAAATTTCATTTTCCCACTGTTCCGGCATTCATACGACGATCCATTTAAATAGTCTTTTATGCTTCTTTCTAATAGCACAGCTTTTTTTCTTAGCGCAGGCAACATAGTTAAAAAACTTTCAGAATACTTAGCATACTTCTAAATATATCATAAACATTTGCAACGATACTAATATCATTGGTGGTCATTGTAAGTACCTGTAAAAATTTATGTGAAGAAAAATAAATTTACCTTGAAAAACCGTATCCACCCCCGAAGAACTAAGCGAAATCTGTCAAATATTCCACAAAATATTCCATGAAAAGGCAGACGAAAAAATGTGATAAAAAGTCACAATATAAATCAACACAAAATTAATTTTGATTTTCTATATATTAATAATAACAAAGTAATATGCATAACAATAAATAATAAAGAACAAATTTAAAAAAATAAAATCACAAATTAAGAAAAAATGCAAGATAATAATATTAAAAAAATGAAAACACACATCAAATTCTACAAAACTATTCTCAATTTTAAAACAATGTACTGGGCATGCGCGAAAATGTGTTCAAACTATCTGTCTTTCACAGCTACGAAATCGTTTCGGTTACTAACAATTGGCGCTCTTATCAATCTTGGGAAAAGCACAAAAAAATAAATCGCGCCAACCAGTCGCCGATTCTGCATTTTAACCCATCTATTCAATAATTATTTCTTTACTTACCTTTAATAAGCGTTTCGTACAAAAAGCAACCGTAAAAACACCCGGCCATTTTAATCGAAATTTAGATGAAACTGTTCCGTTCGGAATTGTGGAGTCTTTGTGATTCTTGTCTCTCTCTCACTTGTACATCTTATAATTACTGAATCAAATTTATATAATCAAAATTTTGTTCTAACGTTCAAGATTTAAAAACATAAAAAACAAATAATTCGATCGATTTCAGTGAAAGAATATTTTAACAGGCCAAGAAATCGTAGAATGAAAAATTAAAGAAAGACAGTGATGTTCTAAAGTTCATTGCTTGAGCCAGCCAAGTTTTAAGCAAACCAGTTAAAAAAGGAAGAAATTTGACCGTTATACTACCTAACTAGCGCTGAAAGTTTTATTTTGATGTAATTTTAAGTGGAATTTAGACCTTGTTAAAAAAAATTGTTTTATATTAGTTTTCAATTCTAATCCGCTATTGAAAATTAAAGAAATGAAAACATCTTTTAGTAGCGTTATAAATAATATTTGTTTTATTAATATCGTTTGCTATTTCGTCATGCCTGTTTCCGTAACTGTGGTTTATAAAAAAAAATTGATATAAAATTGTCATCTGAGTTCTAACTTGTAGTTTTATTTATTCTGTTTTGATTCGAAGTCTTATTACAGCAGTTTAATCACTACTAAAATGTCTTAAAAGATATTTCCATGTGCTTTCTGCATTTGAATTTTCTTTTCATTTTCATGTAACGATTAATTACTTGAATCTCTAAAAAGGTAAGTCGGGTTTTTTTTTACATGCATATATTGATTACGTAAATCCTACTATTAAGTCAAATATTACACATCTTTACAGAAAAAAAAACCTGAGATGTGAGCAAACATGTAACTTAAGTCATTAAAAGTCTAAATTCTCTTTTCTATATATATATAAGTAACTTAAGTCATTCTGTACTAAAAATTATTGTGTTACACAGAAATTTTTGAGTTGAAAAGAAATAAGTGGCCGGAAAAGTTAAAAAAAAGTATTTTGTGAATAAAAACCATATTTTATGAGGATGGTGCATAATAACAAATAGCGTTAATAAAAATTAAAGTATCAAATTTGTAAATGTGTTATTTTTAGAAATTGCTTTCTATGTAAAGAAAATGAAAAAAAAAATTTGATATATTTATCTAATTATAAATTAAGAGAATTAAACATGTCTTTACCATTCATTTATTTGAGAATAAAGAAACTTGAATTTCTTCAGCAATTCATTCCAAATATAAATAATAGATTATTATATCTCTTCGAATAGATAGTTGCAAAAAAACTCTCCCTTCGAAATCAAAATTTATTCTGTTTTAAAAAAAAACCCAGCAAAAACACACACTCACAGAAAGCGAGTAAGACGCGCAGATGCCACACCGTAGACACAACAAGCAGAAAAGTTTTGCTTCGGGAGCTAATGCTTTAGTCTAATCAATCCAAGAGATTTTTATTATGAGTTTTATTCTACTCTCTCTCTCTCTCTCACGTTGTAACTACTATGTCTGGGTCAAAACTTTTAAAGCTTTTTCTTCCATTTTAAAGCGCTCAGTTGAGCTGAAATTTTCTAGTTTGCGATGGTTCTGGATGAAAATTTGATAATTAATAAAAATTGACTAATTATTTACAGAATTAAATTTTACAACGCCAATTCAAAAATATCGCCAAATGCTCTGTCATCGTTATTATTAGACTGTTGACACTTACTAGGGAAAGGTTATCTATATTGGCTGCATATCGCGGCCTTTGGCAACGTCTTTGTTACAGACAAAATTGATTAATACTATTATGCGCAAGTACCGAAAGTAAAATTTAATTCAAAAATTAACTATCACGTGAATACTGTAATACGTGGAATTTACTACGTGAAGATGTTGAATACTAAAAACAGCAAATTAAATTATCGTCTCGTAAAATTTTAAAAAGTTAATAAAAAAAAAATACGTTACACAAAACTGGGCCATTTTGTGTTAATGTTAATTGAAAATTAATATTAAATAACAAATAAAGAAAAGTAAATAAATAATGGAAAATAAATTTTTAATTTAAATGATAAATTTAATAAACATCAAATGATAAAATAGGTTATTAAAGTCGATTATTGAATAAATTCAATTTGACTCAATGCTCTCTTTCGCTCTTAAAATTAAAGGTATATAAAAAAATTATGTTACACAAAATGTGAAGTTTGAAAGAAAACCCATGTTTAAAAAACTTGTTTTTTTACGGGTGTTACGTTTACATGTAATGTAATAGCAGAAATAAAAAAGTTATGTTTGATGTTGTCTGGACAAAAGAAACATGTGCATTAAAGTATACAGAAAAATCAATTCCTTGCCCTTGTTTTTAAATCAATTGCTTTAACAGTAGAAAAACCTATTATAGACATGGGTGAGCATAAAAAAATATTACTTAAGTGGTTTCACAAATAAAATAAAATTTAATAAGTGTATGTTTTTACTAACCATTTTAAGTTATTTAAAATAACATATATATATTCAAGAGACACTTTGTAATAGAAATGCAACATTTATTACACATATTAAAATGAAATTCAGCTATATTTACAAGAACGGTATTTCGTTATTGCAATTATTATTTATAACAAAAGTAAAAAAAAAATATAAAAAACAGTTTAAGTCGATTCCTACTCTAAATGGATGAATAGAAAGTATTTTAATAATGATTGAAAAATCTGAACAAGATATACATATATAAAGGGAGAGAGTGAACTAATAGTAGAAATTGAAAAAAAGAGCATGATTTGTCTCCATTGTTGTAACAGTGCGCACTTGGTTTGGCTGAAAAATCGATTTTCAACGCCAACTTTTACCATTGTTTTAACAGTTACATTGTTACAACAATGGAGACGAATCTAAGTTGGCGTCGAAAACCGGTAATTAATTTAATTTAATTGATGAATAAATATTTGAAAAAACTGTATTAACATCAAGAGTTATCCACTACAAGTACAAAAAAATTAATTTGAACTTGATTGGATAAATATAAAGTATTTTATTAACGATGAAAATTTGAACAATATATATAAATATAGAGAGAGGAGGAGAGTGTGAGCTAATAGTAGGATTTTTTAAATATTGTAACTAAAAAAATGCTTCTTTTTTATAGTACATATCACAAACAATTTTTTTAAAGCATTAAGATGTTTTTAGATGTTATATAAATGCGACAATGCATTTGTCCACAGTGAAACTCTTAGAATCTTTAAGTATAAAAGAATTATTTCTCAGTTCCTCTCTCTCTCTCTACTATTAGTTCACTCTCTCCCTACACACACACACACACATATATATATATATATATATATATATATTGTTCAAATTTTCAATCATTAATAAAATACTTTCTATTTAGTCATTCAAGTTCAAATACATTTTTTTTAAAACTTGTAGTGGATGAACTTGATGTTAATACAATTTTTTCAATTATTAATTCATTAACAAAATTTTAATTTTAAATTTCTTCTGCGTTATTTCTAATGAAGGTACAACTAGTTGCAACAGATGGTGCCAATACGTTTTTTTAACAAAGTAGGAATTTACTTTAAAAAGAATTTTATATTACTTGTTAAAACATAAAAACAAATCCTTTAAAATTTATTTCACTTAATTCCACCCAGAGTGGCCATAAGCATCCCGTACGTCACAAGAGTACCCATTGCACTAAAGATTAGAGATCTTTCGATTTTGTAAGTTTTCCACAAAGTTAGCGATACACTTCTCATACATTCACTTCGAATCATCTCTTTTAACTTGTCACGGTATTGAGGAATTTTCCAGGGTAACGATTGAAGGGCTTCTTTCGCTGTAAAAAAAGCTTGGTTAGCAGCTGATGCAGATAATATTACCATACAAACTGGTACAAGGATTCCAATTTCCCCGAAGAAAGCGTGTAAATAATCGTCTGAAAGGAATATAATATTGAAATTTATAAAGAATAATCCAAACATGGCACTTAAAACTACAACGAACGCGGAGAAACTTAAGTAGTCATCCAGATATTTCATGATACTGACAAGTTCTAGATAACTTTGAATCAAAAGCACATAAGGACAGTCTTTGCTTAAAAGTTGTATCTTTTCCTCTATTCTGTTAAAAAGAAACTTTACATAAAAACAAACAAATCCATAATATCCTGTCAGTGGAATAAATACCAGTGCCACCACTGTTGGAATTGAAATCACGCTAGCCTCAGGAATAAACTTGATAAACGGTTTTAATTTCGGAAATTTATGACTAGAATTTTCCATTAAGTTTCGATACATTTCAAATTCATCTGAAAATCGGTACAACGAAATAAAGCATGCGAACATTACAATTGTAACAAAACAATAAGCAAAGATTGACGTTTGAAATTTTCTTCCGTTTTGGTCGCACTGCAACATCTGTGTGCATTTCCAGAGTTTCATTAATATTATACGGATTTGCTTACGAGATCTCCGTGTTTGCAAGTTTACCGTAAGTTGAAGTAAGACAAGAATAAAAACTGCAGTTGGCTTTTTCTTTTCTGGCAACAATACGAAGGACAATGCTTCAGTTATAATCGCTAAACACTGCAGAAATCTGAACAAATATCTCGGAAATTCCCATGTAAAGTGATGGTAACCTGTCTGTCTTAAGAAACCTCCATTAGGATAAGATTCTAATCCAGTGATGTGTAAGAGAAGTAATACTGGCAGAAAAGATTTTTCTATTCCATTTATTCGTTTTTTCATGATCATAGTTTTTAGTTAAGATTTAATTAATAGTTTGAAATAAAACTAAGTAGATAAAAACTGTTTTCTTCCCCTTTCTTTTAGAATACTTCTAAATAACATATATGATGTGTTTTATAACTATTTTTTCAGTTTAAGAATAATATAAGAATTTCTTTTTTAAGTTTTAAAGGAGTCCATATTTTTCTTTGTTAAAAAATGTAATGAGTTTTTAAGACATTTAAATGGTTTTCATGCTTCGTGTCCGTTTTTTCTTAAAGAGTTGAAAATGATATTCAGTTCTTTCTCATAATTTTTCTATTTTTTTTTTAAATACAAATTTGGTCTTTATTATATTTAATATTTATGCCAATTTTTGTAATGCTAGCCATTTATTCGTTAACTAGCATTCATTCTTATTATTTTGCTAATTTGTAAAGTAAATTACATACATTCAGATAACCAACTATAGATTGAATTGCTTGCATAATGCAAGAGAAGAAAAATTTTCTTGGATGTGTCTGATCAACACTCAGGGATACAAATAAACATACATAAAAGGAAATTCTTCGATTTCCATTTTTATGTTCCGCCTGCTTATTTTTAATTTATGGAAGGATCTATTTCTATTGACCGAAGAATAATATTCATTAAAAATTATTGATGGGATTTGTGTCATTCTATGTCATTTTTTCATCAATATCATTCTCTTTGTAAAATGAAAGTACATTTTTTCCATGTGTAGATAATTTTTACTCTATTGTCATGATATCGATTGTGTAAAAGCTTAACTGCTTTCTTGCAGGGCTTGCAAAAAAATAAGAAATTTCTAAAATATATTGATTTGGGTTGAAAATGACATAACAATGATTCGATAACTATTGATTGATGTTGTTTTGGAAACAGCAATTGTTAAAAAAAGAACAGTGAAGCTGAATGAGGTTAAAAAAAATCGTGTATAAAAAAACGTAATTCGGAATGCTTTTTAATTACTTTATATACCCCCAAGTACTTACACACGTCTAATACTATAAAGTCTGGGTTTAATTTTAAATGAAGAATTTTAAAATTGCGTAGTAAAGTAATTGAAACTGCTCCTACAGTTCTTTTTCCCACTCAGTAGCATCATAACTTTGTTGTGCGTAAAATAAGTTGAAAGATTAATTCATGCGGTTATCTATCTAAACGAATTTACTAATTCATACTTAAAAAAGAGTATTCCATTGGCAAATATGCTATTCTATTGTTTTTTAAATGAAAGAACATGTACCTTTTATTTATGTTAATTTCCCTTTGCATTCAGTTCCTTTTGAAATACGATGAAACAACGAAACTTATTCTTTGCATTAAGAAATTTCGGCGTTTACTCTTGACGACAGAAGGATAACCCGCCGTGACGTTTGAAATATATAAAGGTAGCGTGATATTGATTAATTTAAATATTTAGTTTACTTACGTCACAGAGCTATTATTTACAGATTACACATTGAAGCTATTAAACGTATTAGATCGTTTGAGTCCAAGTTCTGTGGTTTATGAGGGAGGAGTTATTTTTTGGGGATCCGCTCTTAACGAAGTTTTCAGACAATCTCCCGTTCTCTGTCTGTCCTCTCTAGGGTCTCGGGGATGACCACGGATGACCCCCTTTATCCTCGGGTTACATCCGGTTCGTGGGCGGAATAGGAGGGGTTTCCTTGTAGTGTCAAAGGTTTCCAGGACGATCCAAAGCAAGACCGCGCAATAATTTAAGGTTGCAGGTGTTCCTTGAATGTGTGGTCCATATCCACAAAGAAGCTAATTCACAGCTGTGTGGCGGGAATCGTTACACCGTGGTGACTTTGCCGTGGTTGGAGTAAATGATTTGAAATGGCCACATTTTGCACCCGAGGTGTGGGGCGAAGACTAGAGACTTGGCGAAAAGGAATTGCTAACTGTTAAGCTCAAGAAAAGAGGTCACTGCATACCCACTTCTTAGAATGAGTGAATATTAACGTCACACTGTTCAGCTACCCGAGGGCTTTTGGCGACGGACCACGTAATTTTCAACCATGGTCAAGTGACGTGAACGACACCTGAGCTGGCACCCTCTTTCTTAACTACCACACCAACCCACTTCTTAGAGAAGAGAGTCGTTTGTTGTGTTGATGGACTGTCTAAGTTATACATAATCATCATCATATCTGGCAGGACACCCTTTCGAGGACCCATTCCTTTGAAGATAAGTTATACATAAGGAAGGTTGTTTTTCCAGCCATTACTGCAATTGATATACATCTTCAGTAGGTTTTGAGTGTCTTCGGAAAGTTTTCCCATTGACCTTGTGGGAAATCTATAGCTCAGATCAGTGCTTCTCAAACTCTGAATATTAGCCCCAAAATTCGCTCTATATTTTCATCGCTCCCCTTCCATACAATAACAATGTATTAATTAATAACACTATCTTTGACCCAAAACCCCCGACTTTAAACTCTTATGTGCCACCGACATAAATTTAAAAATTTTTAAAATTTTTTTTTTTTTAAAAAATTTTTTTTCCCCCAAAAAAAATTTTCCCTTCCCTTTCCTTTTTTTTTTAAAAAGGGGGAAACCCCCCCCCTTTTTTTTCCCTTTCCCTTTTTTTTTAAAAAAAAAAAAATTTTTTGGTTAAAAATTTCCCTTTTTAAAAACCCCCCCTTTAATTTTAAATTTTTGGGGGTTTTTTTAAAAAAAAAATTTTTTTTAAAAGGAAATTTTTTTTTAACTTAAAGGAAAAAAAAAATTTTTTTGGTTTTTTTTTTTGGGGGGGGGGGTTTTTTTTTTCCCCAAAAAATTTTCGGGCCCCCCTTTTCCTGTTTTTTTTTAAAAAAAGGGGCCCCCCGGGGGTTAACCCCCCGGGGGGGGGGCCCTTTTTTTTTCCCCTTTTTGGGGGCCCAAAAAAAACCCCCCCCCTTTTTTTTTCCCCCCAAAAATTTTTAAAAAAAAATTTTTTTTTGGGGGAATTTTTCCCCCTTTTTTTTGGGGGGAAAAAAATTTTAAAACCCCCTTTTTAAAAAATTTTTTAAAAAAAAGGGGGGTTTTTCCAAAAATTTTTTAAATTGAAAACTTTTTTTTTTTTAAAATTTTTGGGTTTGGGGAAATTTTTCCCCAATTTCCCCCCCCTTTTTCCCCTTTTTTTTTTTTTTTTAAAAAAAAAAAATTTTTTTAAAAAACCCCCCAAAAAAAAAATTTTTTTTTTTGGGTTAAAAAATAAACCCCCCAAATTTTTGGGCCCTTTTTTTTTTTTTTTGGGGAAAAAAAAAATTTTTTTTTAAAAAAAAAATTTTTTTTAAAATTTTTCCCCCTTTTTTTTTTCCCCCAAAAAAAAAATTTTTTTTAAAAAAAAAATTTTTAAAAAATTTTTTTAAAAATTTTTTTTTTTAAAAAAAAAAATTTTTTTTTTAAAAATTTAAAATTTTTTTTTTTTTTTGGGCCCCCCTTAAAAAAAAATTTTTTTTTTTTTTTTTAAAAAAACCTTTTTTTTTTTTTTAAAAATTTTTTTTTTAAAAAAAATTTGGGTTTTTTTTTTTTCCTTTGGGGTTTAAAAAAAAAGGGGTTTTCCAAAAAGGGGTTTTTGGGGCCAAACCACTTAATTTTAACCAAAAGGGTTTTAAAAACCAAAAAAACCCCCCCCCTTTTTTTTGGAAAAAAAAAGGCCCCCCCCCCCGGGGGGGGGGGGGAAAAAAAACCAGGGGGAAAATTTTTTTTTTTTCCCCCCAAAACCCTTTTTTTAAAAATTAAATTTTTTTTTTTTTTTTTTAAAAAAATTTTTTCTTTTTTTTTTTCCCCCCTTTTTTTCCCCCCCCCCTTTTTCCCCCCCGGGGGGGGGCCCCCCCGGGGGCCCCCCTTTTTTAAAAAAGGGGGGCCCCCCCCAAATTTTTTTTTCCGGGGAATAGCTGAGTTAAAGACTGCCCCTGGAAAAAGCATAACCCAAACCCGTATGGTTGATTATGCCAACTTTTTCTTTAAATGGGGGCGCACCCCCAGATGTGTGTGATTTAATCCCCAAAGGGGGCAAACATGTTGAAAAGTCGAAAACAAAAAAGGGTTTTTTGAAACATTATTAATTTATTGAAAATAAACAAAATTATAACTAAAGAAATAAAATGCCCTTTAAATTTATATAATACACCTTTTTTAAATGTATCATTACTGACAATGTATTTTGTAATTAATTTAACCAAAAACTAAATTGAGAAAAAGTAAAAAAAATTACCAATGATCCCAAGGGCTTGTCAAAATACATAAACTAACATAACATATTAATAAACATGACATTGGGTTGTCATATACATAAATTAACAAAAAAATAATAAATCCTTTTTAAAAAAACCGATTAAAAAAATTACTTGATTCGTTCCTCTATACCACCGTTTTCCACGAAGGGCATGTGATGTATTGGGGAAATCTTTTTTTGTTGTTGCAACTTGGGGGGAGATGGAGTCATTGTATCTTACCTTATATTTTCATGATTTTTTAAATATTTTTTATTTGGTCTAATATAATTAAAAAAAGAAAAATTATTTTTTTAAAAATATTCAATTCGGTAATACTTATAAAAATACAAAAATTGAAACATTAAATGTGATTTATTAATGGTTAAAATGCATAAAATTTTTTTTATTAGAGCATTTTGAGTTGTTTTTCGCCCCTTTTCTTAATTCAAGATATAAATAAACAAGTATAGATTTTGAACATTTTGGTCTAAATTTTTCAGGTTGAATACACAAAAACAGTTGGGGTGCAGATATCTCGCCATCTAATCCACTGTATAAAATAAAATTTTTCTATCTGTTGGAAGTTCTTGATTTTTAGTCTTTTGATCTAATGCAGTGTTTCTAAAATTTTCAATGCTGGCCCCCTTTTCAATCAAAATTTTTTTATCGCCCCCTTATTAATTAAAAATTAGTAATCAAAAAAGCACTTTGACGTTTAAGCTATAATGGGTTTTTTAATTATAAACCATACAAATAAATAACGTAAGTTTTAAATTTAAATGTTTTTTAAAAAAAAAAAAAATTAAAAAAGGATAATTATTATTTATTTTTCCTTTCTCTAATTTTTTAAATTGAACATATTCAAAATGCGGTGGCTGTTAGAAGAAAAAAAAGTTAGCAAATATAGAAAAAGAACTCAGAGGGTCAATTTCAATCATAAGCATTCCTTATAAAACTTTTGTTTTTCAAGAAAAACCCAGGGAAATTTCGTTAATACTTATTAAACTTTTTTGTTTTTAATTTAGTATTAATTAGTTATAAAATACTCTTCAGCATGATACTTTAAAAATTTCCGGCTGAATGTCCGCTTTTTTGCACGGGGTTCATTTATAAGAAAAAAAATTTATTATTGATATAATAGCTGAATTTGGAGAGTAAACCCAAATGCGCGGAAAGTTTACAAAAATGTAAAATGATTTTTAAAATGATTGAAATTTTTAATTAGTTTTAAGCGAATTGTAATTTTAACCTCACAGAATTAGATTTATAATTGATGTTAAATAATGAACAAAAATTTAAAAAATTCTATGAAGAAAAATTGTATTTTTTTTAATATTTAAAGCAAAAAGACTTCAACATTTTTTAAACCCCGGGACAGGCGCGTACTCTGGGTACGGCTGAGCGGGGTTATTGAGTCACCCAACCCTTTTTTTTTTATATATATAAAATTTTTTTTGTCCCGATACAAATCGGTTTCCCAGAGAAAAATTTAAAAAGAGGAACAAACTTACCTACTTTCCAGAATTTTTAATTTTCTTTTAAAATTAAATTTTTTTGCCAAAATTAACGTTTTTGTGTTTTGTGTGTCCCGTGCGACCACTTGGTTTTTAAAGTTTTGGCCTAATCTTCAAAGTGCTCTCCGTGATTTTCCAAATATCATAAAACTTTTGCATAAAAAAACCCAACCGAAATAAAAAATGCATTACTTAAATTTCCTAAATGAGAAAAAAACACTTAAGGGGGTCAAACAACTGTACCCTTAGGGTCAAATAGATTATCCGCAAAAGGGATTACAGCTATAATGTGCAATATTTAAAAAAATAAACACAGTGATGTTTTTTTATGTTTTTAAAATTTTTTCTATTCGGGGTCTGGGTTTTTTTTTTTTTTTTTCTCTGTGAAAGAGTAAAATCACTTATAAGATTACAGCAAAAAAAAATAAAATTTTTTTTTATTTGGTTTTGGATCAAAGATAGCTAATTAGGTATTGAAGGTTTTTTTTTGAGATGACTTTATACGCCTATAAATTATATCAGAGAAAAAGTGCATTTCTTATATGTCTGAAAGTATTTTGTTTAATTCATTCCAGAAAAATTAATTTTTTTTTTTTTTTTATTTTCTATGTTCGCGCCCTCAAGGGTATCGCCCCCCTAGGGGGCGCCCCCATTTGAGAAACACTGATCCTTGGAAGAAGCAATATATCGAGTTTTTCATCTTTTTTAAACAACAATCAAAAATTTTGAATCTGTTATTCAGACTATTTATATTATCAGCAGCTTCGCGCTTTTAAAGAAAAAATTAGATTATTTTTCCGTTTATTAACTCGCCTTTTTTTGTTTTTTGGGTGGAATTTTGTAACTGTTTTTATCGTTCTTCCCGACCCTGAGATTAAAATTTTGAACCACACCAAGTGGATGACGCTGAAAATGTGAAAAAAAAGTTTTAGTCAAACCCCGGGAACCCGATTTCGACGGGGGCCCCGAACCCCGGGAACTTAACGAATTTACACGAAGAAAAATCACCTGTCGATAGCACGGGTCGATTTTTTCTACGTATTCAATTTCTGGCTCGGGGGGTAAAGGGGTTACCATGTTTTTTTTAAATCGCTTTAAAAAATCGCTTTATTGACAATAGTGCGCCCGCCTTGGAAACTTAAATCACCTGCCAGCTAGGGAAGATAGCAGATGCAAATAGCCACGCCGAAAAACCCCGTTATTGTTTATTTTTAACTGTATGTATTGTAACTGTGTAATTTGAATGTAAAGGGGATTGAATTTTGAAAAAACAATTAAAGTTGATTTGGAGCTAACCCGACAGTGATTCTTTTAGGTAGTTTTACAAATTTGAAGTTTTTCAACTAACGCGAGGAGTTGTTTATTTAAACAAACTAGAAAAAAAAATAAAAAAAATTTGCATATTTATTTAAATATTAATTACCAATTGTGTTATTTTAATAAAAAACATTGAAATAAATAAAATAATTATTAATTATCATGTTTTTTTTAACTCCTTTCCTGTCTGTGTGTGGTTTTTATGATTTTAAACTCACTTTGATGAGCTAAGAAAAGGGTGGGAAAAACAATGGCACGCGTGCCATTGATGACCGTGAAAAATATTTTAGGCCCCCACCGATCAAACGGGTTTTCATTTTGGCTCAAAATAACGGTTCCTATAAGCACTATCAGGGGCGGCTACCACCGTATCAATGGAACGGGGGCCCCCGCTCGGGCCCCAGCAGTAAGGTTTCAGCCCATTTAAAAGGGTTCAATTTGAAAACAAGGCCTCAAGAATTTTGATACAGAGGGGGCCCCCTCAGAACCAGCTACGCCAGTGAGCACTATAAACAAATGCAAGCTCGGTCCGGTTCCCGGGGGGCAGGGGGGAAATTTTATTATTGTCTTACAATCAACAAAATTATTTGTCATCAACCCAAAGGTGGTTTTCACCCCCCCATAGTGGGGGGGGATTCTAGGGGGGCCCAAAACTTGCCCCCCCCTGTACGTATTAACAAATTTTAAAGTATTAAAAGCAAAAAACCCGACTTTGCAGGGGGGCCAATAGTCTTTAAGCCACTGATTTAATCTGCAGAGCAACAGATGTTAATTTTTGTTTCTTTAATTTGAATTTCACGTTAACAAAACATTTTCAGCAATACAGTCAAAATGTATTTTTTTTGTTGTTCAGAGCCTTAAATTTAAAATTTTCCCAATAATTTTCAACAAATATGTATCAGGGTAACATCTCAATAAAATTTTGAACATTCCTTTCCGATATCATAGTTTTGATCAAAATAAAAATTTTAGTAGAGTTCCTTCGAGGACTATTTGTAACCAGTCATGGCCCCTCTTTAATTTTTCCCCGAGATCTTTCGGAGTCCGTAAAAAAAGGAAGTCTCAACGTTACAAGCCAGTTTAAAACCGCTGGTTTTGATGGTTGATGTAATATGAATGTTATTGACGAATCAGTCTTGTTGAAAAGTAAATCAATTTTTTGTACATGTAGAACATACAAACATTATATCGGCATCACAAAGCACAAATGACAAACGGTGGGAAAAAAAAGGAAAAAAGACTTTCCAGAGTCTGGGGTTTTTTGTACAAAGCGACCGAGTTCCAAACCGACTTCCGGGGAAAGGGGCCCTGCTATTGGGGGAAAGATATCGTAGATAGCAAATTACGTTGGTTTATTTTAAAAAATGCAAGAGCTGTTAATTTTCGTGACACAGTAACGATGATTCCCGCCGGGTTTTATCAAAAATTAACTAAGGTGAGTCAAAAAAGGCCCAGGACCATTACAAACAAAAAAGTTGTTTAGAAATTAAAAAAATTTTTTCCCACACATATATATATATATATATATATAAAATCAAACATATATATATATATACAAAACAAACATATATATATAACGGTTAAATTTGTTCTGAACATTTTTAAAAAAGATAATTATAATATTTTTTTTATTACATTTTTTTTCTTTGATTTTGAGCCACGGAGTCAAGAAAATAATGATATTTATTTAAAAAATTGACTGTATTATAAAATTTAAAATTTATTTTCGGGGGTAAATGTTTTTCGGGGGTTTTTTTGTTTCTTATATAATCTGCGTGATCTTTTTCCCTCAATAAAAAACTGTAAGACAGGAATAAAAAGCGTTTCGGTGTTTTTAAAATGGGGGCCCCCCAGAGGCGTGATAACCATATGAAGGGGGGGAGCATAATAAAAGTCAAAAAAAAAAGATTTTTTTTTTAAAAATTAATTTATTGAAAATAAAAAAAACAAAAACATTCTGACATAATACAAAATAAAAATAATCTGCACTGATATAATACACTTATAAAATTTTCAGTTTTACGCAATGTTTTTTTAATTAATTTAACAATCCCAAATTAAAAACAACTTTAATAATTACCAATCCCCCTGGACTTGTCACATATAAAATTATATGCAAAAAATTAAAAATTTTGATAATTTATACAGTTTATAATTATTCCTTAAATGCCGATTAAAAAAATTGCTTTTTTCGCTCCCAACGCCACCGTTTAAAACGCAGGGAAACGTCTTTATTTGGGGGGGGAAAAAAAAATAAAAAAATTTTCGCTAACATTTTCAAAATCCTTTTATAACATTCCCAAAAGCCTTAAAAAAGTTATAGACCCAGTGCACAAAAAAATATCGTACGTGGGAAAAAGAGTATATATAATCAGGGTTAACGCATCTGAGTAAAAGTTTTTTTTAAAACGTTTATTTTTTTTTTTATTTGTGATTATCCATGTTTAACACAACAGGCTAAATAACAGATGAATTAACATTTAATTAAATATGTTTTTCCCAAAATAAAAAAATAAAATTTTTTAAATTTTATAAGTTAATACTACCTCTATTATTTTATTTTTTACAAAAATTGTTCTTTATTCTTATTTTGTTTTCAAGCATTTTTTGTTTTTTTTAATCATTTACATAGAGTAAAAAAAAAAACCTTCAGTAGATATCATTGTAATTAAACAATGTTCTATAAAAAAGGGGTATTTATAACAGGAAAACGCGAATTTCAAAAAAAAGCCAAAAGTAGATTTAATATAATTTGTTCTCACCAATAAAATTGTGTTAAAAGGGGATTTTTTTTTTCTTCAGTTTCTTGGGAAAAATATAAAAACGGAACAAATATATGGAGTTGTAAGCCTTACACAGTAATACACTTAGATTGATTAAAGGCTAGGACAAATAGAGGTGTTTATAAAAACATAAAAATACAATATTTAGCGTAAAAGTATGTATTATTTATATTTGTATATTAATTGGAAAAAAATAGACAACCAGTCTATAAGTAGTATAAAACGTCGTTTTGTAATATATTCTTTAATTTATCAATTAGACAATTTGGGAAAATTTCGAAGAATATATATATATATATATATATATATATATATGGGGGGACAGTTTCTAGGGGTAAAAGTAAAATTTTCAGTGAAAAAAAAACCCAAGTTAAAAAACAACTAATTTATTAAGATAAAAAAAATGTGAAAGATAGCTATTTAAATTTTTTAATTATTTACAAAAAAAGAAATAAAAGACAGTTTGAATAGAAGCAGGGTTCACCTTTAGATGGGGATGCCAAACATCGTTAAGTCTAAAGAGAGTCACCCCAAAAAAAAGCCACTAAGAGGACGTCGACCTTACCGTTTCACACTATTAAAACCGAGGTAAACAAACGTATCTATCTATGATGCCTTATCTTTTCCGAACCGCACGACCAGAAACTGCCGTAGGTCCCAAAATTTTAGGAATAATGAAAATCCCTTTTGACTATTTATATTCCCAAAATTATAATTAGTTAAAAGATATCAATTAAAAAACCCTTAAAAAGCATAATTAGTACCATTTTTCACCGCCAGGGGCTTAAAAAAATTTGGGCCTCCTTTTTTTGGACGTTTTAAAAAGATCTTATTTTTTTATAGCTCAGACAAAAATAAAAGTTTGAAAAGATCATTTACTTCGCCACGATATGGTATAATTTATTTTACAAAATAATTATATTTTGTACTTTTCACGATTTTTTTAAAATGAGTCGCAATCGATACGTTTTTATGAGTATGAATTCTAAATCATTCCGCTTGCATTTTTTTCCGCTTATGAAAAAAATATTTTACACTAAAAAGTTCATGCTTTTCTATTTTAGAATCAGTCATTTAAAAAATTAAATGTCAAAAACCGTCTTTTTTACGATTTTTCAAAAAAAAATTTTATTTAAATACTTAATAACTTCTTTATTTATAAAAATAATCTCACGAAACTTTTTTACCCTGTGTAGAACAATATTATACGAAATTTGAAGAAAGACTGACAGAATATCTTAAAAATTACGGTTTTTTTTTTAAAAAAATGTGTTCTTAGTTTTTTTTTCTTTTCGAGGGGAAATATGTAAGCATTATTTTTTTAAAGTTTTTTGTTTAAAAATTACCGTTCTTTGCAATCGATATATGAAGTTAGAATGCATTAATTTAAAAATGAAGCCCGAAAAATCTTTTTAACTTCATCAAATAACGCAATGCGAAATTAAACATTTCTCCCTTTCATTTTGAACGCCTTTTCTCTGCTTTTTTCTCCCAAGGAGTCGCGGCGCAATCGGTAAAGGCGCTTCTTTATAGACCATTACCCGGGTTCGGAACTGAAGTTTAAATTTTATGATTTTATGAAAATAACTCCAAACTTTATTCGTGCATTTAAAAACTTCACCAGCGAGTTTGTAATTAGAAAAATAATTTATTTCGTCACGATACACAGTTTTTATTTATTTATTTTTTTTCACAAAACAACGATACTTTACATAATATAAGATTTTTCCTAAAATGAATCAATATCGATGCGTTTATATGAAAATGATTTTTTTAATGTCTTGAAACTTCATATATCGATTGCAAACAACGGTAATTTTTTTAAACAAAAAGTGTAACAAAAATAATGCTTAAATATTTCTAGCAAAAAGAGAAGAAAACGAAAAACACATTTAAGGAAAAAAAAAATTAAGATATTTTACCAAACTCCGTAATCTGTACAAAGATTGAAAAAATTACTTAAAAATTAAGGGTTTTTTTTTAAATTGTGCTTTTCATTTATTTCCCTTTTTGCTAGAAATAGCATACTTTTTTTTAGTCAGATACGTGTCTAAATAATTTACTAAACACAGTGGAATGAAAAAGGTTAAAATTAAAATAAAATATCAAAATGTTTTTATCAGATCGTTTTTTTAATGTTTTTTTTCATTATATATATATATATATAGGCTTTCCCCCATACCGTTTTTTTTCTAACATATATATTTATATGTTTAATCAAACGTTCAGAAAAAAGCAATCGTTTCAATAGCTATCTGTAAATTTTTCTTTTATTTATTACTTATAGAAATTTAATTTTAATAAATATACTAGGTTGGGGAAAAAGAAATCCATTACTTTTTCCTTGAAAATCAAGACTTTATTTAACCATCTTCCGACTGTCTGATTTGGGTCAAATATGCACCCCGTTTTGCTGTATAATTTATTGCCATTATAAAGGTAGCTTCATAATGCCTCTTTCATTAAGTCTTGGCATAATTTTAGAAATCACTCACATTGTGCGCGTACAAACACACACATAAAAATGCTGATGTCATGAGGAAAAGATAAAGCCCGAGCAACACCGGGCTAAGCGGTGGAGGGAAAAAGAGCATTAGAAGAGCTGATTTTGTGAAGGAAAGGGAAAATTTATAAAAGTAGAGAAAGCCCGTGCAACGCCGGGTAAATTATATATATATAAATTTATAATGAACATAACATAATTAATCATGTGTATTATTTTTGAAAAATATAATAAAACTGATAATCTTTATTTTTTTTTCTTAAAAAAAGGTTGTTTTAAATGTTACGAAAAATAAAATACGATACTTCTAGCAATTTCATTTGTTATGCTTTACGTTTATTTTATCAATGCACATATGAGTGTTAGCATTTTTTTTATTCTGAAAAATACACGATATTTCTTAAAACTGCAACGCAAAGAAATTTTGAAAAAGTATATTTTACTGAAGCTTTTACTTATATAAGTACAGAAAGCTCGTGAAACGCTGGGCCATACAGCTAGTAGACTGTTAAGGAGTGCAAAGTGATCTCTCACTCAGGGCCCATATGTGTCTGACGTCATCGCAGCCAAATTATTTCGTTGGATATGAAATTCCTATCGATTCTATTTGGTTTGTTTGGCGTCGCTATCCCTTACAATCTCTCTCTTTAGAAATGTATTGAAAATTTAAAACATTCTAATTAATTATTTTAATCTAATTTAATGCTATTTCCTATAATATATATATAAATATATATATATAAATTTATATATTCTATATTTATGCATGTTTTTTTATTTATTACAGAATACACACACACACACATATATATATAACGCATGTATAATAACAAGACAAATAAACTTCCAAAAATAATTTTTTTTACTTTTTTGCTCTACATGTATGTTTTAGCTGTTGTTTATGTATGTTGTTTGCGTAAACAAAAAAATGTGTTTGAATTTTACCTATTTTCAAATGTAACATTCTAGTTGCTATTGGTGAAATCGAAGGGAAAAGAAAAGAATTTAATTTTTTTCAAGCAAAAAGTTATACTTAAAAGAAAATATTATGTAGAGTTTGATTAATACTTTGAATGTATTTAAATCTCAAAACATATAGGATACACATGCATTTATAAGTTATTTTTGGTATTAAAAAATTTGATTGGATATTTTCGTTTTTTTAATATTTATTGTTCCAATATGGAATGAATCTTGTTGGAAAATAGGAAACTCTTGTACATTTTATTTTGCTTTGTAATTACAAAGAAGTGACATATTTATACGAAACTGAGAATTTTCATTTCACTGTAAATAATGCGTTCAGAACGTGAGTTTTTATTTGAGGTGTATGTTTACTGTTCGAGCAGTTGGACGCGCGCGCGCGCGTTTTGAGACAGCATTACATATTACTCTAATCAACTCACGGACATTTGTTGTTGTTGTAACTAACCTCTCGTCTGGTCAGACGAAGTCAGACCAGATTAGTGAAACCGTTGACTAGTGAAGTCTGATACTAGAAGGGGACTCTCTCTCTCTCTCTCTATCGTGGATATCTTCCCAGTCTAGTCCAAGATATGCTGAGGTTTAAGCCTGTTCTAGCTAGCATTTAGGGCAAACAGAAAACCTTTTATTGCCTCAAGAAAAAGTGAGACTTTTTAAGTGCCCACTAGAAAGTCGGGACAGACAAGTGTTGAATTGTCTGTCACATGGAAAAGATCAAGAAACACTTTATACCATTTATGTAATGGAAGAACGGAGATTTGTAAATTAGAAAAGGCTATCAAAAGGGAAACTATTTTGCAAAGATATGCTGAGAGCCGTAGATGGAGTGTCAGTATTCAAGATGATAGATATGTATCCTAGAAGAGGAACAGAAAACTTACTCTTTCTTGCCTGATATTGCAAACACAAACAGTAGCTGCAAATTTTCCAGAACATTTTCTCAGGGATTAATTTACATTAATATAGAAGTTTTCTAGATTCATTCCTCTTATATATAAATATCGTGAAATATTACTGTAGTGTAGGGAGAATTTTGATGAATTTAACAACAATGACTTCATAATGGTGATTTGTGAAGAATACGGATCTATTATCAAGAGAACATCCCTTAGTGTGGATAAAAAGAATTTGCTACCTTCAGCGAAATGCTCAAGAACTCTGAAATTTAATGGCCTGGGAATTGTGAAATGATGAAAATTAAGTTTGATGTCAAGGAATTACTTCACATCTTTGATGTAAGATCACTGGCATAGCAGCGGTATTGCACTGAGATTCGTTTGAGTTTAAGGTATCGACTACGTTCGGATCCGTGATTTTGCAAAAGCGTATAAATGGATAATATTTATGATTTTTTGTGTCACTTAGATTAGAATATGCATAGAAAATTGTTTTAAGAATATTATTATAATAAAAAATTATTTAAGTACAATATTTTGACAAAAAATGAACATAGAATGATCAATTTTAAAAATATCCTCCTTTTGTGAAAAATACTTCTATTATAATAATATTTTGCCAGTATATAGCTCAGACCTTTGTACAGAGGCTCAACTAGAATGTTTGAAATAGATAGCTTAGAAGTGGGTTTATCCATGTTTTACGACAACAGAGGGGAGAAATGTTAAGAAGAAAAAGCCGATAATTATATTTCAAATGGTTGTAATTCTGAAATTAATGTGAATTTCTCAAAACTCATAGTTGAGCCTCCGTATAGAGGACTAAGCTATGTACAGGCAAAATATAATTATAATAGAAGCATTTTTCACAAAAGGAGAACATTTTGAAAAACGGTTATTCTAAGTTATTTTTTGCCAAAATATTGTATTTAAATAAGGTTTTTTTTGTCAAAATGTCCTTAAAACAATTTTATACATGTATTCTAATCTAAGTGACACTAAATATCATGTAAATTTTCCCTTTATGAGCCTTTTTAAAATCACGGTTCCGAACGTAGTCGGATACCTTAATATGTCCTTGCCGTTTTGCAGTACTTCCAGATTTTGCATTCATGGATAGCAATACAGGATTACATAGGGCAGATGAAGTGATTGAAGTCTTATCACATTTCATAAAGACCGAGGGAAATAATTGGCACTGAATGATAAGCCATCCCACAGAGAAGACACCATCTGTATTTTCACTGACTAGACGTTATTTTGTATTTTGCCGTCTGCGGAGGTCTTATGCCTTACTGAGCTTGCATTGTCTGTTTTAAGATTGCTGAAGGGCTCGGATTCGAATCCCGGAGAAGACATGGATGTTTGTAAATGTATAGTGCGTGTGTGATATTCGATATTTGGTAAGCCGAAAGTCAACTCGAGGGGTTGGTGGTAGGGAAGAGAAGTCGAGAGCTCTAGGGCTAACTCGGGAAGGTTCTTCCTCAACATTGGGTGTAATGGAGATAAACTTCACTATTAATTGCATGGCGTTCAAAACTGTACCCCCCCCCTATTCCTCGATGAATTGCGTGGGGGTCGATCTGATGTTATTGACGATGGTGTGGAATAAGTAGCAACAACAACAGCACAATTATCCTCGTCAATTCAAAATGAACATCATTTATTTTTCGTTATTGTCTCTATTAGTTTGTCAAATTTCATTGCTTTCTGGTTACTATTACTTTTTATTTCTTGTATTTCTAACGTCATGGAGCATATATAAATAGGACTTGTTTGTATAAAATTTACATTAATTAGTTTGAAAATTACATTGAGAGAGTTCTGAAAAAGAGTTCTGATTAGTCTTACTTTATAAAATCTTCTCTCCCGCCATAAGATTAGTAGGTTTTTTTTTCTTAATCGATTTAATAAGCAATATAATTAGTACACAACATAAGTTCTTTAATATCTCAATTTCTTAATGCAGGTCCATTTAAATATTTGAATACCTGTATCACTTATGAAGAAAGATTGATTTTTTTCATTATATAAATAAGCTTCGAAAGAAAATGAATAAACCTCTAAGAGATTAAAGAAAGTTGATGAGCCAATATATCGATTTCAAATAAAGTATTGCATGATTATATTTTGCCAGCCATACGGAGTGGCAGACATTTACCGTACATACGACAGCTGAAAATTGAAAGTTTTTTAAAGTAACTGTTTCGAGTAGCGCTTAGTAAATGTGACATATTGTTTCGAATTTAATTTCGTTGCAGTCTGGAGGTAATTATTGCAAATTGGCGAAAAAGACACAAGTGTTTATGAATACCTCATAGACAGATATAGAGATATCAGCAACACAAAAAAAAATATTTTTTATAAAAACAAATGAATATTTTACTTTTGTGAAAATTGATTGCATAAATGTGTTTGACTTAATTTTATGCATAAATATGTTATTCGTAATCAACATATTTCAAAGTACAAACTAAATTCCAAAGGGTAAAAATCTCTGCAATGTTTACAAACGAAAAGAATAACAACCATCCAGTTCAAAAGAAAAAAGAAGGCATAATCATCATTCCAAAATGGCAAGAAAAAGAAACTGTTGGCAAACCAACAGCAAATGTAAACTGCTCATCTCAGAACTCTTTCTTAAAGATATTCAAAGGGATATTCAGTCTTTTCCGATTAATCGGAATAGAAGTAATTAGTCATTCCAAAACGACAGAACGAGAAAACTATGAATCTCTTAAAAGGAATCACAGCAAATCTTTAAAACAACGACTAATATTTTTCATCCAAAATGGTTGCAAATACTTCGTTTATGTCGCGATGTGCACAAAGATTTTAGTACGTGTAATAATGATTATCTACGAGGATATAACGAAGTGTTTAACTCACATATTTATTGCACTACTAACGGTATTATTTTACACATCAGTTTACAGAAGGCGACATGCAATGTCAAAGATGACAGACAGCCTTAGTCAATCATTAAGTAAGGTGATAGGCTATCCTCCCATGGTAAAAACATACGCATTCATTGCATGTTTCATGGGGATGCAAACTCTCATGATTATTTGGAACACATTACGTTATCTTTCAGACAGTTATATAGGAGCAATTCAGATTATTGTCTCTGATTCCTCGAATTTCACATTACACTACTGCAACCTTTTTCTGGGAATTATTTTGACCTTAGCCTCGATGATACCGTGCATTGTTTTCCCCCTGTTTTCTCTTTACTATATTCTAACATGCAATTTTATTCGAGTTCTCTTACAACATGTACTTGAAAGAATGGATGGCGATTTCGCTTCAGAAGACATGGACAGCTTGTTCATTGAGTACGGAGATATCGCGAGAAATATGAGAAGCCTAGATGAAAATTTTTCAATGCCTATCTTCCTCACAATTGTCTTCACCATGGCTGGGTTGTTTGGGGGCGGCTACAGAATTGCATTTCACGATGGCAAAAGTAAGAATAATTTTTTTTCTTTGATAATTCCGCTGCTCTTTTATTTGTCAGTTCAACTGCTAATTATGGTGTTGGCATCTATCACAAATGAATTGGAAAACAAAGTTAAATGCATCATTCTGTGCTTGCCTTGTCGAAATTTCTCTGAAGATCCAAAGAGGATATTTAAATTTAAAAAAGATTTGAATCAAGACAACTGTTTGACTTTATGGAAGGTTTATGTGATGGACAGATCTTTGGTAATCACAAGCATTGGTACTCTTTTGACTTATGGGATTTTAATTGGTACTTTAGGAAAGAATTGCTAAAAACTCACAATTAAAAAATGGCACTAGCAATAACAAGTCATGGTTTATATTGGAGCCACATGCGGCTTGCCAAGAAAATCGGAAAGACATAGTTAAAAAGTTGAAGGAATTATGGTTTGAGCAGGAATTGTGTGATGGTCACACTGATTTTCATGTTTTTTTATGGAAGAACTCTGATTGGTTCAAAATGTCAGGACATGATCTTAGATTGATAAGTCCCCCCCATATGCCACTGCTATTGGTAACGAATTCATTCTGATGGGTGATCCCCTCAAGTGGCTCACCTTCTTTAGGTGGGTACGGATGTCATCCCGAGGTACCCTCTAGCGATCTTTTCCTTTTCCCAAGGGGCTTACTATCTTTGGTAAACACGGGTGTCACTACCCCGTGGTACCCCAGTGATCCTTCCCTATTTTCGACCCTCCATCTTGTCATCCAATTTCTTTTTTTCTTATTTTCCCGTCCAGACCACAGACCTATGAATGTTTGGCGCAGTATAGCCAAAACTGTCTCTTGCGCCATAAAACACCAAACTCAACTCTGATGGGTGATAATGTACGACTTCACCAAACTGTGCTTGTTGGAGATTATTGTGAGCATAATAATTTGGAGTGATTAGAATGGCCAAATCAATATCCAGATTTGAATCTGATGGATCATATCTGTAGCAACCTTAATAAATCTGTCACTGTTTTAAATCCTCTTCCACACAGAATCATGAATTGGAACAAGGGTTACTCCATATCTGGTCTTCGTTCCCCATTTCGGTGTCGAGTAACTTGAATGATAGCATGGAAAATCAATACCATCAACAAATTGCAATAAGATGTAGGATCCTTTTTTAAATCGGATCTGTTTTTTTTAATGATGTTACATTTTTGGCATAAAACTACGATATATTGTTTTCTCCAAAAATGGGATTTTGACTACAGTTTCTTTCTGGTTCAAATCCTGTTTGCGATAGATTTACGCAAAATTCTGTGTAATTTTGAATAAAAAAATAGTTTTTTGCATATTTCCTCAAAATGTCTTTTTTTTCTGTTCTCAATGATTTTCATATTATACTTAAAACACAGGTTGTATCTTAACTTTTTGAGGCCAGTGTTTCGCTCCTCCCCAGTTAAGACAAAAATTAATGGGAAGTTGAGAAAATAATGCTGCAACAACAGCTTCCACCCTTTGGAAATATTCTTTTTTATTTTACAGTGTTTCGGCAGGAATTGTATCAATTCTTGAAGAAAACTGATCAGTTTTGTCATCGATTTTAGGGCAATGGTCGAAATAAGTGTTGGCGTTCTAATACATACCATAGGGGTTCTGTGGGAAACCCTTCTATTCTTTGAGTAATCCTGTCTATTTTCTGAACAACTGTATAAGCAAATCACCTAGGTCGATTATTTCACACTTAAGACTAAGTTTTTTTTTGTAAATGAAGTTCTTTTATGGGAAAAAATTGGCAATAACTGCCATGGTTAGAAAAGTATCAAAGGCTGCCCCATTTTGTAATCTTTACGAAATATCTTGTATAGGGTAGTAAATAATATTTTTCCTTTTATGGAGAGTCAGTTAAGTGATACCTTTACTCAAAGAAACTAGTTTATAATTTTAACTAACGAGCAAAGTGTTTTGTTCAATTGTAACTGTGATCAATAGCAGTACTATGTAAGTTCACGTTAGTGAAAAAATCATTGTAAAATTTGTGATCACAGTACCTATAACGATATTACGGAGGGTGTCAATTTCCTCCATTTTTAATCATTACTTAACCAAGTGATATGGAATTTTTTCCAAAACTGATATGACTTTCATTCTCCCCCTGCGCCCGCTTGTCTTTGAGTTTTGGGACACCCTGAGTACACTATGTTAAAAAGCGAAAAGTTATATGCCTTTATTTTTCATTTTTGTGTCTTTGTTTTGTCAAAATTTTTACTCTCCGAACAACCAATAAATGTCACAAAGAATTTTAAAGACATTTTAAACAAGAACTTATTTATCTTTATAAACGAAATCAAGAAATCTCGTTTAATTTTTGTATTATAAACTCATCGACATTCTCTTTGGGATGGAAAAGTGCATCAGGGGATAATAACAGGGGAACAGATACAAAAAAACAGGATATTAACAATAAATATATGATTTAGTATTAAATTTCAAATCAAGGTCTACATTATAATTAAGTTCAATCAGGATACCGATTTTAGATTTGGAATTGAATTACTGGAAATTAGAGTTTGTGTCATAGCATTGTTGTTGCATGAGAATGCATCCTGAGCCGATGAAAAATTTCTCCCAATCTCATGTACTATCACATAGATCCGAAGCTGCACAACATGAGTTCTAAATGATAGAATATTGAAATTAGGAAAAATTGTGAAATTTGAAAAGTTGATTATTTAGATTCTTATAATGCTTCAGGTCAGCGATACTCAACTTGCGGCCCACCGAGCCTTTTTAAGAGGCCCGGTCATGGCCTATTACTGAGAGAAATTCACTTATTTAAGACTAAAGTATTAAAAATTTGGTGGGAAATTCTTTGTCAAGGAATCAAATATATCGATTTTCCTTTTTGCTGTCGAGGTCGTACAACAGGTGCAAATTAATATTCTTTTTCTATATGTAACGGTTACAGTCAGTAACACAGTGGAGTAGTGACAATTTTATGGTGGAACAAATTTTTAAATATTTTTCATTTCTTGCAAGCTAAAAATGTTCAAAGAAAATATATCGTTTCAAGACTATTGGAAGGTTGACTATTTTGTAGTGAAAAATAAACATGGATCAGAATTGTTTGATTTGTCACAAAAGTGCTGTACTTAAAAAAATACCAATAAAAGGGAATCATTTTCAATGACACTTTTTCTCAAAGATCTCTTTCAAGAGGAGATAAATAATCTTTCTTGAATAATCTTAGCAAAAGCAACAAAGTCTTTTGTCAGTGGTAATTCCCAGTGGTAACAAAGACATCCTATGAAAAGTTTGTTCTATTATTGCTAATAATATGAAACCGTTTACTGATGCAGAGAAATTGTGAAGGAGTGTTTTTTAAATGTGTAGGCTTCCAATTTAGTGTTAGTGACAAAAATAACTAATAATTAAAAAAAAGCAAACCAGGATTTATAATATTTTGATCAATTTTCGACATTTTAAACTTTTTAATGTTATTTTGGTCACAAAGCATTTCTCTCCCCCTCTTCCATATCCTCATGTTGCGGCCCGCGGTAAATAGCTAACATATGTATGCGGCCCGCGGTAAATAGCTGACATATGTATACGGCCCAGCAGAAAAAAAGGTTGAGTAATCCTGCTTTAGGAGATCATTTTGTAAACTATGAAACAAAAGAAAAATACTTAAATAAATAAAAAGTTTTTTTAAAAAAATATAACGAATTACAGTATAAAAAAAAACCTAAATCAACCACATAGTTTAAAATATAATCGTCTCATTTTGAAGTCATCAAAAATCTTTTGTAAAGAATGAATCTTTTGTAATTTTGCTTTCTGAAGCAGAACAAAAGATCAACGATGAAAAAATATACTGTGTCATTTAATAGCTGCGATACCTATTCTAATAAAGAAGGTATAGGTTTGGAAAATTGTTATTATCTAGTCTAATAATTTTCTGTTTATGGAGATATAAAGGCTCTTTGAAAAATCATAAACATCACTTTGAAAAACAGGTAATAATTGCTTGGAGATATGGCAAAGTTATACTAGAATTCACGTTTTAAGAGTTATATACTCGGAATAGAGCTCATTTTCGCTCTAATTGGAATATATTCCATTATCAGTTGAAATTAAATGTATTGATTTGTCATTGGTTTTTGAATCGAATTAACTCATGGATAATAATTTATTCTTTTGTACTCTGTTTTTTACATTACAAATGCTTGTTTCATTTTCTTTATATGAATGATTCTGAAGAAAGAGAATATGAGTATATTTGATGGCATTTGGCAAATCTCTTACGAGTTTCATTGAAGTTCATTTCATATCCGGGGCAATTAAGAAGAATTTTATTGAAAAAATATAATTGTGCGAAAAATAGTTTATTTCAGAATTCAATCCTCGATTACCTCACACTGACAGCTTGATTAACATCTATAAAAATTTAAAAAGTATAGAAATTTCTCTAGATATGGAGAAAAAACGTCCAGAGCTATCTAGAGAGTTTAGAGTAAGAAACTCTGTTTGGAAGAAAAGTTTAGAAATTAAAAAAATTCATGAAAAGGCACAAACAAATTTCATCTCTAAAGAACGCGTTGTGAACGAGTTCAAATGGGTATTCTGTATTCTGCAGTTCATTGGAATCAACCGGAAGAATTACACCAGAAGTAAGGATATTTGTCCAGAAGAAGGGAAGACACGATGGAATATTAAAAAAGGATTAATGAAATGTTCCCAAAGTTTCTGGAAGTATTCAGTTTTTTGTACTTTGTGTATCAAAATTTTTCTCGGAATATTAGGAGTAATACATTTTTCGGACAAAGTGAATGAAATCACTCATGTTACCCATTCAGTATTGCTAATGTTGTCTTTTATAATGATTTACAAAAAAGGTAATGCTCTTTACCTTAGGGCAAAAGAACTGAGCAGCATTTACAAGAGAATACCAGAGACCAATATCAAAAGGAAGAAGTATCCATTTATTGCTGGTTTTATTTTTATTTTAATTTTCATAATTGTTTCGTTTGGGCTACGCTTTGAAGTAGAAGGGAAGAAAAGTGAACTCGGGAAATACATACGCGTATTTGTTGTGGATATTAATGCACTTGATTTTAAAATTCTCTATTATTTCGCCCTTGCCAATGAATTGTTGATTTACACTATAGGAATGATAATACTTTCTCTCTTTGTTATTTATTATAGCTTCATGTGTAGTCTTATCCGCCACGTATTGAAACATTTACTTAATAAACTTAACAAAGAATTCAAGAGCAGTTTCCTGTCGGAAGATTTCAAAAACTTGGTTTTCATCTATTGTGAATTAGTTACTTGTTTGACTAACATGGATGAAGAATGGTCGCTTTTTGCTTTTGTTACAGTTCTCAATGGCATGATTGGATTATTTTGGTGTTGCTATATTGTGGCATTTTATTCTGGAATAACTTCCGCACAATATTCTGCCTTATTTAGTTTTACAATCGTTTTTCTGTGGTTTAAATTGTTTATTCTGGTCTCCGCATCTACTACAAACGAATTATTAGCTAAAATTAAAAAAGTTTTCTGTTGTATGACGTACAGAATTTCAACTCCTCACCAAGAAATAAGACGTCGTCTGAAAGAATATTTAACTCAAGAAAATCACCTGACTCTTTGGAAGATATATGTGATGGACATGCATCTGGTCATTACAAGTTTTGGTACTCTGTTAACTTATGGAATGCTACTCGGCACTCTAGGAAAAACTCGTTGAATATTCGAAAATTTGAGGCCAGTAATAACGAATGTGGCTCGAATATTCAATCGTCACTTGACCATAGTTCAAAATTACGAGGTCCGTCGCCAGAATCCCTCGTGTAACTGAACAGTACGACGTTAATATTCACTCACTCCTAATATTTGATATGTGACACTACTTCTACAAATCTTGATTAATTATTTCATTTGCCCAGATGTTTCATCAAAAGAGGGATCAATACTTGTTATTGAGTGTTATGAGTGATTATTAACGATGTTGGCTACTTTTCTACATGTACAGGGTGATTTTTAATTAAATTTTCACTTTCAAAATGCTGCGAAACAAGAATCACCTGTCAGAATGACTTCCAATTTAAAATTAATATACTGGAAAAGAGAGAAACAGTATGCCATAAGAAAAAAAAAAACGAAGTGTATCAATAGATGGTGCTGTAATTGACAAAATGAAAATGGTTTCATTTTGCTAGTGACATTTTGAATCAAATCACGACGGCTTTGGCATGACTTCTACATTAACCCTCCAAGCGGTCTGCACGTAAAATCTCGTCATTCCAGAGATGCTTTTTCTGCTTTCAAGCAAGATTCCCAAAAGCGGCCGAGCCGCATTCTTAAAAATACGGATCAACCGCTTTTGAGAACCCCACCTGAAAGCAAAAAAATATGTGCGGTGCATTTTCGAAGTATCTTCAGAATGGCAACACTTTAAGTGCAGACCGTTTAGAGGGTTAAAGCAACTTCATTCAAAGTGCATGATATCCCGGAAAAATGGCTTCGAAGTCATTCAAAAGTTGTAGCAATGTTACTCAAAAGCCCATCCACCACGACAAGGTAGTGGGACTGGATAAGAAAATTCGATTTTTAATTGTCTTTGGATCAAAAACTTCATAAAAATTAACAACGAAAACCCCTGTAAACTATCGTTAGACTTCCTGAAGATATGTTTAATATACTACCCTCTGACGTCTTCGATTGGGGTGAACCTCGCTCTCTATTCGTTCTAAGTTTTATGGCTCCGAACAGGTGTGCGTGACCAGTGCACGTGGCCATGGGGTCATTGTTTATTGTCTGACCTCGGGCAAACGCTGACACCCGGTCTAGGAGATTATAATGGTCAAAGAGAGCCGGCACCCCATTGACAATAGGCGAAGCCTGTATGAAAGAATCCTGTCGCCTCGGCCGGTGTCGAGTGAATGGGATTATAGAACCCAGGAGATGTGATGGATAAGGGTGTTCAGAAGTTAGATAAGAATTATGGCCCCCTTAGTTTCCAGATGGACCAGGAATGTATTTGTGTTTGCCGCACAAATAGTACACAAATGTGGCCCGGGTACGAGGGCAGACTTTTGTGGCCTGCCAATGAGAAGAGACGAGGGGCGTGTTGTGGACCCGTCCCTGGGGTTTAAAAGGGGTTTTATTTTTTTCAGGAGGGAGAGCCCTGGATGGAGAAAACTGGAGAGGAGCCCTGAAAGAAAAGGGATTGGAGAGTGCTTTCAGGAAAAAGGATTTAACTCCCTTGAGATAGACTGACTGCACAGGCTTGGCATATTTATTGGACTTTATTCATATATAGTAACCGATGAAGCAAATAAATACTGCTTTAATTTTAAAATGAGGCTGTGACCATTTTTCTTTGTTTGTTATCTACTAACGACGTTACAACCCACTATTTTTTGCCGTAAAAAGAAACCAATAAACAACAGAGCGGAGTGTCTCTTGGGACACGTTGTGAATGTGTTGCGTAATCTGTGCCTTTAAGCGAACGAAATTTGAAATTGGGTTACTGAACACAATATTTTTTAGGTAGCTTCCCAGCCAGAAGTATTGAGATCTGGTCATCTTGAAGTCCAGTCTGAGGGAAAATGACGGCTAATCATAAAAACCTTTCCAAAATGTATTTTGAGAAGTTGCTTCACAGGATTTGTTTTGTGCAGAGAAACGCCATCTTGCATCTTATAGCTCCATTTATTGATAAACTTTCGAACTCTTTTCTTATATGATACAATTTCCCTCTTCTTCAAGTATATTCATTTCGAAATTGAATTTAAGCTGATCAATCGTTCTTTTTTACAGCATTTTGAAAGTGAGACTTTATTTGTAATCACCTTGTATTGTAATTGCCCGATGCATTATTCAAACTTACAATCTTAAACTCAACCTCCTCAAAATTATTATGTTATTCAACACACCTCGCATATAAAACATAACTATATAACAACACTCTATAACAATCTTTTAAGGTATCCGACTACGTTCGGAACTGTGATTTTGCAAAAGCGTGTAAATGGATAATATTTATGATATTTAGTGTCACTTAGATTAGAATACATGTATAAAATTGTTTTATAAGGACGTTATGACAAAAAAAATTATTTAAATACAATATTTTGGCAAAAAATTAACTTAGA
>BMAV01011978.1:202784-237080 GCA_019973955.1 Trichonephila inaurata madagascariensis
TATTCAGCCCAGACCTCTCTACAGAGGTTCAACTAGAATTTTTGAAACGCATAACTTGGAAGTCGGTTTATCCATGTTTTACGACAACAGAAGGGAGAAATTTTCAGAAAATACGCCGATAATTATTTCAAATGGTTGTAACTCTGAAAATAATGTGACTCTAAATATCATGAAAATGATCCATTTATGCGCTTTTTTAAAATCACGGCTCCGAACGTAGTCGGATACCTTAAATGTGATATTGTTGAATTTAACGCCTTTATTTACACTACTAAATGCATGTATTAGTTGAAGTATGACCACTTTTAAAAATAATTACTTCTTCAATATATTTAGGCTAGTGGTTCTGAAACTTACTGATCCCATGGACCCTCTTTTTTTTTTTCTTTTTTTTTTTTTCCAAAACTTGGACATGAAATAATTTTATTTCAATGCATAATAAAAAAATGATAAATTGAGCTTTGATGTCCTGAATGGCAAATGTTGGCGTAAAAATAAAGTATAAACAAAACAATGTGATATGTAAAGTTGTTTTTATTCAAATTATAAATTTTGCATTTAAATGTAGAAACACTTATTTTTCAGTGGTTGAACGAAATGGTAATCTTCATAACAACAGATTTATTCTGCATGGTTATCTTCATAACAACAGAATTATTCTGCATGGTTATCTTCATAACATACAGAATAATACTGCTTTTTGTTGAAATTAAGAAAAATGTGTTGCATTCACTTCGAATATAGAGATAATGCACAAAAACAGAACTAAAATGTTGATTAGATGTAGTGATATATTTGAAAAGTTAATGCATGTAGGGGAGAGATTCCATTCATATATGTGACTGCCCATAGAAATCACTTTATATTTCATACGTTAACCCTTTATCGTCCGCATTTTAATTTACTGCAGTTTTTTTAATGCATTTTTTTTTAATCACCTCATTGAAAACTAAGGGATATACATAAACAAAATACTCAACTTTAGGAAATTTAATTAGTTAGAGCTAATTAATTAATTAAAGATATTCAACTGCAAAATTAATTACACATACTGTCCACTTAAAATAAATAGTCAAATCATTTTCTAAGGTCTTCATATTAACATACCAATAAAATAAGATTCTTACCTTTTGACATTGACTATTTTTTCTGAACAAAAATGACAATCTTCGCGATCCGCTGAAAACGCCATCAGATGAAAACGCAATTTCTGCTTAAAACTATTCGCCTTCACCTCTAAAATACTCATCATAGAACCCGTGCTACCATATATCGCGGAAGAGTGGAGTTCAAAGAATATTTCTGCCAAGTATCGTCAAAGTAATCGTATAAACGGTTATTCTATGTAATTTTAAAGTGAGTGGTACTTATCAAGTACCGTCGGTCGATAAAGGGTTAAACACTTTATATTCATTTTTGCTGTAATTGTATTTTATTGCGAAAGCATATTAAAATATAAAATTAAATTTAAACTACAAAATCAAATCAATCTAATATATAAATAATCAACATCTCACTTTCAGCGAGCATTAGCAAACGTTGACGGGTCCGCAGCGATAAAAAGTTTGTGAAGCACTCCATTAATGCATATAAGCCTTTTAAGTGGAATAAAACATTTATATTGCTGGCCTTTTTAAAGTATGATTATATAAAGTAATATTATTGATTTCTATGTTATCACTAAGAAAAAGAATTGCTTTATGTGAAGTAATATCTCTTGATTAATTCAATTTGATAAAAGATATTTCGAAGCAAGTAGAAAACTGGTCTTGGGATTGGCACAAAATGGTATTTTCATCGACTGAAACCACTATTGCCGTTAACAGAAGCACGAAAATAATTTGTGTTAAGGCAGAGTTTCTCAAATTGTGGGGCGCGCCCCCCTTGGGGGGTGATAACTCTACGAGGGGGGCGCGAGCATATTGAAAAGTCGAAAACAAAAGATTATTTTAAAAAGTTACTAATTTACTGAAAGTAAACAAACAAAATACATTCTGACATAATAATGAAATGCGATAGACATTTACACTGATATAATACACTTATAAATGTATCAGCACTGCACAATGTTTAATGATTAATTTAACAATACTAAGTTAAGAACAAGTTTAATAATTACCAGTGACCCCAGTCTTATCGTATATAAAATTATATGCAAAAATTATAACACTTATCTTAATAATTTTGTACAGTTTATAATTAATTCCTTTAACTGCCGATTAAAATTTACGCGATTCACTCCCCAATGCCACCGTTTTCCACGTAGGCGTGCGTATGTGCTACATTGGCGGAGGGGGCAGGGGAGAAATAAATAAGCAAATCCTCTGAAATACGTAAATCCTTCGAAAACACTCTGTCTAGTTCCTTTTCATGCATTCCAAAACCTTCGGAATAGTTTTATGGATAGCAGTGCACAGAAAAGATCGTACTTCGTAAAGACGTATATATACGATCGGGAAAATAACGCTTTTGCTGAGAGAGACGTTTATATACATTGGTGGTACTTGAGAGGTTTAAGTCGTATTGTAGTTGTAGCATCAAAGTATAGTGTGTGTATTATTAAATTCACAATAATTTGGTATTGTATCTAGGGGGGCGCGATGAAAATTATGATTGAATATTGGGTCACCAATATTGAAAGTTTGAGAAGCACTGTGTTAAAGTAAATCTTTCGGAAAATTGTGTTTCATTATTGTAAACTATAGATCTCAAAATGTCAAAAATTTTCATGAGTACAGCAAAATAATTCTGTGTGTGATCATCGTCTTTCTCAGAGTTATTAAATTTGATTTTTTTACGTGTCATTGCATCTTGAAGACAAAACTGAAATTTTAAGGGATATATAAAATTAATTTTTGAAGTGATAACTTCTTCAGGCGCATTTTGCTGGAGAGTGAACTTGAATGATGCGTTTTAAAAAGCCAAGCATTGTTACGCTCGAGTTTGTAACGCTCGTAACAATACTACTGAATGGTAACAATACTACTGAATCATTTGGGTTTAATGGGTCATGTATCGGAGAAATTTGTGCAGCGAAATGTAGAGCAGAAATTGGACAAATAATTCAAATGGATACTATTTGTATTTCAACAAATCAAAGTGAAGAGAAAATTATCGAATTCATTCACAAAAATTTAGTTGCCTACACTGTGAACTCGGATCAACTCTTCTAAACAAATTGCCTATTATTTTAAGTGGAGATTTTAATGTAGATTTTTCAAATGACAAATCAAAGCCTTTAGTAGATTTTTTAAAATAAAAATTCAATTTAATTATGTCAAATGATCCAAATGAAAGCACGAGAAAGTACGAAACAACGCTTGACGGAGTTTTTTCTTGATATTCAAATAATTTTGAACTAAAGTATTTATAGCCTATTTCAGCTACCCTAAACCTATCGTTTCCTTCTAAGAATGCAATTAATTCCGAAATATGATTGTATATTTCGAAAAAAAATATTACTTTATGATTATAGACATATGAATAAATAATTTTATGTGACAATACAAATATCCCTTGTTTTTTATTTACCTAACTAATCCCTGAAATAACATTACAAAATTAGAGGTTATCACTTCTATCTTGTGGTCATAAGCACATACACTCTTTTTTTTGTATTATTGAGTGGTTAAGTTTAAGCTGTAAGAATAAATTAAATATAATTTTAGAGTATTGAAATAAGTGGACAAACGTTGCAAAAACGAAGAAACAAATTAATGTTGTCAAAAGCGGAGGAAGATGAAATATGTCTGAAAAAGCCACGACTGGAATATATATACGTCGCTACTCAAAACATTCACCAAAGAAGGAACTCATTTTGATTTTTAAGATCTTACAGCTGATAGGATTTAGCACATTCGATCGTTCGGACAAAAGATACTGCATTTCATATCAATACATATCTGCAAATATCAATACGAAATACAAAACATAAAGCATTTTGTTTCATCAAAGTTTATGAATACTTTATTTTTATCCTCGGCTGTACAAAAATATTTTTAAACGTATTATGGGTATGGTTATTACCGGATAAATTCATCGAATTCACTCACAGTTTCATAGTAACTATAGTGGCCTTGTTCCACGTGTCAGTTTATAGAAAATGTCGAGTATCGTTTCCTATGGAAGAATGTATTACCCGAATTTACAGAAAAATACCGCACCGTAGCATAGAAATTAATAAATATCTGTTAATCGCACACTTTTGTTTTTATGGAAATTACTGCTATTGCTTCGAGTGTTATGTTGATTTGTGCAGAAAAAAATACCTCAAAATCTCAGAAAAGAGCATCCGAATTAAAACTCTGGCTGAATTCATTAAGTTTTGAGCAGTCCTATTGCCTCTTGATTGCTCGAAGTGTCGAATTACTGTGCGATGCATGCCACTCTAGCCTGCACCAGCAACTTGGCGAAATGTGGAAAACCTTACACTTGGCAACGCTGTGCCAGTGGATATAAATATATTTACTTGAAGCCTGTTAATCACTTCCAACTAGCTCGGTCGACTAACAACCGTCGATGTTTTTGGTTTAATTTAATTACTTCTGTTGTGTAAATAAAGGATATTTTTTTTTAGTAAATGCTCGTCTAACAGCCATTTACATTGGTGACTGTGACTTCAACATGTTAAACCTTCCTTGGTGAAACAGAAATTATTCGATTACTTGTTACACGCGCACCTGTTAATTTTTATCTAATTTTTTGTTTTAAAAGTACACGTTATACGCCATATTTCGCGGTAGTTGTAACTCCGTATCACACATTTTCCATGCTACTTTTTCGTCCAATTTTTTGCCTAATCTGGAGGGGAAGGGTTGCCGTAAGCAAAATGACATGCTCTGACGTCAGCCACACTCTATTTCCATATTGAAAAATTACTCACCGATTTTTCTGTACGGAAAACGAACATCCAAAATTATTTCTTTTATTTCACTCACGCTTTTGTTGATGGGTGTAAACAGAAATGGAGCACCATTCTATTTCAAATATTATACGCCGTTAAAATATACACCATTAAAATATTACACTCCAAATCTGATGCGTTTGACGAAATCGAAGCCGTCCTCTTGTTTATGATATATGGCACCGAAGAACCTCATTGGTTGGAATTCCAAGCAAATTTTTCTATGACAACTTTTTGAGCTCACTAGCAAAAAGTTGTTCGAAAGCCATTGCTATGGCAACTGAGTTAAAATTGCACGAATTGGACTAAAAATTGCTCGAAACTTGTAAGTGTGATAAGGTTTTAAAAGTTCGAGAGTACTAGTAATTTTTCAGAAGACATACACTTAAAAACCCCGAACAGAAGTGACAAAAACATATTCCGTATTTTACGATAAACATTAAGATTAATAAAAAGAATGTTGAAATTATTTTTGCTTTCAAGAGCAATTAAAATCAATTTCAATTTCTAATGTAAACATAACATGCTATAATAAAGCATTTAAGGTATTAGTGGTACTGAATATTTTCATGAAGCAAAAAAAATAAGTTATGCACAACTTTTTCTGCGGACTATTAAAATTTTCCAAGGACCACCAGCAGTCGGTGAAAAACTGGTTCGCGAGCGATGATATAAACTAAGTATCGCAACCATATAATGAAAAATTAAATACTCGTATGAAAGGGAGCACTTTAAAAGAGGGGAAATTTAAGACAATCATTTTAAATCTAACTACAATAAAAAAAAAGTTATTTTTTGTCCTTTATGGTATTCTACGATACTTGTACAAAATGAAATACTATTTACAATACATTTTGTTTCTTTAAACTGAATAATTCTACTACTATAGTTTTGTTTTTACAAAACCTCCGAGGCTTACCATTTTAGTTTTATCAATAGAACAAAAGAATTTTTAGAGTTATGCATTCGTAACTTAGCACCCTCAGAAATATTTCTTGAAAGAATAGATGAGAGTGAAAAGTTAGGACAAATTGCCCCATCCTTTATCTCAATAGACCTTACAACAACTGAAACTTTATCACCATTAAATGTCCTCAGAACGAACAAAAACTACAAAATGCAGACATGAAACCTTTTGAATGGGCTTGGACGAATCCTTTTAGGAAAAACGTTATGCAAGAATATCACTGAAGCAAATAACTTGCCGCATACACTTTTCTTAAAATTTTATATGTATTTGTATTGTTCTCTTAGTCGTGACTAAAATCCATATTTCAGTTATAGTAATATTTATTTTTTCATGTAAGTATATATATATATATATAATTTTTTAGTCATAACAAACACAATTCTCATTTTATAAAACTATTTTTTACTTACTTTCATGCCTTTGTTTTAAGAGAATTTAAGTATAAAAATTTCAGAATTATACATAAATTTTGGTAAATTTACATAGCTGTTGTTTTAATTTCATGTATATTATGTTTCTATAAAATATATAGAAATTGTCTATTGTCTATTAAAACAGAAATGGGAATTAATAGTCATTTAATTATCATTTGATTTTTTGAGTAAACATAGAAAAAAGAATGAGGTTTAGAAGTGGAGTTAATAAGATATGACTTTAAAAATTCTAAAAATATGTGAAAGTGTATAATTTGATAAGTAATATAGTAAAAATAACAAAAATGTGAAAATAAAAAATCTATATACAGTCGGACCTCTGTATAACGAAGTGGCTAAATCATGAAAAAAAGTTCGTTATATGGAAAATTCGTTATATTGAGGTTCATTTTTTAATATACTTTATAAAAACCACATAAAACGAATTTTAAATTCATAATATTATAAAAAGTAATTATTTACACCTTTTTCTAAATTAATATATGTTTATTTTATATATCTTACCCATCAAAAAAGAAATAAAGAAAGGAAAACTGCAAGAAAAACAAGAAAAAAGAATGTCGAAGGATTCACTGTATTTTCAATATTAAGTAAATAATTGTATTTCTAAAATTAATGAATTTTAAGGACATCTTATATAATTTAAAGCATACAAGTAAAAATTTAACATGCATTATTTTATAATTAGAACACGGGGACACGGGACAAATCTACTGAGGATGAAAGAGGATTTCGGAGATGTTTCTAGTGAACTGGGCAATGGGGGTTACAGGTTGCACTTCTTGGATTAAAAGTCCAGAATTCTATTGCCCTTGGCGAGTTAGGATCTAATAAAACCAGTTCAAGATTTATGACCACCGTAAATCGTATTAAAAGGGAGAATAACTTGAAATTTTTTTCAGAAATACTTTTAAAAAAGAGAGAGCAAAAATTTAATCACAAAAGATAAAGTTCGTTATACAGAAAATGCACTTCGCTATTGGGAGGTTATCTTGCGAAGAAAATCGTGAAATATTCAAGGTTCCAGGAAAAAGTTTGCTATATAGTAAAATTCGCAATATAGAGGTTCATTATATATAGGTTCGACTGTAAATAAAAACTACTAATGTAAATTGAAATAAACATTTCAGTGTTTTCTTTCAAAAAAAAAAAAAAAAAAAAAAAATTTTGAAAGTCCTCTATCTGTCATTTGTTGGCGCGATTTTAAAAAATCGCGCCAGATTAGCGCGCTCATGCGTGTTGTCCTTTGGAGCAGCAATCCATCCAGAAGACGCAATGCAAGAGCGCGAAATTCAAGATGGCAGAAAAGTGAAATTATCCCAAACAAGTAATATATATATATATAAAAAATAATAAGTCAATTCCTACTTAGATCAACAAAGAAAAAGTTTATTTTAGCTACTTTTTATTAAATAGTTACAATTAAAAAAATTCCTTCAGCAAATCATTCCTAATATAAATTATAGAATGAGAAAAAAAATATTTCTATTCGAATAGAGCGATACATGCGAAGCTCTCTCTTTGAAATGAACATTCGTTCTGCTTAAAAAAAGCGGCTATTACATTCACAGAAAGCGAGTAGTTATAATGCTAAAAAAATTTAATTAATCACAGATTTTTAATAAGTTTCTTCTACTCACATTGTAACTATGTCTGGGTCAAAACTTTAGAAGAGCTTTTTTGAAGTTAACTTCTTATGGCACGTTAGGGAAAAATTTTCGTTACGCGTTAGCCGTTACCAGTTACGGTTACGCGATGAACGTAAGTTAAAGATGTATGAAGTTCCTACTTCCAATACGTTTTTAAAAAAGCTGTCACGATTTTAACAAATATTCATATCATAACCACAAGATGTAATTTAATATACATATATTTAAACTAAAATAAATTCAAAACTCTAAGAAGTTTATAATAATAAATGAAACACAACTCAACTTGTATTGAAGCGATTTTGTAAATAAAAGATTAATGGTTTTATATAAATGGCAACAGTGAAAAAATAAATAAAAAGAGGATTTAGAATAACGAGTTTTTAGGTGGTTGTGAATTATTTAAAATAATATGTTTTATTATAAATTGGACGAAACAAAAGCCATCTAATTCTATCTATCAAACTCAGACAAAAAACAATTACAGAATCGGAAAGATCATTTTTTTCGACATTATACGGTATAATTTCTTTACAAAATAATGATATTTTTTTACGGTTTTTTTATAAAATGAGTCAAAATCGATACGTTTTTATGAAAATGATTTCTAAGCCATTCCCGTTCAATTTCCTTTTGAGTTAATGAATTGATATTATACCCTAAAAAAGTTCATGCTTTTCTTTTTGAGAATCAGTTATTTAAAAAAAAATGCCAAAAACTGTTTTTTTTTTTCCTACGATTTTTTAAAAAATACTTAAAATTTAAAGTAAATATTAAATAACTTCGTTATTTATAAAAGTAATCTCACGAAACTTTTTTTCTGTGGGTAGAATAATATTTTCCATACTCTGTAGAAAGATTGAAAATATTGCTTATAAATTATGGTTTTTTAAAAATTTTTGGGCGTTTTTCGTCTATTAGCCTTTTTAAGAGAATTTTTTAATAAAAAATTATTCTTAGATTTTTTGTTTAACAAGCAATATAAAAAAAATTTTTTTTAGTCAATTCCTACTTAGAACAACAAAGAAAAATTTTATTTTAGCTACTTTTTATTAAATAGTTACAATTAGTATAAATATGTATTTACATATGACAGAATCTTTATATTAAGTGGTTATTAATTTTTATTAATTATCATTAAAGTATATTGTCATCCAAAACAATCGTGTATATAAAATTTCAGTTCAACTGAATGCTTTAAAACATGAGAAAAAACCTTTTCAAATTTTGACACAATTCGCTAAAAATGATGCCAACGTGGCTGTATTTGTAATTCTTTAAATAATTAGTTTTAATCAATAATTTTTTAATGATAATTAAATTATTGTATTGTCATCATAAATAATCATGTATATAAAATTACAGCTCAATTGAGCTCTTTAAAATGTATTTTATTAACGATTGAAAATTCCACCAAGATAACTAAATAAATATAAGAGATTGTGAGCTAATAGTAGGAATTGTAAAATTGCCATTGTTTTCAATCGATGTGTGAAATTGTAAACCATTAACTTAAAAATTAAGCCTACAAAAAATATAAAAACTTTAATAAAAAGCTCGATTTTATGAAAAGCCTAGGGTTTGGCGACGAAAACCAGTTTAACGCCAAATTTGCAATGAACATCTGCTTCATCACGTCCACTTCACATTTTCTTAGGGGTTACACTAGAAAAACTGGAGACAAATGAAAATCACCGATTTTGGCGAGGGAAAAAAATGCGAATGAAAAATTTATTTTTGTTTCAATAATAGCATCTACTTAGCAACATTACTAACTACTTACTATAACAAATTTACTACTATTGCAAAAAAGAGAGAAAATTTAATGCCCAAAGAAGATATCTATCAATTAGTGAGAATGTCTAACAAAACACACACACACACAAAAAGGACTTTTACTTCATGTTATTTCGCATCTTTTATCATCATATCCAACTAAATTTCAAATATTTTTTTACCAGTCCTACCGGATGCGGTAAAACATTCGTCATTAAACTTTTGAAGGAAATTTATAATCTCTATATGAACAATGATGGATACTGTCATGCATATATAACTTGTGCTTCAACTGGTAAAGCAGCAGTAGCTATTTCAGGAACGACTGTTCATACAGCTTTAAAAATTTCTTTATCAAGTTACTTCCGTTATATTCTGGAACTGCTCAACAATGAAACTCTTTTCAAATACATAAAAGTCATAATCATTAACGAGATAAGTATGATCAGCACTCAATTATTATTAAAGGTTAATTCCAGATTAAAACAAATAACTGGAAGTTTTCAGTCAAGTTTTGGTGGATTAGATATTATTTTAATAAGAGATTTACGTCCAATTACCACCAGTTCGTTCTACGCCCATCTATAAGCAACCGAAACAGACCATCGTTGGATCGATTTTATGGCAAAATCTAAAATTTTATGAACTAAATGATGTCACGCGTCAAGCGAATCAACAATTTTCCTTTATACTTACAAAAATTGGAAACGGCGAACAACTTGATGAAATAAAAATAACTCTGATTGAGTCTCGTTTTTGTACTGTGGAAGAAGCTGAATTAAGGTGTCCTCAAGATATACGATTATTCAACACTAACAATTCCGTCAATGAGTACAATAATAAAATATTGAATGCATATGCGGACAAAATAGCTTTAACTGCAAAAGATGTATGTATTGGTTGTACTTCAAAAGAACAAGAAACTTTCGTACGCCAAAAATTACACATAAGATGTCATTAATTGGTAAAAATGGATTGCCTTATCAAACAGTTTATGTGAATAATATCTATTACATGATTATACCACAAGTATTGATGTGACAAACGGATTGGCAAATGGTGCAATTGGAAAGCTGGTTCATGTAGAAACAAATTATGAAGGATTAGTTAAGACAATATTGCTCGAGTTTCCAGTTTTATCTCAAATAGGAGAAAAACTAAGACGCAAAAAGACAATTTCGCCTTATCTCTATAAAAAAACAGAATAATATTGACGACAAAATCAAATACTACTATTGATGCAGTGTTTTCGAGATTCTTAAATGATTTTGTGTGCAAAACCTACATTTCTTATTTGTTACCACAAGCCTTTGATAACAAAAGTATGTACTGAAACGCCTATAAGCATAATGTAAATAGACTAATAATAATGATACTTTTCTATAAATGTATACAATATATATATATATATATATATATATATATATATATTTAGTATTATGTACTGAAAATGAAAATTTTTGTCTATGCTTGTATCTTTTTGCATCCTAATTATTTTTTTAAACACAGTTTGAAATAATAATGATAATAATAAATTTGTTAATTCTATATAAGATTACTCTTTAAAATAAAACTTAATTATATACAATTCAATACATATAAGCCGAAGAAGTTAACTTCTAACGCGTGTTCACACTGATACACGCACACATTTTTTCTCAGATTTTAAAGCGTTCAGTCGAGCTGAAATTTTTTAGATAGGATTGTTTTGGATGGAAATTTGATAATTTAATTATTATTCATAAAAATTAAATGACTGAAACTAATTATTTAAAAAAAATTAAATTTTACTCAAAATTTTAACTTTGTCAAACTAAAGTACATCGGCAGCTTAACAAATATTGCCAAATGCTGTGTCACCGCTATTATTAGTCTGTTGGCACGTGCGAGGGAAAGGTTATCAATATTGGCTGTATATCGTGTCATTTGGCAATACTTTTTAACGGACAAAATTGGTCAATAATATTATACACAAGTACCAAAAGTAAAATTTAATTATATCAGTAACTATCGTGTGAATATTGTAACACGTGGAGTTTACTTGATGTGAAACGTTTGAATATTGAAACCAGCAAATTAAATCATCCCCTCGTAAAATTTTAAAAAATTAAATAAATACACAACGCAAAACTTTGGCTATGATGCTGTTTATTGAAAAATAATATTAAAAAAATAACAATAACAGATGGAAAATAAATTTTTAACTTACATGATAAGTTTAATAAACGTCAAATATAAAAAAAGAATTATTAAATCTAATTATTGTATAAGTTCAATTTGACGCAACGTTCTCTTTCACTCTCTTAAGACTACACAATACTCTTTTACAAAAAGCTTTTTTTGAGATAGTTACAGTAAAAATAATGTGTTTTATAATCAAATTATATTATTAAGTTGATTCCGAAAGTAAAAAGTCAGTTTGACCAGCCATTGTCTTACAATTTAAAAAATTTAAGAATTTTTGAAGTTTTTTCAAACTTTTATAAATTGCTCACTTTTTAAAAATTTTTAGTCATTTTGAGTCTGTATTTCTTAGATTATTGCAAACAGAAGTTAGTATGGATTTGAAAACTGGAGCCCTTGTTGATTTTTAAGTTATTTTTCTAGAAAAACCTGGGAAAAGCTCGAAAATTTTTAAAACAGCAACTTTAGTATTTTTTAAAAAAATAAATAGAAACCTCAGACCTAAATCCATACTAAATTTTATAAAACAAACATTTGGGAGTATATACAAAAAATTTCAAGGTTCTATGATGAACAAAAAAAAGCCTTAGGGATTAAAAACACTTTTACTTTCCAAATTGAAAGTCTGAGAAAAATGCATTTAAAGTTTGTAAAGGCATAAAACAAAAACTTATAATGCTCGTAAAGCTCGAAGTTCTTAATATATTATTTTCCAATGTATGTTCTACATTAAAACACTATCTTGATTAAATATGACTGAAAATAATCTTTTTAATTCAAAAAATATTTTTGCATAATATTGATAGCATTTGTTACGTCAGTTTATTCAGCTTAATTTTAACCTTATGTGTTCACAAAAGTTTAGAAACACAAAACATTTATGTACAAAATAATAATGATACTAACTTAGGCTAAAAATAGCCAGGTTTCTTCATAAACATTAATTTTTTTCAATTTTAAATTGGGCAGTTTAGGAAGTATTAGCTCTTGTTTTATACGGCTTTAAAATACTATAATATAGTACTACAATATGTTTAGTATGATGTAGTTTGGTACATCAAGGAAATGTTCAGTTTTATCTACAAAACTTCAACACAGAATACTTGTATTAGGAAGGTTAATTGCAGTATCATCTGTGGGCTTAATTTTAGATACATCATTTTCAGTAGTATCCATCTCTTCGCAATATTGCTTCTCACAGCAAGCTGAGAATATTTTGGCCATGATGTTTTCTCAACAGGAAAAAATTAATGATAAAGCTTCTATGCTATATAAACTATTTTTTAAAGCAAAAATTGGCCTTGAAATCAAATTTAATTAATTAATTAGGAGAATTCAAAAAATCTCATAACATAATCAAGCAGAAATGGTTTCAGTAATGAAAATTGGAATTAATAAACATTTAACACTATATATAAAAGGTTTAGATTGTGCTCGAAAGTACTCCTAATTAGTTCAATTTAGGAGCTGAAAAATGCTTTAAAAAGAAACCGAAACCAAAACCATAGCTCATAAAACTTCAAATGTCTTAAAAACTAATTTGTTATCAGATCTGAAATTTGGTGGCAAGCACCACAGTTATATGAACCACAAGGAAGTGAAAAAAATAAAAATAATAATAAAAAAAAAAAGAAAATTCGATAATTAGGAAATTTTTAGGGTATTGTGTAGCCTTAAAATTTAATGTATAAAAAAATTTATACGCATGGTGTGAAGTTTGAAAGAAAACTCATGCTTAAAAGAACTCGTTTTTTACCGGTGTTATTTTTGAAAGTGACGTATTAGCAAAAGTAAAAAAGTTATATTTAATGGTTTGAGTCTGCACTAAAAAAAGAAATATGTGCATTCAACTAAAAAAGATTAATAAATTGCTTGCTCTTGTTTTTAAATAAATTGCTTTAACAATAGAAAAACTGAGTATAGACATCAGTCAGCAGAAAAACATATCACTAAAGTAATTTTACAAAATGAAGTAAATTTTATAAGTAAATGTTTCTATCAATAGTATGAGTTTTTTAAAATAACATATAGTATATTCAAGAGACAATTTGTAATTGAAATTTAAGATTTATTACACAAATTAAAATGAAAAATCAGTTATTTGCAATAATTATTTATAAAACATGTAAATGCTCTTATTTAAGGAAAAACGCAAGCAATTTTTTTAAGAAACCATTTAAATACTTTTTAGATTATAAGTAAATGTAATGCATTTGTCCAAAATGAGACTCTTAGAATCATTAAAAATAAAAGAACAATTTTTTTTTATACACAAAAGAATACTTAAAAACAAATCCTTTTAAATTTCTTTTACTGAAATCCACCCAGCGTGGCCATAAGCATCCCGTACGTCACAAGAGTACCCATTGCACTAAAGATTAGAGATCGTTCGATTTTGTAAACCTTCCACAAAGTTAGCGAGACACTCCTCATACATTCACTCCGAATAATCTCTTTTAACTTGTCACGGTATTGAGGAATTTTCCAGGGCAACGATTGAATGGCTTCTCTCGCTGTAAAAAAAGCATGGTTAGCAGCTGATGCAGATAATACGACCATACAAACTGGTACAAAGATTCCAATTTCTCCAAAGAAAGCGTGTAAATAATCGCCTGAAAGGAATATAATATCGAAATTTATGAAGAATAATCCAAACATCGCACCTAACACAACGACGAACGCCGAGAAACTTAAGTAGTCATCCAAAGATTTCATGATGCTGATAAGCTCTAAATAACTTTGAATCAAAAGTAAATAAGGGCAGTCTTTACTTAAATGTCCTATCTTTTCCTCGATTCTGTTAAAAAGAAACTTTATATAAAAACAAACAAATCCGTAATATCCTGTCAATGGAATAAATACTAGTGCCACCACTGTTGGGATTGTAATCACGCTAACCTCAGGAACAATCATGATATATTTCTTTAATTTCGGAAAATTGTGAGTAGAGTTTTGAATTAAATTTCGATACATTTCAAATTCATTTGAAAACCGGTACAATAAAATGAAGCATGTGAACATTACAATTACAACAGAACAATAAGCAAAGATTGACGCTTGAAATTTTCGTCTATGTTGGTCGCACTGCAACATCTGTGTGCATTTCCAGAGTTTCATTAATATTATACGGATTTGCTTACGAGATCTCTGTGTTTGCAAGTTTACAATAAGTTGAAGTAAAACGAGAATAAAAACCGCAATTGGCTTTTTCTTTTCTGGCAACATTACTAAAGACGATGCTTCAGTTATTATCGCTAAACATTGCAGAAGTCTGAACAAATATCTTGGAGATTTCCATATAAAGCGGCGAAGTCCGGTTTTTTTTAAAAAACCACCATTGGGATAATCTTCTAATCCAGTGATGTGTAAAAGAAGTAATACTGGCAGAAAAGATTTTTCTATTGCATTTATTCGTTTTTTCATGATCATAATTTTTTAGTAAAATTCAATTAATCGTTTTGAATGACTAAGAATATTAACCCTTTTTTCCATTTCTTTTTGAATTCTTTCAAGTAATATAATGTGATTTATAATTATTTTTTCAGTTTAGGAATAATGGAAGAATTTTTTTTAGGGCTTAAAGAATCCATAATTTTTTTTGTTACAAAATGTAATTAGTTTTTAAGACATTTAAACGGTTTCCATTCTTTATTTAAGTTTTTTCTTTAAGAGTTGAAAATTTGGTGCAGTTATTTCTCAAAATTTTTCCTCCTTTATTTTTTAAAAAAATTTAAATTTGGTTCATAATTAAATTTCTTCTTTGAGCCGTTTTTGTAATGCTAGCCATTTATTCATTAACTAGCATTCATTTTTCTTCTTTTTCTAATGAATTTTCTAATTGTTGATTGATTTGTTTGCATAAGACTGGAGAGGAATAATTTTCTTGATTGCGTCTGGTCAACACTCAACGGTACAGAGAAATATTCGTGAGAGGAAATTCTTCCATTTTTATGTCCCGCCTCCTTATCTTTAATTTACTGAAGAGGATCTATTTCTATTGATTAATAGTCATTAGAATTTATTTAAGGCATTTGTATCATTCAATGTCATCTGTTCATCTATGTCATTATCTTCTTAAAATAAAAGTGCATTTTCTTTTCATGTGTAGATAATGCGTACTCTATTGTCAATATATCGATTGCGTAAAAGCTTAACTTCTTTCTTGGACGGCTATTTGCAAGAAAATAAGAAATTTCTAAAATATATTGATTTGGTTCGAAAACGAGAATAACAGTGATTCAATAACTTTGCAATGACTATTGATTGATACTGTTTTGAGAACAGCATTGTTTTCAAATGAGTAAATAAGATGAACGAAATTTTAAAAAAATCATTTATAAGAAGAAGAAAAAAAACGTAACCCAGAATAATTTTTTTTAACCCCAAATACAAAAACACATCTAAAACTATTTTGAACTTTAAGGTATGAATTTAGTTTTAAATGAAAAATTTTAAAATTACGTAATAAAATAATTTAAACTGCACCTAGACATTGCATGACGAAGTCCTTTTTCCCTCTCAGATGCATCAAAACTTTGCCGCATGTGAAATGATAAATTGAAGGATTAATTTATGCGGTTACCAATCGAAACAAATTTATTATTTTATTCTATTGTTTTTTAAATGAAAGAACATTCATCTTTTATTTATGTTATTTTTTAATGCATTCATTCATTAAGATTTACAATGTTTTAATGAAACTTATTTTCTGTATTAAGAAATTTCGGCGTTTACTCTTGACGGGGAAAGATAACTCGCGGTGATTTTAGCATGGTTGGAGTAGGGCGTCTTGAAATGACCTAATTCAGACACGAAGTGCACGCGTTGGACGACTGGGACGAAAAGAAATTGCTAATCGCCTAGTGCTTTTAATCCTGTCCTTTGTTGGTTGTGACTTGCGTGAAAGAGGAGGTCGTTGCATACCCGCTTCTTAGAGAAGAAAGTCGTTTGTTTTGTTGATGGACTTTCTGAGTTACACATGAATAAGGTTGTTTTTCCAGCCATTACTGCAATTGATATCAGTAGATTTTGATTGCCATCGAAACGTTTTTGTATTGACCTTGTGGACAGTCTCTAGTTGAGAAGGAGAGTCAGGTTGACACATGCGCCAATGCCGTTTGAATTACTAGTCGTGATTTGCTGGGAAGGACTAAGTTAGACTCTCCATGGAAATGCATAATCGACCTATAGGGTTAAACTGTTTTGCTCTTTAGGATTTAATTCTTGGGTCACCATTCAGTCTTTTACTCTTGACGGAAGGAAGAATGAACCGTGGTGACATTGGTAGGGTTGGCGTTGGATAATTTGAATTTATCCCCTTCCAGTCGGGGGTGCACGCGTTAGATGACTTGGACGAAAAGAAACATCTATTCAGGGCAGTCGTTAAGTGCCTTTATTCCTATCTTTTTTTTGTTTGCATTGTGGGAGAAGGAGTCACTGTATCTCAATATTTTCATAATTCTTTGAATTTTTTAAATTTGGTTTAATAAAGTTACAAAAGCAAAACTACTTTATAAGAAATATTCCAATTCAGAAGTAATACTGCATACATAATACATAAACTGAAACTAAATTTGGTTTAATAATGATTGAAAAATGACATCAAAGCTAATTTCTATTAGAGCAATTTGAGTTCAAACTGTTTACCACTCAGTTTTGCTTACAGATTATGCATTTTGAATTGCAATGCTTTTTCTTAATTCAAGAGATGAAATAAACAAGAGTTTGGATTTTTGAACATCTCGGTCTAAATTTCCCCAGATTAGATAGACATAGAACGAATTAGGGTAGACAGACATCTCCTCATCTTTTCCATTTGTATGAAATACAATTTTGCATGCTGGTGGGATAGATTTTGATTTCTAGTCTTTTGACCGAATGTTAAGACAGTGATGTATTGCTTCTTTCATTTTCGTTGATAACAATCAAGAATTTGTAATTTATTTTTAAACTTTGCGACCATTTATAACATCACCTTAACTATGTACTTTTTTAAAGCAAAAATGTATGGTTATTTTTATAATTGAAGTTTTTGAAAAGGATAACTAATGACATATCAATCCGAACGATTTTATTAAATTAAAAACCATAAATATACAAAACCTTAAAACCAGTTCAACACAAACCAACGAATTTTTGCGATCCATCCGTTTTAAAATTTCAATAAATCAAGTATTTCTTTGTGTGCATAATTAGAATTTCTATATAATTGTAAATTCATTGTTAGTTCCATTTATAAATTACCCACATTGCTTTTTTTTAAAAAAATTTTTTAGAAAAAGTATTTATTTAGCTCAAAAAATCTCATAAGTTTTTGTTTTAATACTGTACACAGGGGAAAGTATTACGCGTAAATAACTTACTTATTACACTTGCTTACAGATTTTACTTTTACTCATAAGACTTTCACCCATAATGCGACTTTATAGATATACATATAAGTGAATTTTGTTCTAAATAGTTTTTGGTTTGATAATTATAATTTACTAAATTTTTTTCTGATTTTGAATCTAAGAATCTGTTTTGTTGACTACAATTTATAATAAGTTTTAAAAAATTGATGGATGTACTAGTACTTTCATAATATATTGCAATTAAAAGATATACTTGAATTTACAGAGCAAAAAGTATGTTGAGATGTTTTAAAATAATTATTCTTTATTTGAAAAAATTACAATTTTATTATTTTAATAGCTGACTGATATTTCCAGGGAAATAAATCTTTTCTAGAATAAGAATTATTGTTTCTTATATACATTTGCAACGATTCTTTCTCCTGCAAGTGAAAACCTGTAAAGAGCATGAAAAAAAAAAGATCTCAACGAGTAACCCGAATAGGGATGCGTTTTCGCCCTAATCGTCTAACTTTCACACAGTGTAGTTACAGGCTGTCAGGTTGATGTTTTAAATCAGATATTCCCAGACTTTTTTGTTTCATGAACCCCTTGTAATGTGTTTTTCTTTGGAGTAGACCTCTGAATAATTATTATTGAATTTTTTGCAAATTTGTCAAGTTAAATGTCTTTTTGATAGCTGGTACTAATACTGCTTTAAAAGAATTAAATTTCTAACTGTAATGAAGTATAGTGTCTAAAACTTTAAAAAGTATGTGTTAATTAAATTAAAAGTCAATTAATAAATAAAATAGTTGTTACATAAAATAACTAAACAACAACCAAATGATTTGAATGGGAGGGATGAATCTGATGCTACAATAACAAATTGTCAACATTTGGTAACAATCTTGTCAGGTTTAACCTTAAATTTCCTCTGTTAGTAGTGTTCAGTTTTCTTTCTTTCTTGTTTTGTTTTGGAGATAGGCAGCCTCGCTAAAACACCTTCTCAGTAGATTGTCTGCGACAAATTGAGAAAATTCGGGACCTCCAATATTATACCTCATTAACTTAATTCTGAAAAGAAACACTGAAATGGTTCTTGTTTTAATAAAATTTATGCTGTCTGTGTGTGTCACTTTGTAAGTGCAAATTAAACTTATTAAATTTAGTAAATAAATCTGTTAAATAAGTAAAACATTTGTTTTTACTTGATTAAATTTTGTTTTAAAATTAAAGTCTCAATCTAGTTTAATGAGAGCTAATATCATAGACCTCCACTTACACCTCATGGATCTCCAAATTATTTTTTCACTGACTTGGACCTCTTGCAGGTCGTCATAGACCCCTGAGGGTTGATATAGACCACTTTGGAAATCACTGTTTTTTAAATAAAAACACTCATGCCAAGGTCAACAGCTTTCATCTAGCACATCTGATAATTCGAATTTAAAAACTAAAACAGTCACTTCGAGAATTGGAATATAATGCATTATATTCAATCCAGTGCCTACTTATCTGTGTTTATTGCAGTAGGTGAAATAGGAGCAGAATTAACGTTAAGTATTAATGTGTGTATAATAAATTAAGGAATCAATATTATTTCATTTTATAAGTACTACTTCTATTACTTCTATCTTTACAAAAATTGTACTGATATTTTTGCTCATTTTTAAGGTAACTTACTCTATTTAAGTATCTTTAGTTTTCTAATTAATTCATGTGTTAGAGTAAAACAAAATAAGTTTTCAGCAGTTTTCATAGCAACTGAACAATTTTCTATAAAAAAAGAATGCTTATTATAGGGAAAGAGATTTTAAATAAAACCCATAAGCAGATGTAAAATATAATTGGTTCCCACGTGATCAGAGGCAATAACAATGGATGTCATAGGTGATTGGTTTTTCTTCAATTTCATGGCTAGTATATAATAACGGAACAAAGGAATGGAGCTGTTTGCTACTTACAACAACACAGTTAAATCGATTAAAAGGCTAGGGCTAAACAAGAGCGTATTGTCAAAAGATAAAAATACAATACTTTGCGTGAAAATAATTTTTTTTTTTTTTGTATTTATCTTTGTTTGTTAATTGAAAAAAATTAAAATATCAGTCTATAAGTAGCTGTAAAATGTCGTTTCTATGATATATCCATTAAAAAAAAAGTAGTCTTGAAATAATCAATTATTACAATTTCGCAGAATTGTATGCGTGTGCTATGTTTCGAAGCGTCGAAGACCAAAGCAAAGCTTATTGTTAATATTAAACTTTCAGAATATATATATGAAATGACATGGACATATTTTAAACTGCGGTGTTTATGAATAATTTTTATTAAAAAAAGGCAGCTACTAACCGTATTTTAGTTTAATGACTCAACTAATCGTTAAGTACTCTATAAGCCATGACTAGAGCTCGCGCAGTGAGAGTAACATATATCAGCAGATCCTGAAGTTGAAGTCAGTGCATGGGGTTCGAGGATGAGAAAATCCAGGGCTTTTGGTTAGCGACTGTGTTAGAGTGGTAGGTGTTATGCGAGGTTGGTTGATTGATTGATTGAATATTAACGTCGCACTGTTCAGCTACACGAGGGTTTTTAACGACGGACCACATAATTTTGAATCATGGTCAAGTGACATGGACGACACCACGAGGTTGGTTGAGCTGTATTGTGTTGGATATTAACCAAACTGACATATAATGGTATGTGGATTCATCACACAGATATATAAATACAATCATATATGTATATAAGTAATAATTCCTTTTAATTTCGATAAACAACTTTTTAATTTGTATTGGTCCTGGCTTTCAGGACTCGTGGGTAAATAATTAACTAGCTTACCCGCATAACGGGGTAATTGTAACCTTATCTCTTGACAATTAACAGCTTGCGTTTTTAAAATGGGATTCCATCAGAATTTATCGAACGATATCTCTTCACCAATCATAGATGAAAAGAAGAATTTGCTACCGTCAGCTAAAGGCTCAAGATTTCTATCCAGACTTGAATCTGATAGATCATATCTAAGGCTATCTTAATAACTAAGTTGCTGTTTTAAATCCTCCTACAAAATTGTAAACTGAAACGAGGACTAGTCCACGTCTGGTCTTCGCATCTCGGTATCGAGGAACTTGCTTGATAGCATGGAAAGTCAATGCCGTCAATGAATTGCATTAAGATGTAAGCTCATTTCTTAAATTGAATCTATTTTTGTAATGATTTCCCGACATTTTTGCATAAAACTACAATAAATTGTTTTCTCCTAAAATAGGCTTTAGCTTAGAGTGTCTATTTGGCTCAAATCCTTTTTTGTTATAGAATTTTCAAAATTCTGTGTAGCTTTGAGACGGGGCTTTACCACGTTTTTCCTATTAATCCTCTTGGGGAATCTTTGAGGCCAGCATTGAGTTAATTCACAGCAAATCCTCTCAAGAAGAAACCATGGTATTCAGATTAGTTAGTAGATATATTGTGAAGGTTTTGTAATCGAGGGGAAGAAGGAGAAAGGAAGGTGAGATGCTGAACGCCGTGAGCTGATGGTAAGATATTAAACTTAAAAGCGTAATTGCAGAACGAGATTTAGCGAGTTAAAGAAATTGAGGAAGATAAAGATTCATAAAATAACTTTGCTTAAAGATAAATGGTTATAGGATTCCAGGTGCCTATTTACTTAGAATTTAGGGATACATTATATCACTCCTGATTGCCTTTCTATAGTAAGACGTGTTGTTCAATATATTTGAATAATAATAAATTGGATTTATTATGGCTAACTTGGGTGATCAATCATTTCCTCCCACAAATTTAGGTCGCGTAAATAAAGAGATGGTACCCCCAGGTAGGGGGGTACCACAGCTTTTAATAAAAAATAGTATGTTTCCTCAAAATTTCTTTTTTTTCTGTGCTCATTAATTTTCATGTTAGTTACACAACAGGTTGTATCTTAACATTTTAAGGCCAGCGTTTTGCTCCTCCGCAGTTCAGCCAAACATTAATTGGAAGTTCAGTGAATAGGCGGCAATAACAGTTTCCACTCTTTGGAAAAGACTTTCTCTTCATTTTGCAATGTCGCAGAAGGAATTTTATTTTTTTTTTCGCATCATTTCCTGAAGAATATTTATCAGTTCTGTCATCGATTTGGCGTCAATGGTCTAAATAACAGTCTGCGTTCTAATTCATAAGGATTCTATACGAAACCATTCTCTTTGCTTTGAATAAAACAGTCTATTTTCTGAACCACCATATCCGCAAATCACCTAGGTCGATTAATTCCCACTTAAGATTGATTTTTTTTATAAAAAATAAAGTCATTTTAAGGGGAAAAAATCTGCAATAACTGTTAAGGTTAGAAAAGTATCAAATGCTGCACCATTTTGTAATCTTTGCGAAATGATAATCATTTTATTAAAAATCGATAAAAGTTGTGCAGATTTTTTTTAAAGATATTTTTAACAAGAAAAGGTTTTTTGACCATGTTTTTATTAACTCGCTTTCTTGTATGTCTGTCCGGGTGAAATTTTGTAATTGGTTTTAAACTAACTTTCCAATGAGCTAGAGACTTGAAATTTGGACCATAACACAGAAGTGGATGACAATGCATGACAATATGAATATCAACATGGTACATTAAAAAAACCTTACTATAAAATTGATTGTTTATAATTAAAATCAAGTAGTCTTGTTTTATTTTTGTATTATAAACTCATATACATTCTCTTTGGGATGGATAAGGGCATTTGTTAGGGAATCAGATACAAAATCAACATGTTAACATAAATAAATCATTTTGTGTTAAATTGAAAATCAAGGTTTCAATTGTAATTAAGTTAAATCAAGGTGCAGATTTAAGATTTGGAACAGAAATTCTTGCAATTTAGTGTTTGTATAATAGCATTGTTGTTGCATACGAATGCATCGCGAACACATAAAAAAATTTTCCAATCTCAATGTACTATCACGAAGAGTGCACAGCCCGAGTGTGAGTTCTAAATGATAGAATATTGAAATTAGGAAGAATTGTGAAAAATTTAAAAGTCGACTATTTCAATTCCCATAATGATTTAGGGGTAAATTTTGTAAGTAATGGAACAAAAGAAAACTACATGAAGAGATAAAAAGTTCTTTTAAAAAGATAGCACAAATTACAGTATAAAAAGTTCAAATTCAACCACATAGTATAAAATATAAAATCATCAAAAATTATTTGTAATGAAAGAATCTTTTGTAATTTTGCATTGTGGAGAAGAACAAAAGATCAACGATAAAAATATATTGTGCAATTTAATGGCTCCTATACCTATTCTAAAAAAGAAGATATAGGTTTGGAAAAAAAAGTGGTTATAATTTATTCTAATACTTTTCTGTTAATGGAGATACAAAGGATCTTTGAGAAATCATAAACATCATTTTGAAAAACAGGTTACAATTGGTTAGAGATATTGTGGTATATAATCTGAATAGAGAGAAATCATTTTCTCCTCATTGAAATGCATTCTATTATCAATTGAATTTAATTACATTTATTTGACATTGATTTTTTTATTGAATTAATTCATGGGTAATGCTTTGTTCTTTTGTACGCTGTTTTTTAGATTATGAATGTTTTTCATTTAATCTTTCTGAATGATTCTGAAGGACGTGAATATAAGAGTACATTTGATCGCTTTGGCATATCTCTTACGAGTTTTATTGAAGCTCATTTCATATCCGGGGCAATTAAGAACAATTTTATTGAAAAAATATAAGATTGCATCAAATTTTTTCTCGAGCAGGAACACCTTTTAGAAGTTAAATGTTTGATTCAGAATTGGATCTTCAACTCTCTCCCACTGACAGCATGGTTAACATGTATAAAAACTTAAAAAGCAAGGAAATTTCTCTGGACATTGAGAAAAAACCTTCAGAACTATCTCAAGATCTTAGAGTAACAAACTCTGTTAGGAAAAAAAGCTTCGAAATCGAAGTTTTTCGTGATACGGCACAAACAAATTTCATCACTAAAGAACGCATTGTGAATGAGTTCAAATGGGTATTCTATGTTCTGCAGTTAATTGGTATCAAACAGAAGAATTGCTCCAGAAGTAAAGCTATTTGTCCAGACGAAGAGAAGACAGGATGGTATATTAAAAAAGGATTATTGAAATGCTCCCAAAGTTTCTGGAAATATTTAATTTTTGGTACGCTGTGCATCAAAATTTTTCTCTCAATATCGGGATTAATAAATTTTCCGGACAAAGTCAATGAAATCACTCATGTTACCCATTCAGTATTGCTAATGTTGTCTTTTATATTGATTTACAAAAATGGCAACACTCTCTACCTGAGGGTAAAAGAACTGAGTCGGATTTACAAGAGAATACCAGGGACCAATTTCAAAAGGAAGAAATATCCAATCATTGCTGGCTTTATTTTTATTTTAATTTTTATAATGTTTTCGTTTGTGTACCACTTTGAAATAGAGGGAAAGAAAAGCAATTTTGGAAAATACATACGCTTATTTCGTACGGGTATAAATACCCTTGATCTTATAATTCTCTATTTTCTAGCCCTTGCCAATGAATTTTTAATTTACACTATAGGAATGATAATACTTTCTCTCTTTGTCATTTATTATAGCCTAATGTGCAGTCTTATCCGCCATGTATTGAAACATTTACTTAATAAACTTAACAAAGAATTCAAGAGCAGTTTCCTGTCGGAAGATTTCAAAAACTTGGTTTTCCTCTACTGTGAATTAGTTAATTGTTTGACTAGCATGGATGAAGAATGGTCGCTTTTTGCTTTTGTTACAGTTCTTAGTAGTATGATTGGATTATTTTGGGGTTGCTACCTTGTGGCATTTTATTCTGAAATAACTTCCGCACAATATTCTACCTTATTTTGTTTCACAATCGTTTTTCTGTGGTTTAAATTGTTTATTCTGGTCTCGGCATCTACTACAAACGAATTGTTAGCTAAAATTAAAAACGGTTTCCGTTGTATGACGTACAGAATCTCAACTCCTCACCTAGAAATAAGACGTCGTCTAAAAGAATATTTAACTCGAGAGACTCGTCTGACGCTTTGGAAGATTTATGTGATGGACATGCCTCTGGTCATTACAAGTTTTGGTGCTCTGTTAACTTATGGAATGTTACTCGGCACTCTAGGAAAAACTAGTTGAATATTAAAAAAGTATGGGGAAGAATAAATTGAGTGTGGTCCGAATATTTGATATGTGACACATTGTTTCTACAAATCTTTATTAATGATTTCGTTTGTCCTGCTGCTTCATCAACAGAAGGACCAATAATTTTTACTGACTGTTATAAGTGATTATTAGCGATGTTGCGACTTTATCTGTATGTACAGGGTGATTTTAAATAAGGTTTTAATTTCAAAATACTGCAAAAAAGCCCACTTGAAATAATGACTTCAAATTTAAACTGAATATACTTGAATAAAAGGAGAAACGGTATGGCATAAGAAAAAAAAATTCAAAGCGTATCAAAAGATGGGGCTGTAAGCAGCAAAGCGAAAAGGAATTCCGCTACAAGGGACATTTTGAATCAAAGTACAAAGGCTTTGGCATGCGTTGCACTTTAAAGCAACTTTATTGCTCAATGCTCATGAATGTTTCGGTTTTATTACTGGAAATATCGTCGGTCTAATTATCAGACTGGTGTTACTGATTTGATATAGGAGTGCAACGCGCCAAGAGCTTTTTGGCGCGATTCCTTAATCCTTTTGTTTTGTCTACGCCATGCCTCAGTGTGCGTTCCGCTTTTAATTTATTCCTTGATCAGTGTAATCACTACTTTTTCTTTATTTCATAATAAAACTAGATTTCGAAGGGAGAGGTGGTGGCAAGATTTTAACATAAAATAAATACAACGAAAAGTAATATTAATGAATTACACTTTCAGACATAAATTATTTACACTATTTTAAGCGTTGTAAAATTTGTAAAAATGTGTTACTGTTGCTGAGCAGAGATCCCGCGGGGAAAAAAACAAAAGCAAAAAACTAACACTAACACTAATATACGTTATCCTCATGGCAGCCACATTATCGCACGATAAAAATATCAAAGTAAATCATATTGTACTATTATCGCTTATCTTGGCGAACATAAACAACAACTTGGCGCCTAGCCCTACTGTATCAAATTAGCATCCCAGATGGAGTTACGCAGTCTGATAATTAGACCGACGATATGACTTCCAAGTCCTTCAACAGTTGTAGCATTGTTACTAAAAAACCCATCCACACCACGACAAAGCAGATTGATCGAATAAGAAAATTTGGTTTTTAATTGTCTTGGAATCAAAAACTTCATAAAAGGTAACAATGTAAATGCCTATTAACTATTTCTAGACTTCCGCGAGATATGTTTTATATATTGCTTACTATTTACTGCCACGAGAAGAAACCATTAAACAACAGAACGGAGTGTCTCAGGGGTCACGTTGTGAATGTGGTGCGTAATAAGTGCCTTTGAATCAGCCAAATTTGCAGTCGGGTTACTGAAAAACAATTTTTAAGGTAATCCTTATCTGGAAGTCATAAGGATTGAGATCTGGTGATCTTGAAGGTCAGTCTGTTGAAAAATGACAGCTAATCCTAAAATCCTTTTTTATGATTAAATTTCTTTTTTCCTGTGAAAAGTTGTATCACAGAATTTATTTCGTGCAGAGAAATGCCTTCTTGTATCTTACAGCTCCATCTACTGATAAACTTTCGAACTCATTTCTTACATCATAAAATTTCTCTCTTCAAGTATATTTTATCTTTTCCGAAATATCTTTTGAAAAGTTGCATTACTGGCTTTGTAATAAGAAGATGATCGCTATCATATATCTTACAGCTACATGTATTGATAAGAACTTTTTTCTCATATCGTACCGTTTACCTATTCTTCATTTCGAACTTGAAGTCAATCTGATCAATAGCTCTTTTTAACATTATGCTGAAAGTGAGACTTTAATTGTAATCATCTTGTATTATAATTGCCTGATGCATTATTCAAAACTTACAATCTTCCTCAAAATTATTATGTCATTCAACACAACTCGCACATAAAACATAACTATATAACAACACTATATAACAATCTTTTAAGTCAACAAAATGTAAAAAAGAATTTGAAGTATTATATCCAGCTTTATTAAAAGAGAACTGTATCACAAACTTCCTGACTCTGTTACTAGAATTTCGTTAGTTATGAGTACAATAAATCTTTTTACAAAATTCACAGAATAATACATTTGAATCTGCATACACTTGAGCAAATCAACTGTCTGAAGTAAATTGATCATTCTTTTTTAAATCTGTGTTTTTATTGAATTTTACGTCTTTATATACACTAAAAAATGCATGTATTGGTCTAAGTAGGACCTCTTTTAGGAACAATTACTTCTTTAATATATTTAGACCAGTGGTTTTCAAAATTACTGTACCCGTGAACCCCTTTTTAAACCAAACACTTGGCCAAGAGAAATAATTCTTTTCCAATGCATAATACGCTGCTGGCCACATTAAGTGCAACACCCTGAAGGAAGTATGCAAAACATATAAAATTCACATCATACGTTGGTGACGATTAAATATACAAAGCATTAGCATTATAGCGCAGGCGTACATCACGAACGACCGTAGAGACACCATCAAGCGCTATATAAGGGGAAAAAACAGATTGGAGATATGAATTACGGCAATTTTTTTTTTCATGCGGTTTTTTTTTTATGTGTAAGCTGTTTATTTATGCTTCATGGAAGACATCAAGCGTCTCTTGACGAAGTTTCTGAATTCGACCGAGGAAGAATAGTAGCCTATAGGAAGTGCGGATTGTCCCTCAGAGAAATCGGTCAACATGTTGGACGAATCAAAACAACTGTGATGCGGATCTGTCATCGTTGGATGCAGGAGGAAATGACCCACCTCGTTACACCACTGTCTGTGATGACCGACGGATTGTGCACATGTCAGTGATGGATCATGCAGCCACAACACGAACTATAGGATAACAAATTCAGTCGGTTACGCATCATTCGGTGTCCACCCGTACCATTTGACGCCGTTTGCAGCAGAGTAGAATGTCCGCAAGGCGTCCACTGCTTCGTTTACTCTTGAATGGAAACTACAGGCGCTTGCTCTACCAATTGTGCGATGAAGGGTGGACATGGAAAATGGGATGGAAGGACACTGTGTTTACTGATGAATCCCGCTTCTGTCTGCAACATCACGATGGTCAGATTCGAGTTAGGAGTCACCGTGGTGAGAAGCTGCTAAGTGTTGCGTTATGCATCACCACACTAGTCCTGTACCCAGTATCATGGTTTGGGGTGGTATTGGATTTCTAGTACGGATTACCGGTACACTGAACAGAGAGCGCTACATCTCTGAGGCGTTGAAGCCCGTGGTTCTTCCATACATTCAGCGTTTGCCATCAAAATGATGCGCGACCAACAGTTTAATGCGTGACCAGACACGGCCCAAAATGCTCAAGAGCTCTTCTTTATCCATCAGATTAAATTGCTTCCTTGGCTTACTTGTTCTCTGGATCTATCGCCAATCGAAAACGTGGGGGGTCTGTGCTTCCCGGGACTGGCCCGAAATACACCACCCTCTGCCACACCAGATCAACTTTGGCTATATGTGGAAGCCGCATGCACTGCTGTAACTCAAGGATACATCCAAAGCCTCTTTGACTCTATAGTGAGGTGTGTGACAGCGTTTATAGCCAACAATGGTGGAGACAATAACTGTTGATTTTGTTATCATCCACACGTCACAAGAGGCTGCAATTTTAATCGTTTGATTTTTGTATAGCATGTTATCTGCGAAATAAATTTCGCTGTGATATTTCTCGTCCTTCTTTGTGTTACGTTTTGTGTGGTCAGCAGTGTAGAAAAATGATAAATTTAGCCTTGATGTTCTGAATAGTAAATGTTGACGTAAAAATAAAGTATAAACAAAACACTGTTATATTATTCAAATTATAAGTTTTGCATTGAAATGTAGAAACACATTTTTTTTTTATTTTAGTGAGATGGGTAAACCAAAGAGATGGTTGTCTTCACAACAACATAAAGAATAAATATTACTGCTTTCTGTTGAAACTAAGAAAAATTTGCTGATTTCACTTCAGATATATGGGCCATGCAGTGGAGTAACAGATAATATTAGGGTCTCCCTGAAAAAGTCAGGTTTTCAGGTCAAAAAAGCAGTACTTAACGATAGTCAGGCTTTAGATCCCTAGAATCCTAGACCAGCTGGGTTGAACGTTACACTACTGGGATCATGCACTAAGCAAAAGTAAATTGTTGATTAGACGTACGACTCTTTTATACTGCCATATTTGAAAAGTTTTTTCATATAACGGCTATATTCCGTTTATTTTTACTCTTGCATATATAGTCGCACCCGAGATCGTCCCGACGTCCACCGTTCGACAATTGTTTTTACTTGTACACTTTATGTGTCTATCTGAAAAAACGATATTCTAAAGTTTTTCAATTCCTACTATTTGTGTTCACTCTCTCTCTCTCTCTCTATATATATATATTTATATATATACAGATCTTGTTCAAATTTTCAATCGTTAATAAAATACTTTTTATTTATCCACCCAAGTTCAAATACAATTTTTTTAACTTATAGTGGATGATACTTGATATTAATACAGCTTTTCAAATATCTCTCAATTAATTAATTAATTTAAATTAATGAATAAATAAAGTAACAAATAAAAATAATAGTCCAACAGAATATATGGAAAGGAAAACCGTCCGTTGTTTTTCTGTAGCGTAATGAATAGCGCGTTGGACTTCTAATCCAACAGTCGCGGGTTCGAATCTCATCTGGGATAGCCTAATTTTTGAGAATTCGATTTCTTTTTACTATACAATTTTATAAGAATAATGAAATATAATTAATGAATATATAAAATAGAGCAATAAATAAAAACAAAAAAATAGTCCAAAACACCATATATTAGAAGGTAGATGGAAAATTGCAAGGAAAATCACTGTCTATTTTGTCAATTAATATTGTGATTTTGTCATATGTTTACATATATCTATATTTTAATTGTAAAAATTTAATAAAAAGTAACTAAAATAAAAAAAAAAATTGTTGACCTAAGTAGGAATGGATTCAAAAAAATTATTTTTATATTACTTGTGTTAATTTCTGCTCTTAATTTTTTTAACACTTAATAACTTTCATAGTAATGGAAATGAGTTACAAAAAATTTGCTTGATTTCAAACCTCTTTTTTGGGGGGGGATAATAATACGGTGACCTAGAGTGATCAAGGTAACGGACTTGTGGCAGACATGTCATGAGTTCGAGTTCAGTACCGCTGAAGACTCGTCATGCAGAATGGGACGATGCACGTTAAATATGTCGATTCTCAAACGTCCTCCCGTTGGTGTAGTGTAGAAGTCAGTAGAAGGGATGCCAGCTCAGGTGTCATCCTCGTCACGTGACCACGGTTCAAAATCACGAGGTCTGTCGCCAAAAACCCTCGATAACTGAATAGCACGACGTTAATATTCACTCACTCACGCGGACGAAATAAAGTTGACACCCCACGGACACTCTGAGTAGTTACATGGAGCACCAGGAACCACTTTGAAAATTTGTTAATATAGTGCTTATTCTGTTTACTACATCGTCGTGAAAAGTCAGGTTTTTAGCTTTCGCTATTTTAAGTTCTTTCGTCGGTCAGACCATTTTATCTAAACATCTTTTGAAAATATTATGCATGTTTTCTATAGGATTTATTGAAGTCTGGTGAAATTCAAATCTTATGAAATTAATCGGTTTTATCTTTTTTAGTACACAATTTACCGAGCTGAAAGGAGGACAAGCACATACCAAAATATCCCCTCAAAAGTTTTCTATAGAATAGCTACATCATATTATTATTTCATTAGGTCTTGAGAAAAGGAATTAAGCTTTCCAGTGCTATTTGTTGTAATCATTCCCCTAAATATATCTACTTACTGTTACTGTGTTTATAAATATCTGTGTTTGAAAGTTTGTTGGGCATGTTAAGAGGGGAAGGGCCTATAGTTACTTCGTCTAACGGCATTTGTGATTTATAACCCTTCAAAATAAAATAAGTTTCATCTCTGTGAATAACCATTTTTTCCATTTCCATTAGTCTATTATTTATATTTTTGTCCATTGTAATCATTTTGTCTTTTTTTCTCTCAATTCTTACTATTAGTTCACACTCTCCCTATATATATTTATTTATATACACTGCTGTTTGTGTAAAAAAAATATGCAACACCATGAAGAAATCATCAGAATTAAATGAAGTTTTTGTTGTTGTTACAAATGCCACCTGATCGACAAATGCCAGATCAAAGCCCACGAAATTCATCATGTCAAAGGGCTATGTGACGTCTGTCGTTAGCCGTAGCTTTGAGCACCATACAGGTGACAGAATGATTTAGCTCGGTTTCATCCCAATTTTGTGGGAGAACATCCTGGGGTGGTCAAGGGCCTCCCACTTCTCTTCCCCTTCCACCAGCCTCACGAGAGGACTTGCGGTTCGCCGGCTATTTAAAGTACCCCCCTGCCGTGTAGGCACTATACATTTACAAACATCCATGTCTTCTCCGGGATTCGAACCCAGTCCCTACGGCACCGTATTTACCTTCGCTAACCACTATACCGGTTGGGCGACATTAAATGTGAAGTTTGCAGCAAATATCAATTTTAGGATGTTACATAAAATAGTAAAGTTTCAGAGCCAACACGCATGGTGGCGTGTGCAGCGCTCTCTGAACTGATGCTGAAAGCGTATAAATAAAGAGCTGTAGTGGGACGTTGAAAATAGTTAATGATTATTTGTTAGTGGTAAACATGTAGTGAGACCTAAGTATCCCACCACGACGAAATAAGGAGAAATTCCAACAACTTACGAAGTATGAACGGGGGTGGACCGACGAACAACGAACAGCTCGAAAAACTGGCAGTGGACGACAGAAGGTGACGCCAGCGCGCGACGATCGACACCTGCTCCGCATGGCGGTGAATGACCGTACATCTTCCTCCAGGCAGTTGGTCTAATGCTACAGGTGTACTAATGTTGGCTTCATCAATTCGTAGACGTCTGCTGCATTGGGGATTGCGTGCAAGGGTGTCCTTATACAAGATCTCCCTCACGGGAAATCATTGATGGCTTCGTCTGCATTGGGCTCATGAGCACAGAGCCTGGCAAGCTGATTGGCACCAAGTTGTTTTTTCAGATGAATAACGCTTCAATTTGTGGGACCATGATGGCCGCATTCGTGTTAGACGCTATGCCGGTGAACGCTGCTTTCCAGAGTGCGTTATCGAACGATATAGTGGTCTAACACCCGAAGTTATGGTTTGGAGTGCAATTTCTTATCATGGACGATCCAATTTGCTACGAATTGAGGGTAATCACAAAAGCAACATGTACGTCCGTGAGGTGTTAAAGGCCGAAGTCGTTCCCTTCCTTCAAGGCATCTCTGGAGTTCTCTTTCATCAGGATAATGCACTCCCATATGTTGCAAAGACTATTCAAGACTTTTGTTCTGCCCAACACATGCAACTTCATCCTTGACCTGCTTATTCGCTAGATATGACGCCTATTGAGCACGTGTGGGATTTGGTTGGTTGGCGTCTCACTCGTGAACCATGTCCTGCAGCTTCAAAAGGCGAACTTTTGCTGCGCGTTCAAGCAATATGGAATTCTCTTCCACAAGCAGACATTCAAAATGTGTTTGACTCCATGCCACGTCGTATTGCAGCGCGTAGTGGTTACACCAAATACTGATTTCGGACACTTAATATTATTTTTTTGCTTTGAAAATTTCGTCAGTTATTTGTATTAATACAAGTCGTTTGTGCATTTAATTTCATTTAATTCTGACGAATTCCTTAATGGTGTTGCATTTTTTACAAACAGCAATTTATAAATATTGTTCAAATTTTCAATCGTTAATAAAATACTTTTTATGCATCCACTCAAGTTCAAATACATTTTTTAAACTTGTAGTGGATGACACTTGATGTTAATACAGTAATTTCACAAATATCAATTCATTAATTAAATTTAATCAATGAATAAATAGTAAGAACTAAAAAATAGTCCAATATCAGTTATAAAAAGGAAAATGGAAAATTTCAAGGAAACTCGCGCTCTATTTTGTCACTTAGTATAGTGATTCTACCATATTTGTACACATTTATATTAGTTGTAATTAGTTAATAAAAAGTAATTAAAATAAAAATTTTCTTTGTTGACCTAAGTAGGAATTGGCATTTTTTTATATTACTTGTTTAGTGTTAAAATAGTGTTTTTTCTCTTTGTTCTGTTTACCCTCCGGCCAGTTTTCAGAATTCTACGACCAACAGTTGAATCACTGACATTCAAATACTTGCAAGTACCTGTGCTTGCTTTTGTTGAATTAATTTTACTACATATTAGAATTTTATCTGCTTAGAAATTATTTTTCTTATCTCCCACATTTTTCTCTGTACTTTGAAGACATTAATCCAAACTTCTTGTATGACGTAAGAATTCTTGAAACATTAGATTTGCTACAAAAACTGTAAAAGTGATATCTCTCACTGTCACGGAAGAATGATGTTTCAGAACAACTAATTTTGTACGTTTTCGTGGAACAGTATACGTTTTTAAATGTTCTAAATCAACATGATCTCAAATAAAGTAAAATCTAAAATATGTTTTGTACACAGAAGCTCATAAATAAAATTCATAAGCCCACATCCAGTTTAAAAGTAGTCAAGTTCTATATCCGATTGTTAAGTACAATAATATTTTTACTTATGCTACCCCGACTTACAGGAATTCGGAGTTCACGGTTACCAAATCTCGCCGATTCATCGTTTTATTCCCCTCAATGAAATTCAAGTGGAATTAGTTACAGAACCTGATGAAACTGGTAATTTGATTGAAGAAATTGTCGATCTTGCCAAGCAAATAACTTTAGAAGTGGATATAGTGATGACATTCAAGAACTGTGTGTGTGTGTGTGTGAGTGTGTGTGTGTGTGTGG
>BMAV01011978.1:242080-252908 GCA_019973955.1 Trichonephila inaurata madagascariensis
TGGATTTTGACTTTCTATATAAATTATAGGCATCCCCACTGTTGACAGTAAGTTCACTGACCTCAAACTTCTTGGAAGAAGAAATGTTCGTTGGACCCCCCCCCCTCCCACAATAGTGGGTAAGAATGTAATAATAGTAAGAGTAACGCCCTCGTAGGATTCGGGAAAACTTATCCAGCTTGCCGGAAGAAAGAGTAAATAGTACATGGAATTATCTGTCTCGATCAGTTCCTGTCTGTGTGCCGACCATTACTTCGATAACTGAAAGTATTTAGTTTTTAAAGGGACATCATTTCGTGATCTATGGCATGATCAATCTGATAAAGTTCGGATATCTTGATTTATGCTGATTTTTGTACTAATGCTTAAAACTATTACATTAAAATCTGTTTTTATGTGATCCTTTTTTATTCGATTTTATTTTTGTGTAACTTGTTTTGTGCGATCTTTTTTTATATGCGGTATATGAATTTCAACGGTGTTGGGACCATTATGACGTTTTCTATCAATGTACATACATACTCTTCAAGAAGCTATGTTCATTTGCCTTCCGACAATGCACGTTCAATTGTTTTCTCTTGAAGTGCAAGCAGCACGAGCTTGGTTGAGTACGAAACTGTCAATGACAGTGACATTATCAATAATTGGATATATTATGAAGACGGACAAGAACAACATGGCTCTATGGCAGCAGATAAAATCTATACAGGGATCCAGCATTCCAACAAAGCGGAATAGCATTTTTTAAAAATAGATACGAATTCTGAAAGGAGTGTGAAATTCCAAAAAGAGCTTCTATCATAAATTTCTGGTTAGTGTGACGTTTACAAGCAACTAACCAACAGATCGTCGCTGCAAAAACTTATCACTTTATGGTGACAAAAAATAAATCAATTGAAATGGTACCTTCAAGTGACGAAAGCAATTTTGAACCAATTCATCAGAGGAAGATGCTCGTTTTGGATTACGACGAGTAGCTGTGAATTATGTGAATGCATTTTGAAAAATTCTCCATTTATGCAATGAGAAATTAAATGTTTTAAAAATGTTTACACGTGTAAAATTTATTTACTTATACTTTGTTTGGAAGTACTTTTTCATGTATTTCATATTCAATCGAATCAGTAGTTTGAAGAAGGGAACGGATGAACCCCAAAACTGTTTGGAGGAGAAAATTGAAACTTTTCTTATTTATCTTTTGCATAAGATTCTTACATTTACATTTAGTAATATATGAAGATTACTTATCAAACATTTAGGGGATTTCATTGAAGTAAAATGGCAGAATGTTTTTAAAATTTCTGTTTGTCCCACTTGCTAATTCAAATTTTGCAGGGAGCATGGATGAAAATATATTTGATACTCTTTACTCTCTTAAACCTTTTTCAAATTTATAAATAGCTACATAGCATTCATTTTTTATATACTGTATTTACTCCAATCTAAGCCGCCCCCCCCCCCCTCCCGAATTCTCTACACGTTTTTGAGGAAAAATAAAGAATTGTGTAAGAGGTCCATCGATATCCGATTGTTAAGGCTATCTTCGACTAATGCTAAAGAATAGGAGCTGAATTCGGATTTTTTTTTCAGATATAAAAGTATAATATTCATTATATTATATTCTGGCTACACTATCCTGTAGAAAATCACTTTATCTTAGTACTCATTTTTATCCAATTTGACACATTTGCTCTTTTATAAAATGTGTTTTGCATTTTTTTTTTTCGTATACCGTAATGCTAAATGAGCTATCTCTTCACATGTTGAAAGGAAAAACTAATTACTTATGAAATATTTTGAACTTTTAAAAATACTATATTATAAACAAATGCATGAGTTACAATGTCACAATTTTTTATAAAAATTTAGACATTTATTATGTCCGAAAATGTGCTCCGCGTCAAATTCACGCTCTCGTACATATGGCGAAAACAGCCTTAAGAAGTTTAAAAAAATAGTGAGAAATAATAAGAAGTCAAAAATTACTTTAATTTACCAATATTAAACACTTTCGAATACATACATGAATCTATAGTTACTCTTGCCCTCAGAACAATGCTTCGAAAATGATTCGTCACTACCATTGGCACTACTGACCTCGGCATTAGTGCCGGCGTCGCCATTTTCCCACACGGTGTCGTCTTCCGGGCCTTTCAATGCATTTGTTATGCAGCATTTTTTTTAAAGAAGACATTATAAATGTAAAAGAATTATTAAAGACTTTTTAACATTAACAATCCAAAATTATATCACTTTGCTTACTTTAACAACGTATATTTGTTCCATACGTGTCAAATTTTCAGTGCCCGCCGCTCTGTTTCCGTTTTTTTTTCTGCATATAAAATTGTCGTCCTTTTCATACTTGCGTCATAGTGAACTCGTTGTGGTGCTATTACAGATGCTTATTTTAGATGCTTAGGTGATTATAAGAAAGCGTATATATATATATAAAGAAATCTCCTAAATACGAGCAGGCAACCATGTTTAGACTAGACTGAATACTAGAGAAAAATGACGCAATGGAATAAGACATTGATGCATTGACGGTGACCTTTTTCCTTTTGAAAGGGGTGGAAGCTCAATTTCCTTCATCCAACAAATGTTTTGCCTTCGATTCTAAGTCGCTCTCGATTTTCAGTAGCATTAACACTGGAAAAATAGTGGGGCTTAGATTTGAGTAAATACCGTATATATGTCTTATTTCTGACCTATTTCGCCTTGTTATATAACTATTTTTGCTTTGCTTCATAGCATTTTAAATTTGCAGCACTTTAGTATGTTATTAATAATTATATGTAATTGAACTGGAAATAAAAATATTACGTTCTAAGTCCTGTTCTGAACATAGAGTAATTGATATGAATAATTACAGTAAGTTGATTGATTAGACAAGCCAAAATAATACCGACACGGTTTTTATTTCGAGAAAGACGAATCATTGTTCAACCCTTCGCACTCAGAAAAGAGCATAGAAACTTTCGAAGAGAAATCTTGAACGTTGGACAAGAAACTAGAAAAAGCGATTCACTCAAGGCCAAAGGTAAATTTTTTTTAACTAGAAAGTGTTCTATCTTCGACAAGATAGTGAAGTAAGAAAAATGCTGTTGTTTGACTCAACAGAAAATCTATCATCGACTATTACAAAACTGGGTAAAGCTTTAAAAACAATTTCGCCAACATCATTTGTAGCTAAGAGGGTATTTTCTGCTGTCGGGTGGCTCATGACAAAGTTAAGATATAGGCTGAGTGATAAAAACATAAATAAGTTATGTTTTCTCATATTATAGTTTAAAAATGAATAATTAACACAGTTTATATTTTTTTTATGTTTTTTAACTAAATATATAAATGAGTATAAATATTGTAGAATTTTAATATATATATATATATATCCTTATCTTATATAATTATTATTCATATCAAATAAAAATAACTTGTTCTTATATTTTTCGAAATTTCGATGTGTTTCTGGGAATTTCAGGAATGACTATTACATTCCCGGGAATAGAAAAAAACTGGGGAAGGAGAAACCCTATTATATTTGGCCACATTACACCGGAAATGGCTCGGTGTATTTAGTAAAAAGAAGTGTAGTAATCGTGAGTAGTGCCGGCAAGATCAGGGAGATGCCATCAATCATAGACCGTCACAGCCATCCCTAGATTGAGGCCTCGTAAGCTACATCTGATACCTTTTTGTCCGATACGCCAAACACCTTTGATGCTTCCATATCGAACAGAACTATTAGCCTTCGTCTTGTTCCTAGTGGCGTGCATTAATAAGTTAGTTAAGAGTGCCATTAATTTTACAGCACAAACAGTTTTGTTTGCAATAGTGACGGGTTAAAGCGATAAAGACTACTAAGGGGGACAGGGGCATGTTCTCAGTCAAGCCACGCTTTTGTTTGTTGAATCAATAGCACCGTGTATGGACTTGACGCCTACATGAGGGCAGGGCTCAAATAGGCAACATGCGTGGAATGCCACAACATGTGAAAACGAGGTTAGAAAATGATATCACGTTCGACTGCAAGTCACCTTTGTCTCGTTTTTTTCGGTAATATGATAGTCTAATTGATGAAATGCAGCAATCGATAATACTTCCCTTCCTTCGAAGGATACTTTGCAGTGGCGTAACGTACACCTCCGAAATCCCCACATTATGAAGGGAGGGGCAGGTATTCTAGGGGGTCTAAACCCTGACTCATGCCAAATACGTATTTGGGCTTAGAGACCAAAAGTTGACTTTGCAGGGAGCTCCCTAATATTCTTCATTACGCCACTGATAATTGGTACCTTTAACTGAAATGATAACGTCCAATCGTACATTTCATGCTTAAGTCAATGTACTGTGAATGTACAATGTACAGATGATTTCCTGGCCACCATTCTAAACTGATTTTCAAGAATCGAATATGTCTTGAACGTGGTTGGATGGCACTTGCATACGTTCAGAAGAACTGCGGCAAATGGTTGGCAGGCAATGAAGATTCATCCATGAGTACTCCATTTGTACCTTTATTGACTTTGTACCAATGGCGTAACGGAGAACGTTTGGGCCCCCTTCAGAGTCAGGGTTTGGGGCCCCAAGTTGGATTTTACAAAGCGTAGGTACTTGGCGGCAGTCAGGCTTTGGGGCCCCTAGAAACCTGGCCCTCCCCCCCCCACTGCTTTGTACCTAGACTTGTTCCTTCGTTCATGGTTATCTTACAGTCTGTTGAACTGGCCTTGTTATTGCTCTGTGTTTCGAGTATCATTTCAAAATAAGCATCACTCTTTCGGAGTCGTCTTTGTGTGTTTCCCGAGTTTCTGCAATTTCTTGTCATTTCCACTCGTGGTTGCATTTTCAGTGTCCCGTAATTTAGTTGATTCAACTTCATACTCATTTATGATATATTTTCACTGAATTTACGTATTTTTATGTAAAATGTTCTGTGCAGAAGCCTAAGTTATATAGAATAAATGATATTATAGAAGCATTTTGCATAAAAGGAGAATGCTTCGAAAAAATATGCCAAAAATTGCGTATAAATAATTTTTTATTACAATAATGTTCTTAAAACAATTTTAAGTGCATATTCAATTCAACTGACGCTATAAATCAAAAAGATATTCATTTTTACGCGTCTGCAAAATCACGCTTCCGAATGTAACAATTTGCTTTTTACTTCTTTTCCACAGTAGATGGCAGCACTCTCTCTCTCTCTCTTCCTAACTTTCTCTTTCCTTTTCATTTCTTAATTTTGAACTACTGAAGATCCTTTTATCACAGACTATAGGAGAAATGTAACTAGAGATGAGATTAATTTCATCTTCGTTTTCATAAGAATATCGGTTTCCATCGCCATTTTATATATATTGAAAAATGTGTTAAATAACCAGAGTAAAAGAATGATTCGAATAAAATGATTTTTTTTTTAACATGGAACAAATTCTTGTTAAGATCTACGCAAAGAACAAATTCTTGTTAAGATTTAAGCACACAACAAAATAACAATAATATAATAATAATGGTAACAATAATAATTTTCTATGATCATTTCTTATGTTTTCCTGTAGTCTGTTTTATTTTTAACTTTTGTCTAATGACGGATTTTCTTATATGTTAAATTACAGCTTGATGAAGTTTTTCTTATTATATTTATCATTCCATTACTATATTGAGGTGCAATAGCAATAATAATAAAAGGGTGATGAAACAGATTTATAATGTATCCTCTTTTACCATGCGATTCCAAGCAATTTGAAAAGTCTATCTTAGTTGTTTTTGTTTTTTTTTTGTGATTTTTTCTTTTTTTATTAAAATACTAAAGAAAAATTTAACAAATTCTTTTGATTTTCCCCTTAATCGGTATTTATTTGCATTAAAAATATTTTTTATTCTTTTTTGGTGTATATTATATTTAAAAAAAATAATAACGTGTTTATTTTTAGAACTTTTCTCTAAATTTCAAACTTTTTCAATGAGATTTGAGAAGAAGCTTTAAAAATGTCTCCTCTGTTTTAACTCTAATTCAAAAATCATGTTAACAAAATTCGAGGGAAAAAAATGAATAATTTGTTTCACATTTTTAAAAATAAGAAGCTTTGCAAAAAGAAAGAAAGTATTTTATTTGATTTAAAAAGACTATAATATAAGCCACTAATAAAGAATTTACTGTGGGAGCGGAGCATGTAAATGTGTAGTGTATGCAGATCAATATGTGTAAATGCATATTAAATCTAAAGTTCTATCCGATTTGAGTATATGGTCGGATTTAAGTTCCAGTGTGTGTTTTTTTAGCCAATAAATATATTGCGAAAATAGTTTGAGAGCCACCGATTGTTCATGCATAAAAATGAGATAAATTTTACTCAGAAAAAACTGTGATTTATATTCTTTGGTTATTATTTAAAATATTTACTAACAAACATCTTTTAAAAAATATTTAAGCACTATGAAATGAAGATTTTGTTTCAAAGAATATTGATAAAACTGTAAATGAAATGCATTGTAATTCTCTTTTTACTGAAAAAACAATACTATTAATAGTTGATTTTAGAAATATATGTTCTATATGAATGGGTTGGACGTGTTCAATTTAAACCTTTCCGGGAATTAGACATATTTTTCATTAAATACACTGTATCAATATGTAGTCAATTTCATATAATTTAAATTGAATTTGATTATTATTTTTATGTATTTTTTGTCTGTTTACAAAGCTTACAATGAAAAAAGGAAATCCTTAATAATTTTTTACCTTCCTGTAATGTGTCTTTCTTGTTAAATCAAATCTATGTATGAAAATGATAAACATTTTCTTTCAGATCTTGTGTATTATGAGCAACTCCAACTACTACAGCAGCTATTTTGTTTTCCATTTTTTTCTCTCTCCAGCACCTTTGTTATGTCTGATTTTTTATTTCAACTCCTACTATTAGTTCACGCTCTCCCTATATATATATATATATATCTTGTTAAAATATTTAATTGTTAATAAAATACGTGTTTTATTTATCCACTGAAGTTCAAATACATTTTTTTAAACTTGTAGTGGATGGCACTTGATGTTAATACAATTTTTTTCAAATTTTAATTCATTAATTAAATTCAATGAATAAATAGTAACAAACAAAAATAATTGTTCAACACCATATATAAAAGGAAAAATCGATCGTCGTGTCCCTGTAGCGCAATGGATAGCGCGTCTAATTCCAAAGTAGTGAGTTTTGAATCTCCTCTGGGATAACCTAATTTCTGAGAATGGGATTTCTTTTTTTACAATACTATTTTTATTACAGTAATTAAATTTAATTGATGAATAAATAGTAACAAACAAAAAAAATAGTCCTACACCGTATATAGAAAAGAAAATAGAAAAGATCGCTTTTTATTATTTTGTCACTTAATAATGTGATTCTGTCATATCGTCGGCCTAATTATCAGACTGCGTAACTTCACTGGTGTAACTGATTTGGTAGAGAGTGCAAAGCGCCAAGCGCCTTTTGGCGCGATTTCTTAATCGCGCCAAGCAGCGGTTGTTGTCGGGTTACATGAAATCATAGATGACGGCCTAGCGTTTCCCTTTTGTTTTATGTACGCCTTGCATCAGTCCGCGCTCCGCTTTTAATTTATTCCTTCGATCAGTGAAATCACTATTTTTTTTACTTCATAATAAAACTAGATTTCGAAGGGAGAAGTGGTGGCAAGATTTTAACATAAAATAAATACAGCAGAAAGTAATATTAATGTATTAAACTTCCAGATATAAATTATTTACTCTATTTTAAGCGTTCATTACACAAAATTTGTAACAATATCGCACGATAAAAATATCAAAGTAAACCATATTGTAATATTATCGCCTATCTTGGCGAACATAAACAACAACTTGACGTCTAGCCCTACTGTATCAAATTAGCATCCCAGATGGAGTTACGCAGTCTGATAATTAGACCTACGATATTCTTATACATATATATATATATATTAATAGTAACTATTTAATAATGAGTAAAAAAATTTTTTTTGTTGACTTAAGTAGGATGACTAAATTTTTTTTTTATATTACTTGTTTAATGGAATAAAACAATTTAATTACGTTAGACAGATGGTGCCTGAATTAAATTCCAACACTATGATTGTGCGATGAATTTTTATAAACGTGCCTCTTATTAAAACATGTATTTATAACACTCTGTTCTTTATTATAGCATTAGAGTCATATTTTGCTTTTCCATATAGTTCTATAAAGAGTAAGATATCATTTACGTTTTTAATCCGTTTCAGATATTTGGGTCTACATCAAATGAGTATTGTTATCCGTTTTGTTTTACTTATTAATTTAAAGAAAATACTACAGAAAAAAAAACTTTAGTTACAAAATGAATAATATAAGACAAACAAGAGCTATAAAAGTACTCTAAACTGCAATTGGGGAGTTAGAAACAATCATTTCAGCAAAAAGAACACATTTAAAACTCCAAAAACCAATATAATATTAGAACGCAAAAAATAACTTAAAAGAGAATACTAAAAAACAAAACACACACACAAAAGAACACTAAAAAGTAAGACATAAAATGATACACAAAAGAATACTAAAACCATTCTACATAAAAACTAAATGTCTCCTATAACAAGTAATATAAAAAAAAAAATTAAGTCAATTCCTACTTAGATCAACAAAGAAAATTTTTATTTTAGCTACTTTTTATTAAATAGTTACAATTAATATAAATATGTATAGACAAATGACAGAATCACAACATTAAGTGGTCATTAATTTCTATTAATTATCATTAAAGTATCGTATTGTCATCCAAAAGAATCGTGTATATAAAATTTCAGTTCAACTGAATGCTTTTTATAACGTGAGAAAAAAAAATCTTTTAAAGTTTTCACCCAAGTCGCTAAAAATGAAACCAACATGGCTGTATCTATAATTATTTAAATAATTAGTTTCAGTCAGTTAATTTTAACTTATTATAGTTAAATTATCGTATTTTTACCCAAAACAATAGTATATAGAAAATTTCAGCTCAAATGAGCTCTTAAAATGTGAGAAAAAAAAGTCTTTTCGAGTTTTGACACAACTCGCCAAAATGAAGCCAATAATGACTGTATTTGTAATTCTTTGAATAATTAGTTTTAATCAATTAATTTTTATTAATTATAATTAAATTACTGTATTATCCCAAATAATCATGTATGCAAAATTTCAGCTCAATTGAGCGCTTTAAAATATATTTTATTAACGATTGAAAATTCCACCAATATAAATAAATAAATAAATATATAGAGAGTACTATCTAATAGTGTGTGTGTGTAGGAATTGAAAAAGGAAAAAGAAAATTATTTATTCTTTCCCATGAGGAAAAACTATTGTTATTGCTATGTCATACATTAATTAAGTTGTATGTAATTACACATAAACACTGCTTAATACTATTTACTTAAATATAAAAGAAATTAAGATGAAATAAATAATAAGAGTAGCACAATCCTCTCTTCTGTCTCTTTAATTTTCAAATTCTTATATATCAACTCTATTTGAACTAGGTTAAAAAACATCCTGTGATTCATGAATTATTTGCATTCTTTCGTTTGTTTCTTAAATTTGAATCATTTCAATAAATATTCTGGGATGGCTGAAATACGTGTCATTCCAATATATGCAAAGCAAAATATTAGATAAAATAAATGAAGAAATTTCTTGCATTCCTAAGGAGACTATTTTTTTACAATGAAAAGGAGGAAGAAAAATTTAAGAAAAAATTACAACTTAAATATATGAAATGTTTTATTAATTCAAACAAAAGTACGCTAATTACGCTTACATTCTAATTAATTATTATCTTAAAAGAGTATTCTTCCACTGAGTGATTTTTTTTTTTGTCAACATATCATTTTCTAACATATCGTAAAGTTCGGGCAAAAAATATCCTTCATACTGAATTTTACGGTAGTAGCTAAAATATTAACATTCAATTTTGATTTCTCACTAGTCACTTCACAAATATCATTACCTACTAAAAAAAAACTCTTTCAACCGCTGCATTAGTTCCAGGGCAGCACAACTTAAAATCAACAAGAATAAATACATTTTCATATGGAATGTGTTCATTTTTGAAATGGTTTAAGTAATTTCATCCATATTTTACTAATTTCTCATCATTTTGATTTTCCAATTGTTCTAATTTATTAGAATTTAAATATATATTCAATCTTCTTTCTACTTCAAACAGATAATTGTCATTGATTTTAATAACAGGCATTTCTTTCGAGAAAAACTCAATGTAATTTTCTATATCTGCCCACTTTACTTGAGACCAAGTCAAAAAATACCATTGAAAACTGTTATTTCTCGTGATATTTGTTTCAAGACATTCTTCGACATTTTGGAAACATGTTTGGTTCATCTCGGAATACAGAGATTAACAGATCAGTTTTAAAATATTGAAAAGGCGGACAAAAAGGAGGACATTTTTCGAGGAAGGACAGAACCTATAAAAGAAGGACTGTCCTCCCTAAAGGAGGACGTTTCGTCACCTTAGCTTTCAGGACAATTTTCATTATGAGTTGACATTAATCACAGAAATGCGTAGCTGCAGTGAAAATATAATATTACAAACAAATGTTAAGTTGTATAGATTAAACTATTTGACACTGAAAATGCAACACCAAGTAGAAGGGGTCGTTAGACGAAGTAACCTCGAACTGTCACTCCGACAGTGGCGTAACGTACATTCCTGCCACCCCCATTCCTGAAGCAGGGTTCGTCTAGTGCCAAGTACCTATCTTTCGTAAGATCTGGCTTGGGATCCAAAACCTGACTTTACAGGGG
>BMAV01011978.1:253008-276871 GCA_019973955.1 Trichonephila inaurata madagascariensis
TGGCACTATTATAGCCCATTGCTTTAAAGAATTCAATAATAATTTAAGAACAATGCATTAATCATTTTTTGGTGTGGTATATTGTGTTTTATGGCACATACACATTTCGGTAAAATATTTGTAGTTACAGACATTTTTATAAATAAAGCGCTTCCCTGCTTATTTCCAGACTCATTACAATTTCTTTCAATAACTCCTGCTTTTTAATTTTTGATATCAAATCCATAAATGCTATATTCCGCTAAAAATTGAAAGGGATTTAGATTGCCATTACTTTGTATGAAAGCTAAATTCATTTGACATTCATTAGTTGTCTCCATATCCTTTTTGCCACATGTGATATTCCACAAATGGCGACTCCCGTAATTTCCAAAAAATTTTGATCATACTTTAACAATACTTATCTCAAAGTTAAGGTTAAGTCCATTAAGAATATCAATATCAATGCATTATCTTAGGATATATGAATGTCCTTGATTTTTCTACTTATGGATAAAAAGGGACTGACTAGCTTGCTATTTATGTCGTGCAAACTTTTTTCCTCCTCTCCTTTTAGTAAATAGTTTGTAACGACTGTGCTTGGTACGACCCCACCCATCCATTCATGACAAGTTTTATAGCTTAGAGCAGGTGGCTAGGAGACAGTGCACGTAGCTTTGGGGTCATTGCCTATTGTTTGGCCTCGGATCCGCGACGACACTCTGACTGGAAGTCGTAATGGACATAGGAGTGCCGACCGGGTGACAATTGACGAAGCTTCACAAACTGAGAACATTGATGCTAGGCAGATGACAGGAGAATGACTTCAAGAAAACAATAGCAGCGTGATGGACAAGTGTACAGATGTCGGACGAGAAACCTGGCGCCGGTACATTCCAGACGGGCCAGACAGTGTTATAGTGAGTTCCGCATGAATAGGACACTAATGAGTCCGAGGACCGTGTGCAGACTTTTGGGGCCCAGACAATGAGAGGTGACGAGGGGCGTGTAGTGGACCCGAACCTGGAGTATAAAAGGATTACTTTTTGGTGAGAGGGGAGATCATAGACCTAGATGGGAGCGGAGATGAGACGAAGATTGGATCGAGATTAGAAGCAGAGACCAGAAATCGAGATCGGAGAGCAGAGATGCATGGTCGATATTAGAGCGGAGAGTAGAAATCGGATTCAAGTCCTAAGCGGAATATCCTGGTGTAAGGGAAAAGAGAAGAGAATGAACGCCGGTGGCGTTGTAGAAATTATCCAGCCCACTTCATAGAGATTTGGGCAAGTGTCCTTCGGACAAAGCAGTGATGTGTTGCGTTTGAACTCCAACGTGAAAGATAGACTGAACGCACCAGCTTGGCACAATGAGATTTTACGTTATTGCATCAATAATAATTAAGTTGTTGAGAAAATAAATTTTAGTTTTATTTCTACAATTTGCTGTGAATTATTCATCCCGCTACCAGTCCACGACGTCACAAGTTAAATATATTTCTTTACAAGAATTGGATAAAAATTCCATTTTCATAGAAATGGTGGTGTTTGATAACAATACAGTACTAACAGCTTTTACATTGAACTTTCTACAATGATTCGGAACACAGCTTGTGTGTTAAAATGTAATTGGCCGTGGAGTTGAAATATGTCATACTAGTGCCAGATGATTGACCTTGCAGTAGGTTCTCAGGAATGCAGGGTTTTTTTTCTTTAAAAGTTTGTACAGTTTCAGAAATGATTTCTCCTTTAGCTTCTGACTATCCTAAGCTAACATATTTTTCCTTCTAGTACGATTGCCTTTCGTTTTTATATACATGACTGTTACAAGATCCATACTTATTACTTTTATCAACAAATAAAATCTAAATTAATCAAAATTTGAAAAGAATGATTGCTTTAGTAAAATTAATAAAAAAAGGTTCGAATAAATAGACACCGGAAGTTTAATTTCTTTTTAAGATATAATGAAATTATAATATGATATGTGATACTCTCTACTGGAAAACTTTTGAAGGGATGTTTATACTTGAATTGTCTTCATGACAGATTTTCATGCTTAAAAGATAAATTCTATTAATTAAATCCTATCGAAAATTTACAGAATATTTTGAAAGGATGCTTAAGTATAAAATGGACTGAATAACCAAAAATATTCATGAGAAGGAATACTAAAAACGTGGGTTTCCACTACGATAATAAAAACAAGTGTGAACTAAATTAGGAGAGTTAATATCTGAACAAATTAAAGATGTAATTTTGCCTTAAAGGGGTCACACTATATACTAATACATGCATTGAGTAAAGTATAAAAAGACGAAGAATTCAACAAAGACAAAAGTTAAATAGATAGTGATGAATTTTATTTATCCAATTGGCTTAAACAGATGTGTACAAGTTCAAATGTATTTAATCCGAGAATTTTGTAAAAAGATTTATTGCACTTATAACTAATGAAACACTAGCAACAGTCAAGGAGTTAGCGATACAGTTTATTTATTTTTAAATAAAGCTGGGTATATTTCAAATTCTCTTTACATTTTGTTGAATTATAAAACTGTTACCAATAATCAATTGACGTTATCCATTCTCGAACTGGGTTTGTTTGTGCATTATGCATACAGATAAGTAGTAATGTATCCTTAATAACTCTTATAACAGACAGTAATAATTATTGGTTCTTCGTGTGATGCATAGCAACCTCTACTTCAGCAATTCGCAAACAACAAAGGACATGAATAAAAGCGCTTAATGGCCAGCCCGAACAGGGATGCCTTTTCGTCTCAGTCGGCTAACGCGTGCATTACGGAAGCATGAATGTTCACTTCAAATCATTCTGCCTCAAGCAGCAGTCAAGTTACCCATGGGTCATGCACCCTTTCATTACCAACAGTTTAAACTAAGTGGTGGCCCAGAAATTGGACATAGAAAATAACACAGTCTAAATCTCTTGGTCGGTTAGGCATTTATTCCATAGAGAGTCTAATATATTCTCGATAACTCATGAATAGGGATTAAAACGGCAAAGGCTCCCGCGACAACTAAACCCGCCATCTCAACTAGAGACTGTCCACAGCGTCAAAGGAAAAAACGTTCTGATGACACTCAAACCCACTAACGATGTATATCAATTGTAGTAATGGCTGGCTGGAAAAGCAACCTTCTTTAAGTATCGCCCAGAAGGTTCATCAAAACTTCAAAAAAACTTTCTTTTCAGGGAAAGAGATATGCAGTGCAGAAGGACAGGATAGTGGTCCGTATTCTTTTCAATATTCAATATTACTACTTATTCCTTGTGTACCGAGTCCATAAGTCCATTCTATAAGTTAACAAAGCGCCAAAACTTGTAATCACCAGAGGCATGTTCATCACATAAATCTTCCAGAGACAGATGAGTCTCTGGAGTTAAATATTCTTTCAAACGACTGGCAAAGGCTCCCGCGTAACCAAACCCGCCATTTCTTTAAGGTATCCGACTACGTTCGGAACCGTGATTTTAAACCAGGGCATAAATGGATAATTTTCATGATATTTAGTGCCACTTAGATTAGAATACATGTATGAAATTGTTTTAAGGACATTTTGACAAAAAAAATTATTTAAATACAATATTTCAGCAAAAAAATTAACTTAGAATAACATTTTTTCAAAATGTTCTCCTTTTGTGAAAAATGCTTTTATTATAATAATATTTTGCCTGTATATAGTCCAGAGCTCTGTACAAAGGCTTAACTATGATTTTTGAAAAATTCACATTATTTTCTGAGTTACAACCCATTGAAATAATGATCAGCGTTTTTTTCTTAAAATTTCTCCCCTCTGTTGTCGTAAAACATGGATAAACCCACTTCTAAGTTACATATTTCAAAAATTCTAGTTGAGCCTCTGTACGGAGGTCTGAGTTATATACAGGCAAAATATTATTATAATAGAAGCATTTTTCACAAAAGGAGAATATTTTGAAAATGGGTCATTCTATGTTCATTTTTTATCAAAATAGTGTACTTAAATAATTTTTTTATTGTAATACTATTCTTAAAACAATTTTATATACATTTTCTAATCTAAGTGACACTAAATATCATAAATATTATCCATTTATACGCTTTTGCAAAATCACGGTTCCGAACGTAGTCGGATACCTTAAAAGACTGTCCACAGCGTCAACCGAAAAAAACGTTCTGATGACAATTAAACCCACTAATGATGTATATCATTTGCAATAATTACTGGAAAAGCAACCTTCTTTAAGCATCACTCAGAAAGTTCATCAAAACTTCAAAAGAACTTTCTTCTCAGCATAAGAAGACAGGTTGGTGGTTCAAAAAAACACTCTTGTCAATGTCAACAGCTGGTTGCCAAAGATGGTTGCCCTCGCGCGTGCTTTGTATTGTTTCAATATTTTTTATGAATATTCAACTTGTTTTTCCTAGTGTACCGAGTAACATTCCGTAAGTTAACAGAGCACCAAAACTTGTGATGACCAACGGCATGTCCATCACATAAATCTTCCAAAGGGTCAGACGAGTTTCTCGAGTTAAATATTCTTTCAGACGACGTCTTATTCCTACGTGAGGATTTGAGATTCTGTACGTTATACAACGGAAACCGTTTTTAATTTTAGATAATAATTCATTTGTAGTAGATGCGGAAAACAGAATTAACAATTTAAACCCCAGAAAAGTTATTGCAAAACACAATAAGTTAGAATAATCGGCGGGATTGGTGACGGAATAAAATGTCACTATATAGCAACACCAAAATAACCCAAGCATGCCATTGAGAACTGTTACAAAAGCAAGAAGTGACCACTCTTCATCCATATTATCCAAACAAGTAACAACTTCGCAATAGATTAAAACCAAATTTTTAAAATCTTCAGACAAGAAATTGCTGTTGAATTCGTTGTTAAGTTTTTTAAGTAAATGTTTCAAAACATTGCGGATAAGACTACACATGAAGCTATAATAAATGACCATAAGAGAAAGTATAATCATTCCTATAGTATAAATCAACAATTCATTGGCAAGAGTGAGATAATAGAGAATTTTGAAAACAAGGACATGAATATCAACATGAAATAGGAGTATATATTTTCCGAGTTCGCTATGCTTCTCCTCTAGATCAAAGCGTAGCACAAATGAAGTTAACATAAAAATTAAAATTAAAATAAAACCAGCAATGAATGGATATTTCTTCTTTCTGATATTGGTCTCTGGCAACCTCTTGTAAATCCGACTCAGTTCTTTTGTCCTCTGGAAGAGAGCATGCTCTCTTCTGTAAATCAATATAAAAGACAATATTAGCAGTACTGAATGGAACACATGAGTTATTTCATTCATTTTGTCCGGAAAATTGATTAATCCTGATATTCCGAGAATAGTCTTGATGCACAAATTACAGAAAACTAAATATTTCCACCAGCTTTGACAGCAACTAAACAATCCTTTTTTAATATTCCATCCTTTCTTCTTTTTGATTGGACAAGGATCCTTACTTCTGGAGTAATTCATGCCATTTATTCCAACTAACTGCAGAATACAGAATATCCATTTGAACTCGATCAAAATACGTTCCTTAGAAATGAAACTGGTTTTATGAGAAACTTCAATTTTGTAACTATTATTTAATGCAAAGTTTGTTACTCTGAATTCTTGAGGTGGACGTTTTTTCTCTACATCTAGAGAAATTTCTCTACTTTTTAAGTTTTTATACATATTAAGACTAAGTTGTCAGTATAAGGCAATTGCAGATTCAATTTTTAACTGAGCATTTGGCATAAAAACAGGTGTTCCTGCTTACGAGAAAATTTTCTTTAATCTTATATTTACTCGATAAATTTGCTCTTAATATCCCTGGATATGAAATAAATTTTTAGTAATACTGCAAGGAGATATACAAACAAAACAGATTAAATATATTTATATTCTCTTTCTTTAGAAACGTACAGGTAGATGAAATGAAAAAAAAAACATTTATAATGTTGAAGACAGTGTTCAAAAGAATAAATTATTATTTATGAGTTAGTTCGATTCAAAAAGCAATGGCAAGCCAAAAGAATTTTCAATTGATAATGGAACATACTTCAATAAGAGTAAAAATGAATTGTATATTCAGTCTAAACAATATATATATATATATGCCGACTCTTAAAATGAATTTTAGTATAATTTTATGACATATATAAGCAATTAAAAGCGGTTTTTCAGAATTATGTCTATGAGTTTTCAAAGTACCTTTGTATCGCCTTAAGCAGAAAAATATTAAAATAAATTTTAACAAGTTTCCAAAACTATATATTCTTTATCAGAATAGCTATTAAATTGCATTATAAATTTTTATCAGTGATCTTTTCTTCTTCTTCACAATGCAATGTATTGTATTTTATTCGTTACAGAAGGTTTTTGAAATGAAATAATCCTACATACACATTTTAGATGGGATGCTAATTCGCTGTATTTTTTTTAAAAAAATTATATATCTTCATGAATTTTTCCTTTTATATCGCTATATACACGAAAATCGTCTAAAAGTATTGTAGGAATCAAAGTATTCAACTTTTCAAATTTCGTAAATACTTTATGATTTCAATATTCTTTTATTTAGAATTTTTTTTACTGGCTGGCGTCTTTTTCTTATCCTATTTTTGAATCTTGAGTTTTACATAAATTGCTCTATTTTTTAAATAAATTGTAGTAAAAAAAACTGTTTAAAATCAATAAATGATATCGCGAAGTGGATCATGAAATATAAAACTGTGTTTAATGCTTTTTCATACATACTACTTAATTATAACCTGCCATGAATCATGGTGTATTTAAGTTTTGACACATTTTCATTTAAAATAGAAATACGTACGAAAACTTGAAACGTACGCAAGTCGATATCCTTATAATTTTTTTCTCCAGCATAAATTATCTGCAACGTACTAATAAACAGATTTTCAAAGTAAAGGGAAAGTAATTGTACAGAAAATCCAAATATACCATGTTTCAGAAAACCCTTTTAAAAACTGTCAAAAAGGTCTTAGATGAAAGAAATCCCGTTCAACAATTGATTTAAAGTAATCCAATTAGAAGGGCTGGTCAGTCAAACACAACTCCACTTTAGTCGATAGTTTTTGTCGTATTAAATTGTCTTAATCACTTGCCTAAACTGATCATTAAGGGAAAGAAAAGCATTAAATAAGCAGTGAATAGAGAATATGTTGGATAACGTCGGCTGGGTGGCGTAATTGATTTGTCGTTGGCCTTCTTTACCCAAGATTGCAGGTCGTATGATTATACGGCATGTAAAAGATCCCTAGAGCATTTGTTTGGCTTGGGTGCTCTCGGCAAAATTAAACCCTAGTACATGTTCGCATCGTCAGAGCTCAGGTGCCTCCCTCTAGGCTTCAAAATTACCTGCGGCAATTGGTATCCGCCAATATGGTGCCGCACTAATAAGATATACCAGATTTCGGTGATGTACTAGGTAGATTGATGAACTCAATAATAACTGTTCATGATCTGCAATTAGAAATAAAAAAAAGATGTTGGATACCCTTTTGAAATTTTATTTATATATGGGGAGAAAAGGGCCATACAAGAGGAGTACTATCAAATGGAAGTATTGTTAACATATGAAATTGTAAAAAAGTTCATTTCGATGAAAGTTTCTGAAAATTAGTACAGTTTTATCCATTTATGTGTTAAAGGGAAAAAATAAAATATTCTCAGATAAATAATAAATTTATATTGATGAAGTTTCCAAAATGTTTCATTCTCAATAATGTTTTTTTTACAAAGAAAAAAAAATCAAGCCCCTTCTATGGGTTGAAAAAATTTACAAAAAATTTAGTATGCTATCATTCAGTATTTAATTTTCCATTTTTTTTAGTAAATGAAATAATTTTTTTGAAATAAAACTCGCGTATACACAACGATGTTTTTAAAAAAATAATCGTTAGCAATATTGAAATAGGCCGTTTTTTAATGTTCTAATCTAAAATAATTCGAGTTAACAAAACAGAATAACGTGTGCAATTAGTTACACGCCAAACATGATTAGTTTCATTATGGGACACATAATTATCTTCCTTTGTGCAGTAATAAGAAGACAGTGGGAAAAATCATTAGTTAAAAGACAAAGACCTAAAATTTTGAGATTTGTGAAGCACTGAACAATGGAACTTAATCATGTCGAAACAAAGAAATGAACAGTTTAATTATTCTAAGAATCATGAAAACAATTAAAAGTGTTTCATCTCATATATTACGATTATTGTTGATCTTAGAAGGCAAGTATAAATACTCCACAACCAAATCCTTTCTCACAGAACACTTTTTGATTCTCTCGTGATTGGATCTTGTTGTCGACAAAGCTTGTATTGTGTATTTCTGAAACTCCCAAATGTCTCTGTATAAATTTTTCTATAATGTTTTCAAGCAATTACGCATTATTATTCTAATTGTGTGTGTGTATCTGATTGTAATTACTGGGTAATTAAACGTTTGAAATGCCCTAGGAACAGAGAGCGCAAAAACACCATTTGCTATCTTCGAATTCATTATTTGAAAGATTTAACGGAGAGAAATAGCTGTAGCGTTTCAATAAAAAGCACCCATAAGTTATCACAAAGACATAGTTTAACATCAAGTCATTTCTTTTTGGCTTAAAATCGGATTAAAAAAACAGTCTATCTGTTCTCATCTTTAAGAAGTTTTTCATTTTATGAGGAGGAAACTCCAGGTAAATATAGTCGGACCTCTATATAATGAAGTTGCTAAATCGAGGAAAAATGTTCGTTATAGGGAAAATTCATTATATAGAGGTTAATTTTTAATAAACTTTGTAAACCACATAAAACAAATTTTAAATTCATAAGCTCTATGTATTAAAAAAACAATTATTCATACCTTTTTTGAATTATATATGTTTATTTCATATATATTACCTATAAAAAAAAAGAAAAACTGCAAGGAAAACAAGAAAAAAAAATGTCGAGTACACTGTATTTTAAATATGAGGAAAATAATTTTATATTAAAATTAACGAATTTTGAGGACATTTTCTAATTTATTTCTTATTAATTTTTTTCTAATATTAAACATACATTATTTTATAACTAGAACAAGGGGACACGGGACAACTCCACTGAGGCTGAAAGGGGATATCGAAGATGTTTCTATAAAACATCTAGTGAACTGGACAATGGGGATTAAAGGTTGCACTTCTTGGATGAAACGTCCAGAACTCTATTGCTCTCTGCGAATTAGGATCTCAAAAAAACTAGTTCAAGATATATGACCGCCATAAAATGTGTTAAAGAGAGAATAACTTGAAATTTTTTCAGAAATACTTTAAAAAAGGGGAAAACAAAAATTGAATCACAAAATAAAAAGTTCGTTATATAGAAAATGCATTTCGCTATAGAGAGGTTATTTTACAAAGAAAATCGTGAAATGTTCAAGGTTCCAGGAAGAAAGTTCGCTATATAGAAAAATTCGCAATATAGAGGTTCGTTATATAGAGGTTCGACTGTATTAACCTTTCAATTGTACGTGTCTCTTGTTCTCCTAAAAAATTAATCTTAACATATCAAGAAAAAAAAATTGTACAACAAGTCTAAATGTAGAAACAAAAGAGATGCTTTACATATCGAAAATCATCTGCTTTACATACTGACTTCCAAATTTGCGTTAAAGCAGCACTATGACAAAATAAGGTTTACCTAAGTAAATACAAACAACCGTAAACATTCAATTTTTATTTCTGTATACCAGAGATGGTGAACCAATGGCACGTGACATAATATTTTGGGAACGCCACCAATCAAAACCGTTCGCATTTTAGTTCAAAATAACAAAGTTCACAATTAAGTATTACGTTTAAACGCGAGTGATTGGTTCTCGGTGCGGCAGGGAGCACACTCGTTTGTTATTGTCTTGACTTAGTTACTTAGTTACGTCGTAGACTGCAAACGCTAACGATGCGAAGTTTTTCTACGCATAGGGTAGTAAATTTCGTTGACATTATTGTATTTTAAAGTTTATTTGAGTTATATTTACGATTTCTGACCATTATTTAACTTGGCTAGTTCAGAAAAAAAAAAAAAAAAAAAAAAAAGCTATAAGTACAAGATAGTTAATGTAAAAGAGAATTTTTCAAACTTGGTGGACTGATAAATATGGCATGATTAGTAATGGTGACAAATTGGTGTGTGTTTTATGTTCTGGAACAGTTGCATGTAGAACATCGTCTGCAAAGCGGTATCCAGACACATTTAACAGTTTGAAGAAGTTGGCTCATACAATATTAACCATATTTTCATTTACCTATTCTTGAGAGTCATTATTTTCAGAGATGAATAACATTAAAATCTCGCCTAGAAACCATTTGGCAGATGATTCCAATTCAGTATGCATTCTGCTAAAAGTAACATCTTAAAATCCTATTATGTTATTTATCATCTAATCTGAAACAATAGAAGTCCCACTAATGTTACTTTAATTTGAATTACACGTATAACTGAAACATTTACTGCTATACAGTGCAAAATATAGTTTTTCACAGTAATTAAAGAGTTTTTAGTTGTATATATTTATTGTTATTTTCCCCATAATCGCAAGTCAAAATTATTTGACGACACGTCTATACCTCATCAAACATTTTTTTAGAAAAAATGGCACGTTGATCTATAAAGGATCACTACCCCTGCTGTATACGATGTACCCATGCTGTCCTTTTAGTAGAAATACCAGGAAGGAATCTCTCTCCTCAAACCGTTCACAACTGTTTGTGTTACATTTTTATAATTGACTGCTTTCAGCCATGAGATTCCTGTTTGCTTTCATTCTGGTCCTGGCATTGATGTTGGTAGCGTGTGAAGCGGTTCCCGCCAACAATCAGCAAGGAAACCAGAACCAACCGAACCAGAAGGGCAACCAACAGAAAAATAATCAGGGGGCTCAGAACGCAAAGAACGGACAAGGGAGTCAGAATAAACAATGATGAACATTGAATGGCTCATTTTGGTAAGGCTTTTACGGAACATTTTTCTTAATACTCTAAAAAATTGACTTTGATCATAAGAAGAGACTATTTTAAAGTATCAGTATTTTAATGGTTTATTTTTATGAGGTACATATGACAAAGGCTTACGTGGTGGAAATATAAACCACTTTTCTAAAATGACAGTACCTTATATTTTTTAGTTTATTTGTAGTAATCGGAAACAAATTTTCTTTTTAATATACACCAGTTTCTTTTTATTAAGCTAACGAAGGAAAAATTAAAATGCAAGTCATTAAAATAAAAACATAAAAAATAATTATAACTGCACTATATATATATATATATATATATATATATATACAGTGGGCCACAAAAGTGTTCGTACACTTGCAATTTCTTATAAAATTTATTGTTTTCGACTAATAAAAATTAATATATTGTAATTGTTATTTTTTTAGGATATCTGCAACTTGTTCTTAATAGAATGACATAATTAGTTTTTTTTTAAAATAGTATAACTACTTTTTTAAAAAATTAATAATCAAAAAGCTGCTAAAAAATTACGCCACAAAAGTCTTCGTACATTTAACAAAAATCTCAACTTAGCTTTAAATATTGCAGTTCTTTTTTAATTTAGTACTTAGTAGGATATATTTTAGTGTACACAACAACTCTTAAGCGTCTTGGTATAGATTTAGTAAGTTTTTTATAATTTCTGCATCGAATTTCCTCCATTCTTCTGTGATTATTGTTTTTACTTCACATTTTGTGTTTATTTGTCATGTTTTCTTTTTTTTTTACATCAAAATCTCACCAAATATGTTCTACTGGGCCAAATAAAGTAATTGAGGAGATGTTTTCATAATTTAGGGACAGTTGTAGAGACACCAGTGGCGTACATTGAGAGCAGTGCGCTTGGCGTCATTATCCTATTAAAAAATGAAGTCGTTTCCAATATACAAATTTTGGGCGGATAATTTAAAATTTCTCTTAAAAATATTTAAATAGAGCTCCTGATTCACAATATCAACAAAAAATATCAAATTACCTATTTCTGTGCCCGACTTACACCCCCAAGTAAGAACACTTCCATCTCCATGTTTTATTGATCCAACTAGATTCTTGGGATTAAGTTTCAGAAAATTCAAAATTGACAGAAAATTGATTGGGATGGCAGATAATTCAACATTTTTGGTTCCTATGGGCCTATAAAAGCTTGTAAATGAAAAAATAAGGAGTTTAATCCCATGAATTTATGTAGAACAAGAACTCCTTCACCTCCATGCTTCAGCATAGAAGTGAAGGTGTTCTGGCGTGGGGGTGTAAATTGGCCTCAGAATTAAGTAATTTGGTACTTTTTGATGGTATTGTAAATCATGAGCTCTATTTAAATATTTTAAAGAGAAATTTTATATCATAAGCCCGAAATTTGGATACCGGACACGACTTCATTTTTTAACAGGTTAATGACGCCAAGCGCACTGCTCTCAATGTACGCCACTGGTGTCTCTACAACTGTACCCAAATTATGAAAACACCTCCTCAATCACTTTATGTAGCCCAGTAGAACATATTTGGTGAGAATTTGATGTAAAAAAAAGAGAACATGACAAATAAACACAAAATGTGAAGTAAAAGCAATAATCACAGAAGATGGGAGAAAAAACGATGCAGAAATTACAAAAAACTTACTAAATCTATACGAAGAAGCTTAAAAGTTGTTGTGAATGCTGAAAGATGTCTTACTAAATACTATATTAAGAAAGAAATACAATATTTAAAGCTAAGTTGAGATTTTTGTTAAGTGTACGAAGACTTTTGTGGCGTAATTTTTTAGCAGCTTTTTGATTATTAATTTTTTAAAAAAATAGTTATACTATTTTAAAAAAATTAATTATGACATTCCATTAAGAATAAGTTGTAGATAGTATAAACAAATTATAATTACAATATATTAATTTTTATTAGTCGAAAACATTAAATTTTATAAGAAATAGCAAGTGTACGAACACTTTTGTGGTCCACTGTATATATATTGTAAGGAATACATCATAACGAATAAAATATCAGATAGTAGAAACTAAAATTATTGCAATATTGCACACATCACACACATGTGTGTGTGTGTGTTACGAAAACTCTCTGATAAGTTTAACTTAAGGGGAGTTGAAAAAACTCTTTCTCTCTATATATAATATATACTGACAATGTTAAATTGGCTGTTTTCGATCTACCTTTTCTCAAAATCTGTTATATGTACATGCTTGAAATTTTTCTACCAATTAAAGTGCACCATTCTTATTCTTATTGTACTGAAATGAGCTTTAAGCTAGTTTTGAATTTTTTCATAATTTATAAAATACTTTATCAAACATAGTGAAATTTGACCCATTTTCACAAAAAAAAAAAAAATTGTAAAAAATTAATTTTTGAGGTTTTTACAAAAAGCTCATTTTAGTATATATTATCCAACATTGCAAATATATCGTAAAACATTTACATATCTGTGAACAGTAGTTTCTCAGAAAAGGTACATCGAATATCAAAATCTACATTTTTAGATAAATTGATTTTAATATATACAGTGAGGCTTCTAATCGGCTAGTAAATAAAAAAAATAAAAACTCAATTTACAATAAAAGATAAATGTTTTGGTTTATATCAGACGTTTAACTTTTAAGCCAAAACGAAGTACTTTGTTTACATTTTTCGCCTTTCAAATGGGCGTAGCCCAGTTTCAACGATTATTTAAAAATAGGTTTTAAGGGCTTCTAATTACCCTAGAGGATAAAGTAAGATATCTTTAGAAAGGTGAAACTCTGTACAATTTAAAAATGTAAAAAATCTCAAATTGTCAAAAAAAAAAAAAAAAAAAAAAGATTTTAGCTTTTCAACACCTCTTAATCAAACTGAATTAAAACGTTTCAGCAATAAGTCATCGTCTGATATTTAGTGGCGTCATTGTCTTAAACTTTAAAATGTAATGTACAAAAATGTGGTTCTTTTATTTGAATTATTTTCACTGTTCGCTCAGGGGACAAATGATGACTGTAGATGCAAATGATGATATTTTACTCTTTATTTATTGTTCACATATATAGGGCATGTTTATTATTTGCAAATAATTTATCAAAATATGAGTTTCCGCGATCTTAAATATAAATTTAAAAAAATTGCCCAAAAATGATTGTTTAGACGGAAAATGTTCCCTGTGTTTAAAATTCTATTGTATTGTTCTATATATAAGTCTATTGTATTCAAGGGTCTGTAACCTAGGACATTTTGTTTCAAATTACTAAAAAGTCACTTCACCGAATATGACATTTTCGTAAAGAGCTTGTTTGTATTAATAACATCATAGTAAGGAAGATCTGAATAAATTTTAACATTTAAAAGTTATTTAATAGTAGATATTAATTGTCTGTCTTCCTGGAGATCAAATGTTTTCCATAGTTGAAAATACTTAATTTAAATATTTTGACACAGTGCCCTTAAGGGACAAGAGATTACTGTAGATGTAGACAATAATGCCTTAGTATGTACTTATCATTCAAAGAAAAAACATAGTTGCTACTTGCAAAATAATTTATCCCAGTATTGTTTTCTGATCTTATAATTATGAAATAAAAAGAAAGTTAATTAAAAATATAAAAGTAATTTTAAAAAATCCACACAAGTTATTTAATGTAAAGAGAGATTGTTCTTTAATAAAAAAAATTGGATTTAATTATATTGTATGCATAATGCTCACGAAATTTTTATTGCTGCTGACTTAATTTTAAGTTTAGCGAAAACAAATCTTTATCCGATCACTCAATTTCTTTGCTGGGAAACTACTACATTGTTCCATCTCACTTTTTTTCCTCTATGCTTTCTTGACAAATCAGGATTCACTTTTCTCACATAATCGGAAATTAAAATTCTTACATCCATCATCGATCGCTCCTATGCATATTTCAGAGCAGCGGTCGCCAAACCTTTTGACCTCACGGACCAGTAAATTCATAATTTAAATCCCACGGACCACTAATAAGATTTTTTAAGTGTTAAATATATTTATAAAAAAATTGTGATCCAAGAGCACATAAAATGTATCTAGTTAATAAAATGAAACTATTAAGTGTAACCAAATTACGAAAGCTTTAGTAGTAAACCGTAATAAAAAAAACAAAAACTGTAAAAACAAAACAATTAAAAAACGGTTTATCAAACCTTTAGCATTATACATTCCTAGTGTAATGGATGCTCCTGCTTACCTGAAGTAAGATTATGAATATTTGTATCCAATGTCGTTACTACATTTATACTTCAAGCTCAGATCGATACCGTGTTTTGATGGCTGTGACAGATGAAAAGACCTTTTCACATAAATAAATTGTGGAGAATTGAATCAGAATATTCATTGCCTGTTCACTAAGAAAAGTGAATGCACTTTTTATGGAAAACCAAAACTCAGATAGATAGATAGATAGTTTCCAAATAGATAGTTTCGTCAGACGATAGGTTGATGAGGCTTTCTTTTAGATGCATCCTTAAATTATTATCCTGAATTTTCACAGCAAACTGATATATTTTACACATATTACCATGTCAGTACGACATATTTACCTTGGCAGTATTCTATGAAATGACGTTATTCTATGAAGTGGCGTTCTTATAACTTTTCACGTATTATTATAAATTTAATTATGTTTTAATGCATTTTAAAACATAACTTAACATGATGAGTAAGTATATTCCATATTTTTCTGGAGACCAGCGAAATTTTCTCGCGGACCACCACTTTGGAGACCTCCGTTTTAGAGAGTCCTCAAAACAAAAAAAAAAAAAAAAAAACAAAAAAAAACGTATAATGATAATTTATTTAAAATTGTACTGAAAGTAAATCTGGTGCTTTTTCAAGATTAGAGAAAACTGATGAAATAGAAATACTAGTAAATACATTTAATTTCTACCAATGAATAATAAATGCGAGAGAATTCTTTTTTATAAGAAACAATTTTTTCACTACCTTTGAATAAATTTCATTTGATGATTCTTATTTTTGTAATATTGTTTTGCAAGTGATTCCTCTCAAGATTACATATTTTGAATATTTTTATCCTGTACAATTATGTATTAACTGAAGTTCAATCAAAATTGTGCTCGCAGAAAATATGTTTTAGACTAAATTTTGTTCTTTTTATAGGTTAACAGGAAAAGGAACTCCCTCTTTAAGGATACTGTAAATATGCAGATGTGATTCCAAAATTATTTTTTAATTATGATGTCATTTCCTAGATTTGTGATGCATTTATTCTTTCGTAAAAATCAGTTCTATGAACGAAAGAAATTATGTTTTTAATGTAAAGAAATGTCTTTAGAAAAACTGCTTTGTAAATTTAATTTATATTTGAAATAAAAGTATCTGGGTTTATACTTCAATTTGTTTATTTTCTCCCCTAAATCCTCAAATGTAGTAAACATCCATTTTAAGTATAGCTGTGTTTATAATTTTGCAAAAACATTGTTCTTGTCTTAGAAATTCTAAAATATAGGAATGGAAATCCGTATAACAAATACAGTCGGACCTCTATATAACGAATACGCTAAATCCCCAAAAAAGTTCATTATATGGAAAATTCGTTATATAGAGGTTCATCTTTCAATATACTTTATAAACCACATAAAGCAATTTATACTAAAAAAAAGTAATTATACCCACCTTTTTGAAAATTAATATCTATTTATTTTATCAATCTTACCCATAAAAAACCAAGATAAAAAGAAACTGCTAGGGAAACAAGAAAAAGAATGTCCAAGAATACACTGTATTTTTGACATTAAGAAAATAATTTTCTATAAAAATTAATGAATTTTAAAGACATTTTCTATATAATTCAAAGCATAGAAGTAATTTTAAACATACATAACTCCACTGAGGGTGAAAGAGGATATCGAAGATGTTTCTAGTGAACTGCACAGTGGGGGTTAAAGAATGTACTTCTTGGATGAAACTTTCAGAATTCTATTACTCTCGGTGAGTTAGGCACCTAATAAAACCAGTTCAAGATTTATGACCACCATAAAATGTGTTAATAAAGAATAACTTGAAATGTTCGGAAATACTTTTAAAATAGGGAGGAAAATAAATTGATTTGTAAGAAAAAAAGTTCGTTATATAGAAAATGCACTTCGCTATAGGGAGGTTATTTTATGAAGAAAATCGTGAAATGGTTCCAAGAAAAAGTTCGCTATATAGAAAATTTCGCAATATAGAGGTTCGTTATATGGAGGTCCCACTGTATATTTTATTATATTTTCTCATTTTATCCGGTTACGAAACTGAAATTAGAAGGTACATTTCACTAATATGCTGTTACTTGTCCATAGTGTCATCATAGCAACAACTGGTATTCCATCATGGAATGGGATCATTTAGAATTTCAGTAATTTATTTTTCGAACAGTAAATAACTTTTATTACTGGTCTATGGTGAAATAATTCATTACACAATCATGAAAAATCTCAGGCAATATTCTCTTTGAGAACCCCCCCCCCCTTCTCTCTCTAGGAACTTATTTAAAACAATATTATGATAATAGAGATACAGAAAAAGGAATGTGGGCAACCTTCTTGAAGCCCATTACAATAAGATGACTAGATCAATAGCGTAACGTACATCCCCGCATTTCGGGGAGCTCAGGGATTCTAGGGGAGGGGGGTGCCAAGTACATATTTGGACTTCGGGCCTAAAACCTAACTTTGCAGGGGGGCCCTAATATTCTCCGTTACACCACTGGATTATATTAAACATATGTTTAAATCTACAGAGTGCAATTGAATATTATGTGGCTGAATAAACCCTTAAGATACATCCCACAAATTCATGCGGAAACACTCCGCGTTCTAAGGGGTAACAAAAATATTTTTTCCAGTGTCATTGGCCCCAGTGTGGTGTTAATAACCAGATGATTGTAATATTAGAAAGTTTTATAAAGGGATAAGAATATCTAACCCGCAATAATATATCTAACCCTCATAAGAATATCTAACCGGATAAGAATATCGACTACGCGATCTGGGTCTTAAAGGGATAAATAAAAAAAATTAAATCTGTTTAAGAGGACTTGGTACCCTTTGAACAATTTTTTTTATTTATGTATTTAAAAATTATATTTTAGCATTTCATATAATATTTATATTCAAAAAAGTGATACGTGATGAAATTTTTCACATATTATTCACGCAATTTTAAAAATTAAAATTTTTTGAAGAAAATTTGGAAAAAGTTAAAACCCTACTCCTTCTGTAATTATTAATCTTTTGACCTGAGATTTTTTTGCAATATTCTTAAGAATGTTTGAACAATTTTAGGGATTTATTTTACAATAACTTAATTAGTTTGGGAGAAAAAAATAAAATGTTGATATACATGCTAAAAATCAACTAAAGAGCCACTATCTCTTACATTTTAATTTTTTTTAAAAAAGTATTCAGTTTACAGCAAAATGGATCCCTGATTTTGTTACATTCTATATATACAACACGCAGAGAAAAAATGGAAGTGATTGATAAGTAATTGTGAAAGGAGTAGCATTTTAAATGCACTAATGTTTCGATAAACACAAACTGAGAAAAACCACTTTAAAGTTTATAATTCTGAAAAAATAAATATAAGCTTAAATAAACTTAAAACACCACTTTAAGATATTAGTTATATATATTTGTTTTAAATAATTGCAATTTTCGTACTTTTTCAACCCATATATTTTTATAAATGATCAATTTTTAAAGAGTATTAATTGCACAAGAAAATTCAAGAAAAATGTTAAAAACATTTTTTTTTCTGTCATGATAGAAGTTTTGGTTTTATATATATATATATATATATATATATATATATATATATATATATATATATATATATATATATATATATTAAAAAAATAAAGAACTGAATTGGTAAATATTAATGTTGTTTTTAACTTAGTATTAAGTTAATTATAAAATAAATTGTGCAGTACTGATACAATTATAAGAGTACTACCTGTGTGACGTAGTGGACTGGTAACGTGATTATGAAGTCACAGCAAAATGTAGAAATAAAAGAAAAACTTATTTTTTTATCAAAATAGTAAATATTAATGGAATTTTGAAATGTCTCTTACAGCCAAGCTGGTGCGTTCAGTTCCTTAAACGTTAGAGTTCACTCCCGACACATCACTGCTTTCTCCGAAGGACACTTCCCCTATTTCTATGTGAAGTTGGTTGGATAACTTTTACAACGTCACGGACTTTCATTGTCTTTCCTCTCCCCAGGAAAATCCGTTTCGAGCTTGAATCCGACCTCTGCTATTCACTCTCCGATTTAATCTCCGTCTCATCTCAATCCCATCTCATCTCCGACTCGTCTCTCTAATCTCTTCTAGTCTCTGCTCTCTGATCTCTGCTGGTCTCTGCTCTCTGATCTCTGCTGGTCTCTGCTCTCCTTTTTTATCTTTTGTCCCTGCTTCCCAAAAGAATGACCCTTTTAAACTCTCGTCCCTTATTGGCAGTCCACAAAAATCTGCCCACGGTCCTCGGACGCATTAGTTTCCTATTCGTGCGGAGCACACAATAACACCCTCTGACCAGTCTGGAATGTACGTGCGCCAGATTTCTCGTCCGACATCTGGTCACGTAATCCCATCACGCGTTTCTTAAATCCATTGTCTCTGGCGTAAGCCTCGGGGCGTCAGACTCGTTGGACGAACCATCGTCAGTGTCAATGGGTGCAGGCACTCCTATGTCCATTATGACTTCCAGTCAGAGTGTCGTCACGTATCGGAGGCCAAACAATAAACACTGACTCCCAAAGCTACATGTGCACTGTCTCCTAGCCACCTGCTCTGAGCTATAAAATTTAACGGAAATGGAAGGGGGGGGGGATCGTACCAAGCGCAGTCGTTACACCTGTATATCAGTGTAAATGCATATTTTATTTTTATTATGCCAAAATGCATTTTATTTGTTTACTTTCAGTAAATTAATAATTTTTAAAAAATAATCTTTTGCTTTCGACTTTTCAATATGCTCGTGAGTTCTCATGCCTAGGGGGCCACTTACCTCTGGTTGAGGAACACCGGTTTATCAAGAATAACACCTAGATACTTGGTATTTTGAGACCACGGTATGTGGTTGTTGTGTAGAAGAATATCAGGTGTCTCTTTGTGCTAGCGAACGAAGTGTGGAATTCGGGACTCGCGCTTATTAATCCTGTTCCTAGATAAGCTCCACCCACACATACGTATACGCTTACGTATTCGTCTTACAACATTTTCATCTTCGTTTCAAAGAAGTATTTTTTGTATTTCGTTCAATTATTTTCGTAAAATTCGACAAAATATGAAAGTTTTCTTAATTTTAATCACGCACGTATATATATATGTGTGTGTGTGTGTGTGTGTATGTGTGTGTTTGTGTGTGTGTGTAACACACACAATTCCCTTTAATATCATTTTTCGTAACTTTTAATTATTTAGTCCAGTCCTTCAGGATTCGCGTGTAATTATTTTAACTGGCCTTCCCACATGGTCGGAATTTCAATCGTAATCGAATAGTAAGATTGCGTCAGAAACTGGCGGGTGCTGATTTCTGACCAATCATGGCTTCTGTTGGATTGAGTCACACGACATTCACCGCCCAGTATAAAAAGAGAGAGTTCTTTGTTCCTCACTCTCATAATACTAAAAGGTCAAGAAGAATTCTTCTTGATTCTTATAATCCTTCTTAAACTTAATTTTCATGCAATAAATTTTTTATTACACCATAGTTAGCTAAAATTTTACTTTCATTTAAAATTTTTGTCAATGTTAATTCCTTACTACCCCACTGGACAAGCGTCTCTCCATTTTCTAAATCTCAGCCCCCATTGCAGCCAATTGGAGTCACTGTTCAATGTACCCAGCAACCAATCAGAGAGCAGCCTCTAAGCTCTCACTCAAGCCAAAAATCTCTTAACTTTTTCGCCCAGATGAAGTACCATAGCCACGCCTCCCGGATTCCATCGTTCGACCAATCGCCTTCATGCCACTCAGCAGAATGGAAAACACCACTTTCGCCATGCCCAGCATCAAAGACTTGTCACAATATGGGATTGAGGACTGTTTGAAGAAAAACGCCTATTCCTCGCTCTCTTTGTCTGTTTGTCTTCAATCTGTAATAGTCGCTGCCTGCTTTTTACTTTTGTCGTTTGTGTTATATGTGTGTGTTCGTCCATGTTAAGTACGAGGTCCAAATGTTGCTTTCCATTAACGTTCATATGTTTGTGTGACCATAAATAAAAAAGATGATAATTAATTCAGAAGATATTTTACTTAACCAGAAACGAACAATCCAAACATCACCACCGGCTACCTTTATATGTATATAACAACTCGCCGAGATTTTTACATGATAATTAATTATTATGTGAATTTTTTAGTCGTGGTATATAATTGATAAGGAGCTTTGGTAGTTTTTTACGTCTTCTTTTTATTATTTATGTAGAAATCACTCTCACAACCACAGAACACATAGCAGAAACAAAACAAGTGTGCGTTTTACATGACGGGGACAAGAAGCTGCTGAATTTTCTACAGAGATTTTCGACTTTTATACAAAACACCAACCGGAAATTCGAAAATTCACATGATTTCCTTGAAAAGCTCATCCGATCGGCGGACAGCTATTGTGTCAGGTGGTTACACAACGAATAATCTAAAATCGCTGACTATATAAGTTTTTAAAGTATTAAAAGTTACGGGGTTAACTAACGAGTCAGGTGGGTAACTAACAATTAATTAGTTACGCGAAGTCCGGGAGAGCTCAGGACCATTACAATTAAAAAGCCCACAAAACGTGAATTATTACACACACATATATATATATACAATCGGACCTCTATATAACGAAATCCGGGGAAAAGGTTCATTATATGGAAAATTCGTTATATAGAGGTTTCATCTTTTAATATACTTTATAAACCACATAAAATACATATTAAATTCATAAACACTATATTAAAATGAAATTATTCACACCTTCTTTAAAATTAATATACGTTTATTTAAAATCTTACCCCCCCCCCCTCCCTCCCTCCCAAAAAAAAGATAGAAAGAAAAACTTCAAGTAAAACAAGAAAAAGGAATGTCGAAGATTTTAAGATTTCAATTTTAAGAAAATAATTTAAAATTAAAATTAATGAATTTTAAGGACATTTTTTAATTTAAAGCATACGAAAAACTTTAAACATACATTATTTTATAACTAGGACACGGGACAATTCCATTGAGTGTGAAAGGGGATATCGAAGATGTTTCTAGTGAACTGGACAATGCACTTCTTAGGTTGCACTTCTTGTATGAAACGTCCAAAACTCTATTGCTCTCGACGAGTTAGGATCTAATAAAACCAGTTCAAGTTTTATGACAATCATAAAATGTGTTAAAGAGAGAAAAACTTGAAATGTTCAGAAATACAAGGAACAAAAATTGAATCCCAAAGAAAGAAGTTCATTACATATGAAAAATGCACTTCGCTATAGAGGTTAGTTTGCAGAAGAAAATCGTGAAGCGTTAAAGGTTCCAGGAAAAAGCACGCTATATAGAAAAATTCGCAGTATAGAGGCTAGTTATATAGGAGTTCGACTGTATATATACAGTAGTTGCCAAACTTGTGAACCCTTTTTTAAATTGTTATGTTTTTTAAGTTTGTATATGCTTATAAAAAATTTTACGTTGCACAAAATACTTAGTCTTTTATATCATTTTAAAGAGAATTTAATACTGAATTCAATATAAAAAAGAAAATTGAAACATTTGCAATGCAAAAAGAGTTATGCTGCGATAACTGTCGATATATACAGGATACTGATGATAGTAGTGAGTTATCGGAGCTTAGTGAGGTTACGTTAGTACAGCTTCACATCAATGTTTTATTGAGCTGAAAATAGTTTGAAGCTCTTCCTTCGTTATTACATGATGCCAGGAAGCAATTATATCCTCAATGAGTTTCTTTTTATTTCATGGGTATCTTATTCGGACAAGAGTTTTCAAACGGTGCCGCAAGTTTTCGATAGGATTGAGGTCAGGACTGTTTCCTGGCCGGATAACAGGGATATTTTATCAAAAAGCAATGACATCAAATAAAAGAGTAGATTGGACACATGTGTGACGAAAAAGTGGTATTTCCTTTGTTAAAATTACATAATAGGTGGGTAGTTCAGTGACTACATTTGCAGACAGAACGTTTTGTTTAAGATTTCAGGAGACAAATTTAGTATAAAAAATGGCAGGAAAAGGCCGAAAAAAGTGCACCACATTTGTTAATGACAGAAGAATAAAAATACTATGTTTCAGATATAAAAGAATTTCATGGACATCTATCAGAAGTTATCTGAGTGATGCTGGTGTTTCTGTCAGTTCAAAAACAACCAGGAGTAGATTAGCAATGTAAGACTAAAGGTAGAATTCCACGAAAGGGAAACCCTATTTCAATTTACAGTAGCACTAAAAGGGACTACAGTGGGCAATGGAACACATTAAATGGACAAATAATTATTTTTCACAAGTTATTTGGAGGGAGGAAACTAAAATATCGTTTTTCAGTAGTGATAGCCTAAAAAAATGAAGACGCGTGAAAACCGAAACGCTACATCCTGACTGCATCAGGCAACTGTAAAAAGTACCCACATAATTTTATTATTTAGTCATGCATATCAGCAATTCTATTGGTCGCCTTCATATCATTGATGGAATACTGAATGTCATAAAATACTTTACATCATTCAGAACCCAAATTCCTTCACGGGGGTCTTTTAAAAAAAAGCTTCTTTTTTTTCCAAGATTCTGCTCCTTGACGCATGTAAAGTAATCGAAAAAATGGTATTG
>BMAV01011979.1:16374-31615 GCA_019973955.1 Trichonephila inaurata madagascariensis
TCCATCGTAATGAAGAATGCAGCTGGTCGGATTAAAGTGGATTTGTCGGAGCTGTACGATTTATTGGAAAGCAAACTTATGGCTCTCGAGAGTCTTGGCCGCACGGAAGAAAAGTTTGCTGAATTCCTGGAGTCATTGGTTGAATCCTGCTTACCGGAAACCGTGCTTCGAGCGTGGGAAAGAAGTCGCTCCGTAGAAGATTCCTTACCGCAAGATAGTGCGCTCTCGCTGGATAAATTATTGTGTTTTCTTCGGAACGAAGTGCAAAGTGAGGAGATGATTAAGCTCTCCAGTACCGGGTTGGGAGCTTCACGCGTGTCGCATCCTCGTTTTCAACCAGATGAACCTGATTGCTCTACAGCTGCAGCTCTTGTGAATTTCCAAGACAATTCAGGTAGGAGAAATTTTCTTTGCATTTTTTGTGATAAACCTTATAATTCTTCTGAATGTTTTTCGGCAAGAAAAATGCCCGTAGAAGATAAACGAAAATTGTGACGGGATCATCGCGTTTTCTACTAAAATCTCCTCTTGGGTTCTTTGGGGCCGAAAAAGGCAAATTCTTTCCAACCAAATCCAGAAGCGAAACGTGAACATGCAGATTAGAAACCTCTTTAAATAGCTGAAGTTTAACGTAAGCGCATGACCTATTGGGGAGTGATTATTCTAGTCTGGTTTAAGCGCGTGAACTTAAGGAAGAGAAGAAAGCCGTCGTTGATTGTGAAGCTATCCCTGACAAAACGATCAAGTCAAGGTGGATCCAATTCCACGCGAGTTGATCCATGGATATTGAGGATTGTGATTAAGCAAGAAATTAAGGTAGGATAGTTCTAGTACGCATTAGTAACTGTGATATAAACAGATTAGGAATAGAAGGGAAAGTGAAATATAGGGGTTAAGATCGCGCTTATTTGGTAATACGTATTGTGTGTTTTCTCACCTCAGATCCGCTAATATTATCATTGTTAGTGTTTAAGTTAAGATCTTAATAAAGACATTTCTGGTTCTTCATTCAATCCCACACCTCTAGATCGCGAAGTTAACTTAGGAGTGAGGTATCACCCACGGGGGAATACTTCACAAACTTTTGGTACAGAAGTATGCCTGTTTTTGCTGCCTTAAAATTGGCCCTGTTTCTCGTTCATGCAAATATAAAGTGAAATGTTTATCATGTGATAAAAGTCATTATACTATTATGTGTGCAGACAGAGAATCTGTTAAATCAAATGATGAAAGTACTGTTGTATCAAGTAGTGTACTATCAAATCAATCTGTTGTTAATGAAACTGTATATTTTCAAACTCTTGTTTTAAAAATAGAGCACAATGGTAAGGAACTCAAAGCTCGTACGATTTTGGATAGTGGTTCACAAAAGTCTTATATATCGGAGAGGGTCATTAAAGTTTTGAAGCTGCGACCCAAATCAAAACAAACCATTGTCCATAGTTTGTTTGGGGAGAGAAAAACTGGCCCTCATTCCCATTTAGTTTTTGATATTTATTTCAAAAATTTGAAGACACATATGCTCACTCGGTTGAGGTGCTATCTCAAAAGAAAATATGTGGGTTTGTACCCAAAATAGTTGATCTTTATACTTCACAAGAATTGAAAGAAAAGAATATTACTTTGTCTGATTTAGAGGCTAAGGAACATGACATTGAGTTGCTCTTAAGAGCAGATGTCATTGGGAACATTTTAACTGGTAATTCTTTGAAACTAAGCTCAGGTGTAACTGTTGTACAAACTAAATTTGGTTACACAGTGATAGGAAAAACAAACACTATATATAATAGCTTGTACAATTGTGTGGTTTCTTTGCATTGCGCTAATTTCACAGTAACTGATCTTTAGAATTTAGATGCCATAGGCATTATATACATACCCAACTGAAGATGCTAAGCGTAAACATGCGCATTCTGGTTTTCTAAATCAATTTAAAGAAAACTTATCTGTTCTTCCTGATGGATGGTATGAATTGCCACTTCCCTTTAAATTCGAGAAACTCAGTTACCAAATAATAAGTCTGCTACCTTTAAAAGGCACTCATACACAAAAGAATGTGTCAAAGAATTGATGAGCAAAATCAATTAAATGACTATGAGTTATAGTTTTTAAGCAATGGGAAGATTTACAAATAATAGAAAAGGTTCCTAAGACCGAAATTGATAATTTCGGCTATTATTTACCCCATAGACCTGTTATAAAACAGGCTAGTCAGACAATGAAAATACGGCCAGTGTTTGATGCTTCAGCCAGAGATAAAAATCAACCATCCCTTAAAGACTGCTTGAACAGAGGCCCTAACTTAATTTAGCTCATACCTGATATAATTGACAGATTTAGGCTGTGTGTATCCAATTGATCTATCGTCAGACATCGAAAAAGCATTCCTTCAACTCAGTGTTATCCCTGAACACCGAAATTTGTTGAGGTTTTTCCTTCCTACTGTTAAAGAAACTAAAATTTACCGACACTGCCGAGTTGTGTTTGGAATCTGTTCTTCTCCATTCCAACTCTCTGCCTGCATAGACCATCTCCTGGAGAATTCCCCAGCCCGTTTTGACGATGTGACCCAAATATTAAAACACTCGCTTTACGTTGACAATTGTGTCACCGGAGTTAGCGATATCCACAAGAGCAAGAAAAGTTTATAGTTAAGGCAATAGAGGTAATGGCTAAGGGATGTTTTAACTTACGAGGTTGGGGGAAAGTAACGTTCCAGTTCGCTATATTTCCCGTAGTTCAGGTGTAACTTCTTTGCTTGAACTGTTGTGGGATTTAGACAAAGATCCATTAAAATGTAATCTTCGACCCCAATATCACCTGGAAAAATCATATTCATTACCTACGTCAGAAAGGATTCAAATATTTAAATGCCATTAAAGCCTTATCTTCTCCAAAAATAGGAACAAGATCTGATCATCTTTTAAATATTATCAATACAATCCGTTCTATCTTTGACTATGGAAGTCAACTTTTTCCCTTTTCTAGCAATAGCAACAGACAGAAATTAGAACCGATTTACAATGCTGCCTTACGTTTAGCCCTAGGTCTCCCAAGAAACACNAACACCCCGTTGGATTTATTAAGAGCAGAGTCTATGAATGGAAGTATTGTTAATCGTCATAATTTCCTTTGCCAAAAATTTATAACTAAACAAATAGCATTAAAAGACTGGTCACCGAACGCAAAGTTATTTTGGGATATATATAATTTTTATAACTATAGAGCAGTGCTTCTCAAACTTTAAAGCCCCCCTTTTCAATCACAATTTTTATCGCGCCCCCCTTATTCATTAATAATATACTGAATGCAATAATAATGCACTTTGACACTAAAGCTACAATACGTGATCTTTTAATTATAAACCATACAAATTAATAACATAAGTATTAAATTTTATATACGTTACTTTAAGCAAAAAAAAAAAAAAAAAATTAAGTAATAGGGTAATTATTATGTTATTTTTCCTTTCTCTAATTTTTAAATTGAACATACTGCAAAATGCGGTGAATGCTTAGAAGATAAAATATAGATATCAGCTAAATATAGAAAAAGAACTCAGAGAGTCAATTTCTAATCATAAGCATTTCTTATAAAAACTTATCTTTGCAAGACTAGCCCAATTCTTTTAATTTAGTATTAATTAATTAGTTATAAAATACTCTGTGCAGCACACACACACACACTGATATATTAAAAGTATACCGGCTGAAGTGCCCGCTCTTTGCACGAGTTCATTTATAAGAAAATAAACCATTATTGATATAATAGCTGAATTGTTAGGAGAGTAAAGCCAAGCGCGTGACAATGTTTACAAAAATGTAAAATGATTGCTCAAATTATAATTAGTTTTAAGCGAATTGTAATTTTAAGCCTCACACAGAATTGGCATTTATAATTGACGTTATAAGTAATGAACAATAATATAAAATTCCGATGAAGAATAATTGTATTATTTTTAATATTTAAAGCGAAAAGATTTTTACCCGGGAGCAGGCGCGCACTAGATACGGTCGAGCGGGGTTATTGAGTCACCCCAATCCTCTTTTTTTTTTTATAATTATTTTATTGTACATGATACAAATCGTGATTCCAGTGAATAATTTAACTAAGAGAAAGTAAACTTACCTACTTTCAAGGACTTTTCAATTTTTCTTTAGTAACAAATAAACAGTTTTGCCAGAATTAACTATTTCGTGATCTGTGTGTCCCGCGCGACCACTTCCGGGTAAAAAGTGTATTCATTATTATGTTACTGCTAAAAAACGTTTTTCGTTGTGCTTTATGTTTGAGAATACTCATAAAAATAAGTCTTGGCCAAGTAATCCTTCAAAGTGCTCTCCATGGTTTTCCAAATATCATCTCTTTTGCATGGAAAAGAGCGCAACAGAGAAATACATTACTTACAACTCCCTTGAATGAGAAACAAACACATAAGAGAGGGGTCATAATTAACTGTACCAATAACTTAGAAGGTCAAACAGATTATCAGCAAAAACAGATTACAGCTACAATGTGCAGTATTTCAAAAATAATCACAGTGTTGAATTTTTTATGTTCCTAAATTTTTTCGATTCTGGGTCTGAGATTTGTTTCTTCTCTGAAAGAGTAGTATGTTAGATTTAAAAAGAAAACTAAATAAGAAATCTCTAATCATGGGATTATAGCAAATCAAATAAAAGATTTTTTATTTGGTTATAGGATCAAAGATAGCTAATTAGGTATTGAAGAAGTTTTTATTTTTGAGAGAGAGATGACTTAATACCGCCTATAAATTATATCAGAGTAAAAGTGCATTTTTTATTATGTCTGAAAGTATTTTTTTTAATTCATTCCAGTAAATTAATTATTTTTTAAATCTTTTATTTTCGATATGCTCGCGCCCCTCTCGTAAGGTTATCTCCTCCTCCCCCAAAAGGGCGCGCCCCACGGTTTGAGAAACACTGCTATAGAGAAAAAAATATCAGTACTTTTTAAAAGACAATCAACCTGCTCCAAGAACTATGTATATCTAAAGTGGATATTATTCAGTGGATCCCTCCTCTTCCAATCTATGAAAATCACAAAATAAATATTTATACTCATAAACTACCATTGCAAAACAAGCATCTTCCAGATGTCATAGTACAAAATATGTTTAATGATTACATTCAGTCAAACTTTAATAACAATATTATAATAGCAACAAATGGTTCAAAAAATTCTAATCAAACGTCAATAGGAATTTTGATCCCCAAGAAAAAAGTTCGACAAAATTTTATACTGAAAGAAATGATTTCAATTTTCACAGCTGTAGCTATAGCCAGATGGACTGCATTAAAAAATTGGGTTACTGAAACAGAAAACTATGTCATCCTGACGGACAGCTTATAAATTCTAAAAAGTATCCAAGATATTAATAGAAAATCCAATACGATAATATTAAATTTAAATTCAACTTTACATGAGTGCCTCCAAATAGCTCAATCAATTACATTCATTTGAGTACCAGCTCACAAGGGAATAGAAATTAATGAAGAAGTTGATAAGTTAGCTAAAGCCTCTCCAGAACCGTGGAATATTATTCCTTGGATTACTTGGGAAGACCTACATACATATTTCAAAAAACAACACAAAAGTAAAAACGAAGAAATATGGAAAAAAAGCAAGACATAAAAATTATATTTATATTTCTCATCTTGAAAAGTGGAATAGACAGACAGCAAAAAATAGAAATACCAAAGTTTTAATCAATAAGTTGCGAGCTAAAAAATTACCATTAAATGATATTTATATTTCCTTTTTAAACAAACAGATTCTCCTTTGTGTGCAGATTGTCAAGTACCAGAAACTAGTGAACATTTTATATTAAACTGTATCAAATACAAATCGCAGCGTGAAATTTTGAAAAATTTTACCTCCAACCACGGAGAATGGTCGTATTCCTCAATAGCGAAATGTAAAACAATAGAGCAAGTTCAAAAAGTTGAAGAATTCTTAACATCAACCAATAGATTCTAAAATTCCAATTAATAGATTTTCAATACTTTACTTTCATCAATTTCAGTTAAAACACAAGGTGATAATTAAAACTACTGATAGACAGTGCAATCACTAACTGTACTTTACAACTTAAGTTAAAAACTAATCCACATTATATCGGAGCATAAGGCGTTAGCCAAGTCTCCATTTTTACAGTTGATCATCACTGTACTGAACTGAACTGAACCAAGGAGTGGATCGAGACAGCGCTAATGTACCCAGATATATATATATTTTTAATGTAATGCTAACGCCATCTGTTCTCCAAAATATTATTCATTTTTGTTAATATATCTCATGATTATTTATCAAACCTCAGTTTAATGTGCAATTAATTCAGTTAATGAAAAATAATTTATTTTTTTATAAAATAAATATAACTGTGTGTGAAAAAGCTAAATATATTGAAATATGTAAATTTCATTAAAATATCTACATTTTTGCTTTGCGTGAAGAAAAATTAAAGCATAAAATATTAGAAATTTATTCTTAGTTTATATATAACATGTAAATTAATTCACCTAGATTTAAATTCTATTCTTTTTTCAAAAGAATTAAGTATAATATGTCAACTTCAAGTAGTTTTTTAAAAGTATCCTTTAAGGATATCTTTATCAGTATAATATAATATTAATACATCTATATGTACATGTATTAATATTATATATTTATATATATATTAATATAACATTTTAGCTATTTTTTTCCAACACACACATTACAATATATTGAGATCAAATATAATCACCTGGATATATCATATTTTAATCATATATTCATGCCAGTAGTTAAATGTGAATGACTTGAAAGAATGAAGAACCACAAAAATGAAAATAAATTAATCTTATTTATTAACTAAACTGAGAGCAGAAACCTCCAGTTAGGAACTATTTATTTTGATTACAATAAATATGATCAAAATCCGTATTGATGAATGTAATTTCTTGTGAATTTAACAGCAATCCTTTTTTAATATTGTTTACTTCTTCAGTAATTAGATTTTTGAGTGTACCAGCAGTGTATCTTTTTCTTCGTGTAGAGAAATATCCAGGTTGTTTTTCAATCTTCTTTTTTATATTTACAGTCGAGGATTCAATAAATTTAATTCTTTTATTATTGTACTCCTCCATGTTTTAAATGCCTTTTCAAACAGAAAGGGTGAGTGAAGACTTGATCACAAAATGAGCAGATTAAGTCTCTGCTATGCACATTCATTTCAGCCTCCATTTAAGGGGAACTGCCAAATGCACTGACATGGTTAGGGTACTTTTGCACAATGAAATTGCATTATTCAGGCGTAAAACTTTTGCTGAGAACGTAAATTACTCATATAAATCCGCCTTGAAATGTAAAAATGTCAGAAATAGTCCAGAAAATTTTAAAATTACGAAAAATGCATATATCCTTATTTCCAGAATTTTCTGACGCCATATTTGGCAAGCTTTATTACAAAATCTGCAGATGGCGCCATGTGTATGCAATCTACGTACAAAATTTTTAAAACGTTACTTTAGAATAAAATTACCGCCTAAAATGCTTAAATACACATTAATAATACTATATTTTATGAAAAAGAATATTTTGCTACACGAATAATGACTTTAATCACTTCAAAAACACTAATTCTGCTTTTTTTTTCAAGAAAAGGGGGGGGGGGGGGTTAAAAATAAAGTAACCCTAGAACTATGTCAAGAAACCACTCCCCATGACATCCTTTGGAAAAGACAACGGTCAAGTGACCTTGAGATCAGCTTGTGACATAGCCATCCTGCGATAGCTATGTCTTGTGGGATCCGCATAAGCTAGAGTGGGATTATCTAAAAGATGAGACATTTTGTAATTCTTAACACAACTTTTATTAGGAATAACTTAAATTACTTAAGTCTAAATAACAACTTTCTTTAAGTGAGAATAAGCCACAAATTAAACTGAATATTCAAGTCAGATCGCACAACTAGATCACTTATCTTAATTATATTTAATTATCTGCCTAATCTAACTTCCTATACAAAATATTACCTTTTATTGAGTAACCCTCCTACCTTGGTTGAAGACTCTCCTATTCTGCTACTTGTAGATAAGAATACTCAGGCCCTATTAATCTTTCTTATAATTAATATTTTTAATGAAGATGAGCGTATCCTTCTTCCTTGGTTGTAGGTCGTCTCACTTGTTCCGAACTGTTCTGCACTAAGTTATCTCTAAGATTGCCGTCCTATCTCACTAAACCCTCTATCCTTTTAAAGTATATCTTATTTGCATTTTCGCCCTGTTTCTCTTCTTGGTATTGGGTTGGAAAAGTTTTGCCATTAATCGTGGCCGTCAAAGAACTTAGGAGTTATGTTAGAAGAAGAACGCGAGAGACGTCACAAGCTGACTGTTAGTCTTTGCTTAAATTTTAGAATGACCGGTAGAAAGGGAATCGTTTGAACAGGACAGCTATGGGGGGAGAGGGGGACTCTATTTTTAGCACTGATAGTGGGGTGACTGGGGAACAGTGGTCTTCAAACTTTTTCTATATTCACAGAGCTTCAAGAACAGGGGTGGCCAACTTTTTCGGGAAGAGTACCACAATTTGATAAAAAATAATTACGAGTGCCTTTTCCAACATTTCCACCAAACAAATATAGAAAAGTAAAAAAAAAAAATTACTTATAGGCTTATTATGGAATTTTTACGCAAATAGCAAATTTTTTTTAATGCAAGAAATTTAAAAATAAGATGAAGTGCAAATTTAGGTTTTATTGTTAATAAACTTTTTACAGGTTCAATTCAGTTAAGTTAGGTACAAAATAAAAATGAGTAACTTGAAACATTTAATTTTAAATAATTATTAAACAGTTAGTATTTACTTAATGTGGCTTTTGAATTACTCTTTTTTTTTCTTTTTTTTTACCAAGTCATCTGTATTAGGATTAACTTTTGCAAGATGCTAACAAAATTAGGTTATTATAGGTGCACATCAGCTCGCTGTATGAATAATATTTATATTATGTTCATAGCAGAAAACGTTTATTCACACAAACATATTTTGATCCAAATTTTGAGACTTTTGTCTGAGACAACCTCACTTCAATAAAATTGTAGAAAATTATTTATTATTATGCATTCAATTTCTTTTAATTTTTCAGTATGTCTTTGCGTGCCCTCGTTACAACTGCACCGTGCCACGGGTTGGCCACAACTGCACTAGAACTAGAAGGTCTTTTTGTGAAGACCCTAGAACTAGAAAGTATTTTTGTCGAACCCTATTCCACACGCACTTTTTTGTAAAGGCAATTAAAAAAAAGTATTGCATCGATTCTTAAAAATTTAATCTACTTTTAATATAATTTATTAATTAATAATATTAATCTGTGATCCAGGTTTCACCCACCCATTCATTATGTTTACTAACTAGAATATGTACTTGATTTTTTCACACAAACCGTCGAAGTCTAAGCCCATTGAAATTAACTGTAATCGCATTACATATTCTGAGCTTAATTTATTCCTATACTTTGTTTTTGTAGCCACCTATGCCAAGAAATATTTTTCACTTGTACACTTTGTTCTGAATGGGGTTAAAATGTTTATAGGAATACTGAGTATTTTGTATGAATTTGCAACAAAAGATTTAGGAGCTTTTCTAGCTTAAATTTAGAGTTTGGACATCAAATCTGTTGAAAGGTCAATAAGTCGTTACCTCTCCCTTATTGTAGGTGTTTTCCCAACAAATGTCAAAAGGTGCACTTTCCATTGGAAAACTATTTAGTTTTGCAAGACATTGTACTAACGAGTATACAATTATCTCGTGGAACCCGGGAGAGTAAACAATAAAATTTTTACAATCTATTAGGTAATATATAAAAATAAAACACATTTTTTTTAATATCTTTTATTATATTATAATAAAATTTTAAAAAGTTTTGCAAAATAACGTTATGATGTTGAAATAAAATTTTCAGTTTCTTAATGACATTTAAATTCTTGTGGGATGTAAACTTCATATAGAAAACGTAAGTCCAGTTTGCATACGCATTTATAATTTTTTTTTTATTTCAATTTATTATTGTGACTCGTGGAACCCCTGGGTATGTATCGTGGAACACAGTTTGAAGACCACTTTCGTGGTGTTTATACTTTCTTAGTGGGTGAAAAACCCGGAATTGTGTCATTTGATGTTTAACGTTGCTCTACAAAGCAACAAGAGGGCTATTGATCACAAACCTCGTAATTTTGAACCATGGTCAAGTGACGTGGACGACACCTGAGCTGGCACTCCCCTCTCCTAACGACCCCACCACACCAGCGGGAGGACGTTTCAGCTCTCGACAGATTTAGCGTCCATCGCTGCCCTACACGGCCGGACTTTAGGGATACTGGGCTCGAACTCGTGACAAAGCCAGCCACGATCCGATACCTATACCACTCGGCTACCACGGTCACAAAAGAGTGTTGTGGATTTCGATAAAGCAGTGCTTCTCAAACTTTCAATATTTGCGATCCAATTTTCAGTCATAATTTTCATCGCAGACCCCCTTTTCGTACAATGTATTGAATGCAATTATAATGTACTTTGATGGTAAAACCACAATACAATACGACTTTAACTATAAACCGTACTAATTATCAAGATAAACATTTTGTATATGACAAGCCCAGGGGAGTCACTAGTAATTACTAAACTTGTTTTTAATTGAATATTGATAAATTAATTATTAAATACACTTTGTGCAGTTTTGATACATTTATAAGTGGTGTGTATTACATCAGTGTGAATGTGTACTTCATTTGTTTCTTATTTAAGAATGTATTTCACAAACACACACACTTTATAATTATTTTAAATTGTAAATTATTTTATTAAATTGATAATTATTTTACATCTTTTATTTTCGATTTTTCGCGATATGCTCACCCCCCCCCCCAAAAAAAAGTAGGGTTATCACACCCTCCTGGGAGGGGGGTGCCCTAAAGTTTGAGAAACGCTGCAATAAAGATTTTATTTCGAGTTTTGAGAACACAACTTAATAACAGTATACATGAAACAAAATATGATTTAAGGAAGAAAAGCCAAGCGATTTACATAATAATTTGGCTGATAGCGAAATGAAGATTTGATAATTTAGGTACAAAAATGAAAGAGAATAATTGCCTCGTTAATAAATACTAGGTGTTGTACTTTCTCTAAAATTTTAATTTCTTCTCTTTTTTACACCCTCCAATTTTTTGCGATCCCAAATCTCTTGCACCCTAGGCATGTGCGTAGCTCGCTTAAGCGGAAAAGTGGGCCTGATAAAGAGAGATATTTGTGAGAATAATCGGTTATTTCAAGGAAATGGCTTTTAACTCATACTTTTACTACTGAAGCCTGTTAGAAAAATAATTTTTATGGGAGCAAAGCAATTTTATTTATTTATTTATTTTTAGTTATCCCAAACAATCAGTTTCAGTCACTTCATATTTTTTTATTCCAATCATTTGAATTGATTTATATAAGAGTTACTATGTTAATTAAAAATCTTTTTCAAAAACCGCACAATTAATAAAAATTTTGCACGATTATTAATAACATAAAAATACAACTTTTAATAAAGGTTGAGTGAAGGAATATTAACGTCGTACTTTTTCGTTAATCGAGGACTTTTGGCAACCGATCACCTAATTATGAACCATAATCAAGTGATGAGGACGACACCTGAGCTACCCCCCCTCTACTAACTTCCACACCACACCCACTGGAGGAGGTTTGAACATAGACATGTGGCAGCGGTAGTCGAGTGGTTAAGGTATCGGATCGTTGGCTGGCCTTGTCGCGAGTTCGAGCCCAGTACCACTTAAGACCCGCCGTGTATGGCAGCGATGCACGTTTTTTTTGTTGAAAGCTCAAACGTCCTCCTTTGGTGTGGTGAGGTAGTTAGGAGAGAGGGGGTGCCAGCTCAGGTGTCGTCCACGTCACTTGACCATGGTTCAAAATTACGTGGTCCGTCGCCAAAAGCCCTCGTGTAGCTGTACAGTACGACGTTAATATTCACTCACTATTCCTCGTTCATGAGTAAATATCTTCATAAATTCATAATTAAATATCTTCAATGAACGCACAATTCAAAAATTATTAGTAACATAAAAATACATATACTAATAAAGGCTGAAATCTGCTTATAACAAAGTGTTATTTTATACATCAATATATAATTTCATTAATTCAAGTGATTAATATACTTTTTTTTTATTGAACTTATGTAATGTATATATATACTACGTTATTTTATTTAAAAGACCAATTTTAAAAATGAAACTTTATAAATAATTAATTTAAATCCTTTTTCTTAAACATTATCCATAAAAAGATAGTTACATACTTATCAAAAAAATTAAACCATTTAATCACAGAACAGCTAACCATGAATTGCAGTACCAATAGTGTCAAATTGATGTACGACAATTAAGACTTATTCTATGCTGCATATGTAAAGTAAAATTCAAGTTTTGATTGATACAGTAATTGATTTTAGTAACAACAATAATAATGATTTATTATTAATACCATTACATTGCAGTCACAGATTAGTTCCTATATGATATAATTATAGGTTAAAACGATTTTTGTCTCATAGAAAATTACTAGCTATTTTACTACCTTCTTCAATTGGGAAAAAACGCATTAAAAAATTAGAGATTTACAGACATTTTTAGTTTCTGTTTTATGCCTCTTTACAAATTTTATATGTTTTTCTCAGATTTTCATTTTGGAAGATATGAAAGGGTTTTCTATTCAATAAAAAAATTTTCTGTTGAAGATAATTTTGAAATTTTTTGAAGATATATATATATATATATATATATATATATATATATATATACATTTGTTCTATAAAAGTTTTCTATAAATTTAGATCTGAGAACTCTAGCTAGTTTTTAAAAACATTTAAGTTTATATTTTAAAAATGTTCATATTTCTTCCAGGTTTCCAAATTTAACAATATTCATGCTTTTTCTCGGATTATCTATAGGAACATTTATTAAAATTCAACAAGGAAACAGGTTTTCAATTCCATACCAGTTTAAGGAAGTGTAATAAAAAGAAAGCCTTATTTGGAAATTAATTCGAGGAATATAATATAGTCGGCCCTCCATTTTGCGAACCTCTATCTTGCGAATTTCTCTATTTCGCGAACTTTTTTCTGGAACCAAGAACATTTTATGGTTTTCTTCGTCAAATAACCTCCACACAAATAGCTAAGTGCATTTTCCATTTATCGAACTTTCTCTCTTGGGATTCGATTTTTTTTCTCTCTGTTTTTGACATATTTCTGAACCTACATGTGATGTAATGAGCAAGTAAAATCATTTGAAACGATTAGACTTGAATTGTGGGAAAAAAAAATACGCCTGATGTGGTATTTTGTGCACTGCAAAGATGCGAGGAATGAGAGAAAACATTTTTTTTAAAAAAACGAAAAAAAACCAAAATTAATAGACTTCACCAGCAGTTAAATTGAAGGACAAGCATTCTTAAAATTACTTGCCATAAAATATGCATGTTTAAAATTACTTGTAGGCTTAAAATTGGAAAATGTTATTAAAATTTTCGTTAATCATAATACAAAAGTAATTTTTTATAGTTGGAAAAACTGAGTATTTCTTGACAAAGTTGTTTTTCCCCCTGCTTTTCTAGCCAAATTCTTTTTGATAGGTAAGATTGTGACATCTCTCGCGTTCTTCTTCTAACATAACCCCTACGTTCTTTGACGGCCACGATTAATGGCAAAACTTTTCCAACCCAAATCCAAGAAGTAAAACGAAGCATAGATGCAAATAAGATAACCTTTAAAAGGATAGAAAGTTTAGTGAGCAAGAATGGCAATTTAGAGGAAGCTAGTTCGGAAAAGGTAGAAGTGTAATTAGACGCCCACCTCGCTAATTTATACAAGGTGCATACTATTGCACACGAGCCCATCAGTCTACCTGAAAGTAATTGAATCGTTGAGTATTCAATCAAGGTAGGGAGAATATATTCTGAACGCTAGTATATTATTGAAACGAGATTAGGTGGATCTAATTAGTTGTCTTGATAAGTGATCTAATTGCGCGATCTGAGTTAGTTAAAACGGCGTACTTTGGTTTATTCTCACTTAATATAAGTTTGTTCGATATCTAAGTAATTTAAGTTAAATTCTTAATAAAAGTCATATTAAGAATTATAGAATGTCTCATCCTTCCGATAATCCCACACCTCTAACTTACGCGGAAACCCCACACCTCTAACTTACGCGGAAACACCACGTCATAGCTATCGACAGATGGTTATGTCGCAAGATATGTAAAATAAATAGATACTAACTTACAACAAAAAAGGTGTGTGAACAATTAATTTTATAATAATGTATAGTTATGTGAATTCAAAATTTGTTTTAAGTGGTTTTTAAACTATATTGAAAAATAAATCATTTCACGAAATTTTCCAACTAACGAACTTTTTTTCAGGTTTAGTGACGACTGTAATTTAGTGAAATTTTTGTCATATTTTCTAGCGTATCGGAAATAATAACATTAATTTGTAAAACAAGAAGTAGATGTGTTTGAAAACAGAATTATACAAACTATTTGTGAAAAAATTGCTCTAGGTTATTTTCTTAGAAAAGTAACATTTTCTTGTGAAAGACTCAAATTGAAAATGATTATTTCCTGATGATTATTCTTACATAGCAATTTCAAATACAATTTGTATCTAAGATATGAGCAGAAAGAAATTTATTATACATACCTATAAAAAAATTGAATTAAATACGCTAAGACAAATATTCCATCTTTATTCTTAACCCTATGGGCAATGTTTATGATACCCAAGAAAATGGAAACGTACTTGTTCATTCACTTGTGGATATCCCAAAATATTTGCACAGATTTAAAAAAAAAATGACTGCGCATCCATTTCCGCGGCAATTTTAAAAGACAGCACTTACAAAACTTTCTTCTTTCCCCTTTTCCACCCCTTCAACCAACACTGCACCACCCCGTTGTTCTCACCATTTGATTATGGTTTTGAATAGTTTGTTTATTTTACTGCAACTGCGCATGCGTTCTGAAACCAACTATACCTTTCAATCATTTCTTAACCACACCCCGTTGCTATAGTAACGACGGGTTATCTTTTTACAAACATTATCGCTTTGACGTCATCCGAGTTGCAAACAACGCCATCTGTTGGATAAAGGTAGTTTTTGAAAATATCGCC
>BMAV01011979.1:38563-74398 GCA_019973955.1 Trichonephila inaurata madagascariensis
TAATTATAAATAAATAACAATATTAATTATAAATAAATAACAATATTAATTATAAATAAATAACAAAATATGTAATAATATGTATAAATAAATGCTAAAAGAAACAATTATAAATAACGAATATTATATGATTATTACACATAGTAATAATTGCATTTTTTTTCATTAGGAATAAAATAATTACATAATGTATGTTAAAAGTAATTTAGAATATCAATTACAAAGTAGTGAAAGCTTGCAATATGAAACTTGCACTGCAAGTTCCTTCAACGAATTTCATCGAACAAAGAACGTAAAAAAAAAAATTTTTAAAACGAAAATAAAAGATTTATAGCGATAATTAAAAGCACAACATATATTCTTTTAAGAAATAAATATTCTAGTACTCACTCATTTTAGAAATATCCATATTCGAAAATAGCCCAGAATTAAACAGAAGCAAACAATATAAAAATTACACAGAAAATGGTTAAATTCTTAAAGAAATCGTCTGAAATTAAAGGGTTACAGTGGGAAAAAACGAATAAAGGTTATTTCTAATATATGTTATCCCCATGGCAACCACGTCGACAGACGATAAAAATATTAAGGTAACCATATTGTAATATTATCGCCCATCTTGGCGAACATAAACAACAGCTTGGCGCTACTACCCCCAATATCAAATTAGCACCAATAATAGTATTATAAGCAGCATATAATAATCTTATAATATAATTTTATCGTAATTATATATAATATTCATATAGTACGATTTAATAACACAATTATTAGAAATAATAATCATATAATGTAATTATAAAAAAGAATAATCACATCTTATTGTAAAAAAAAAAATAAAAACAATGCATAAGAATACTCATATTACATAATTATAAATAACAGTATAATTATAAATAAATAACATAAAAATAGTTATAAATAAATAACATAAAAATAGTTATAAATAAATAACAAAAATAGTTATAAATAAATAACAATAATTGTAAATAAATAACAATATTTTATATATATATATATATATATATATAATTATAAATAAATGACAAAATATGTAATAATAATTATAAATAAATATTAAAAGAAACAATTATAAATAACAAATATTATATGATTATTACATATAGTAATAATTGCATTTTCATATTACGTTATTAATAAAATAATTACATAATATATGTTAAAATTAATAATGAATATCAATTACAAAGTACTGAAAGCTTGCAATATAAAACTTGCACTGCAAGTTCCTTAAACGAATTTCATCGTACAAAAAACGTAAAAAAAAAGCATTTTTAAAACTTAAAATAAAATTATTTATAGCGATAATTAAAAGCACAACACTTATTCTTTTAAGAAAAAAATATTCTAGTACTCACTCATAATAGAAATATTCATATTTGAAAATAGCACAAAATGAAACAGAAGACGGAAACAATATAAAAATTACACAGAAAATGGTTAAATTCTTAAAGAAATCGTCTGAAATTAAAGGGTTACAGTGGGAAAAAACGAATAAAAGTTATTTCTAATATACGTTATCCCCATGGCAACCACATCGCCAGATGATAAAAATATCAAGGTAACCATATTGTAATGTTATTCCCCCATCTTGGCGAATATAAACAACAACTTGGCACTATTACTCCGGATGTCAAACTAGCACCTAATTTTTTCATATAAATAGTAAAATCCTATTAGGATTTTATCTTGTACATCCAAATCTTATTTGTAATCTATTTATTTTGTAAACTAAGGTACACAATTGAATATTTATCTTACATTATGTAAAGACAAACTAATCTAAATTTTGCATATTTTATGTTTGATAATTATGAATCTTGACACTGAAGTAGTTTTTGAAAGCTTCAAATTTACAAGCTTTTAGTCATATACATAATTTTTATTCTTATTTCATACCAAATATTGTTATCTTATTTTGTATTATATTTTTATCATTGTATGATGTTTTAATTATTTTTGTTATTTTGTTATTAACTATTATGAGTGTAGCTTATGTGTTTGTGAAAGAAAAGTATTTGCTGGATGGTAGGTATTTTGTTAAGAAGTAAAATATTTAAGAAGGTTTCTCAGTGATAGTTTTGTATTGATTTGTTTGTTTAGAAAAATTGATTTTGATGGCATTTTTTTAAAAATTTGAAATTGCATCAGTTTTATTACTTAAATGTGATTAATAATTCCTATTGAAAATGAAATAGAATTCTGCTGTGTTAAGTCTCTCGTTAACGCCACCACAAAATCCCGAGCATAATGCTAATCCTATGAAGTTTCTTACTTTTCTATTTACGTCTAAGGTCTTACACCTTTTAATTGTATGGAATAAAATGCAACCAAAAGATTAAAAAAAAAAAAAAAAAAAAAATTCAATGTTTCTCTCGTTTTTGATTTTTTAAAAAGAATTTTGTAAGTATTTTTAAATATTTATTGAAGATTTGAAAATTAACATCTGGTGTATTAAAGCGATCATCAAAATATTTTCAATTATTGGATAAAAAAAAAGTAAAATGAAGGAAACCTTAATTTTTGTATGCTTTTTCAAACAAGCATATTTCAAAATTTTTATATTAATTTATTTGAAAGTAATTAGAAAATCAGCATTAACTACACATTTGGAAAGAGAGGGAAGTTAACTTGTAATTCCACCTTTTTGTCAATGGATACATGAAATTTTCCTGTATTTTCTATTGAGTGATTTATGGCTTGTTTGGTGGGTTGTGAATGAGAAATGTAGCTTTCTTAGAATTTGTAGGGGTGTTTAGAAGATATGTGAAAAGAAAAGAAAAAAAGAAAGAAACGTTTACTGAATACAATGTGGGGGGGGGGGGCTGTTTTTTGTTTTTTATATTATTTTAGCTGAAAAATATTTATAATATTACTCTAAAAGAGCTTTATTAATTATCAAAGGGAGCAGTAAGTATTATTTGGATACAATGATTAGAGGTTTTTAAATAAGGAGTAATTTTTTTAAAATTAAATTACAAAGTAAAATGTGAGCTACAGGAGAGAAATATTCTTAAAATATGCAAGAGACCTACCTAAATTGCAGTTTACTTGATTTTATGAAATTGATATCGTTAACTTTGTTTTATTTAATTAATATATTCATATAAGTATCATACAATGTAACTGTATACAAAATCCCAATGTATTCACAGTTACATTGTATATATCTATAAAATGGAATTTATAAACGTTATTCAATGTATGTCTTGTAACCTAACAAAGATTTGCTTTTTGAAAGTAACATAATTATGAAAAAATTGAAAGTTTTTTTTGATAAAAATTAATTTACCTATTGTAGTATCTTTGCAATTACTTTCTAACCTTCTCCATATAATCAACTACTTCTCAATATAATCAATTCAGACACAATTATCTTGATTAAACATAATTATCTTGATTATCACTTCAATCAAATAAATACTGTTCTTCGTGTTAAAACACTCCCAAGAAACTCTATTCTTGGTACAGCAAGCCGCATGCCATGCGTCGGTTCTCCATCAAGAAAATATAGTTTACATACAAAGACATACACACATGAAAATTCACTAAACCTCAGTACTTATAGTTTAGAAAAGAATTAAGATCTATGATACAAACAATGCTCTCTTAACTATTCCTCACTCTATATTCAGCTAGTAAATAAGCAAACTAAAATTATCTTACTATGAATATGAAGCTTTTCAAATAACATTCTCGAATGAATTTGAGGAGTACACATGTAAAAAGCACACTAAATACATAAACAACTCAATAATAGATGGTTTCCTAACAAACTATGAAAATTCCAATTTTAAACATATATGCATATACAACGTTAAGAAAAAAAATGATAATAAGGATACACCTTGAATTACCAATGTCCAACCCAAATAAGGATTGATTCCTCCTCCACAAATGTCTGATCTCAGTGTTCGCTTGGAGGGGGGGGGGAGGGAAGCAAATTTCCAGTTCTGTTCCTTTGCAAGTCCCCGAAAGTATTTTCCACCCGTGCTGGGTCAAAGACCTCAGGTTCTGGGGGTCGGATTTTACCCCAACCTTTCCCACAGCTGTCCAGCAAAGGGGGTCTCTACTTTGCACTGTTCTCTCCGTCCCATGAAGCAGGGGTCATGGCTGTGTTCTCTTGGAACACAAATCTCCATGAATGGTCACTGTTGAAAATGTATTATTTATTTATTTTTATTTTAATTACATATTACAAACTTTAAATTTCAGATGGCACTGTTAGTAATAAAATTGTATTATTCTTTTTCAATTACTTTTTAGTACTTTGCGAATGGCAACACCGGTGTTCTGTTCCATGGTTTATGTTTAGAATAAATGTCAGAATAAAAGTTCATTTTTGATCGGTGATCTTCGAAAAGACTTATCTCATTTATTTCAAATTGCTAGCTAACCACTGTAGCACGCGTTTTAATTAAAACTACTTCGATTTAGAAGTGTGGAAAAAGTGATTTGGTGTCCTTATAGTATTTTTGAAAGCTAAGAAAATTAGTTTAGATTTTCTTTTGGAAGCTTTAACAGTCACTTTCCATTTCGCTCGCTGTTTAAAAACACTATTTTGATGTTTTTGAGAATCAATGTCACTCATTCTAGACTTAAGTCTAACACTTTTTCGCATTGTAGCTCTCCTTGTCTTTGTTCTTTCTTGCAATGCTTGTTGGATAAAGTCAAGCAGTTTCCAAGTAGGTTTTTCTACTTCTCGCCTATCTTGTAAAGATTTGTGTTTAAAACGCCAGTGCTGGGGTATAATTATAATGTTGCTTGAGGCTTTTAAATTCACTTTTTGTTGTAATTCGGCAACTGTTACTCTGCTTAATTTTTTGAGTTTTCTCTTAGGCAATTTTGGCTTTTCTTCAATTTCATCATCTAAATCCAATTGCTCTTTACTAAAGGATTATGGGATTAAGATCATCTTTAGTTTTATCACATCTACTGGTGTTTTTTCTTTTTCTTCATATGTCTCATCCTCGGCAGAAATTAGCGGTACATTAAACAAACCCTTTTTTCCCCTCAACAGCGACTGGTTGTGCTACAGCAGGTATGTCAAACTCGGATGATATTACGAGCCACATGGTCTATTTTATATTAAGTCGGAGGCTGAGTGTTTTTAATGTTAACAAAATTAATAAAATATGATTTTTGGAATGATTATATTATGTATTTATTAGACTCAAGTTCAATGCATTTTACAATATGCATACATAGTTGTTTCATATTCCATGTTAGTCTTACAATCAAGCTATAAATATTTCATATTTTTTATAAGAAAACAAAATAGTTGTAATAAGAAATACTGTTTATGTTTAACATTACTTTTTATAAAATAATCTCCTTTCACCACTTCAAAGTGGATTTCGGAAATCAAGATCGACCACAGACAATCTCGTTCGGCTAGAGACTTTCATCAGAGAGGCTTTTGTCAAGAAACAGTATAACATCTCTGTTTTCTTTGACATTAAAAAAGCCTATGACATGTCTTGGAGGTACGGCATACTTAGAGATCTATATGCAATGGACATCAGAGGGAATTTGCCAGTTTTTATCAAAAATTTTTTAAACCATCATTCTTTCCAGGTACGCCTGCGTTCATTTTATTCAAATATTTTTATCCAAGAACAAGGTGTCCCACAAGGGTCTGTTTTAAGCGTACTTTTATTTATTATTAAAATTAATACCATAACCCATCATATAAATCAGAGGATTCATTGTTCTCTATATGTGGATTATGTACAAATATTGTACTCATCTAAATTCCTCAATGTTGCAGAACGACAAATTCAGACCACTATTAACAACTTCACTAAATGGGCTGAACAGAACAGTTTTGTTTTTTCTACAGAAAAAATGGTTAGAGTTGTATTCAGTCGAAAGCGTGGGGTTTTTCCAAACCCTGAGCTTTTTATTGGTAGAAGCCTCATTAAAGTTGTTAATGAGTTCACAAATTTCTAGGTCTTATATTTGACCAATCTCTCTGATTCCATCATCATTTAAAAGATCTCAAAATCAGAAGTGCCAAGGCCCTAAACATCCTCAAAGTATTAGCAAATATTCCCTGGGGAGCAGACCGAACATCCTTGCTTCGCCTCTACAGAGCTCTGATTAGATCAAAACTGGACTATGGATCTGTGGTCTACAGTTCTGCGTGCAAATCTCTTTTGAAGATCTTGGATCCAGTACATCAGCAAGCCTTAAGACTTTGTCTGGGAGCCTTCCGTACATCACCGGTTGAGTCCCTCTATGCTGAAACCTACAAACCCCCATTAGATTTGCAGAGGAAGTATTTATGTTTGAACGATTTTGTGAAAATCCAATCAATGAAAATAAATACTGCATAGTCCTATTTATTCAATTTTAGCCATTATGATTTTAACAGTCATCGTTCATCCCTAACTTACTCACAACCTTTTCACTTAAGAATTAGAGACCTGATTAATGACTTAAATCTGAACATTGGAAGAATTGCTCTGTGCAAGATTTCTGAGGTGCCCCCTTGGAAAGTAATTTATCCTAAGGTTGATTTCACCCTGTTATGCTACTCAAAAGCATGCACTCCTGAGAACACTGTACTTGGAACACAGAGAACTTTTTTCCGACTATGAACCTATCTTCACGGATGGCTCAAAGACTGAATCCCATGTTGGTTCGGCAGTAGTTTCTCTGAGCACTGTAATTACAGACGCTCTACCGATTTCAGCATCCATTTACACTGCTGAACTTCATGCGCTAAGAATAGCTTTAGAACATATTTCACTATCATGCGGTAAAAAGTTCATTATTTACACAGACTCCCTGTCAGCCCTTCAAAGCATTATCTCTTTACATTCATCGTCTCATCCCATCCTTGTGGACCATCACATATGCTTTAGCTAATCATCTTAAGAAGAAAGATATCAGATTTTGTTGGATCCCAGGACATGCCGAAATAACTGGAAATGAACTGGCTGATACTGCTGCACGATCAGAGACATGCTCTTCAGAAAGGTTCCCTATTCCACACTCTGACCTGAAAGCTTGCTTCAGGCAGAAACTGCAAAGTGTATGGCAATCAAACTGGGACCAACAAACTGAAAATAAGTTGCATAGCGTCATGCCCGTTCTTGCTCCAACTGTGCCATCATCAAGCAACCGTCGTGAGCAGGTGCCTAGGACACACCCGCCTAACGCATAGGCATCTTCTGTTTGGTGAACCACCACCCTCTTGCGAGAAATGTAATGTCTCGCTATCGGTGAAACACATACTCTGTGATTGTCCACATTCAAATCATCTTGGACATCGGCTTTTTAACTCTGTTGATTTTACTATATCCAGTATTTTAAACAATAGTATCAATTCCTCACTTGTGTTTAAATTCATAAGTATCAAGGGTTTTATTCATCGTATCTAATTTTAATCTATAGATTTTAAGAAAGGCGTATAGACTATGCCCGACTAAGGCTTTATGGCCTGCAAATCTTATTTAACTGTTCTTATTGTCTCTCCTGGTGCATTATGATCTTAATTGGTCCTTGCGCCATAAAAAAGGAAAAAAATCAAATCAAATCAGAGCCTAAATATTTGAAACCATTGACAGCTTCAAATATTTATTAGCCTTTTACAAAATAAGGCTCATTAAAACTAATACTTGACATGAATTTGGTTTTAAATATGGTGGTATACTACTATTATATATATATATAAATATATATAAACAACATCAATAATGTTCTGTGTTTGAGAGAAAAATTGACATAAATGTAATAAGCAAACTTAGTTCAATTATCACCAACATGAAGTAATAAATATTAACAAAATATTTCGTAAGGAAAGTATTTTATGACAAGAGGTACTTCTGTACATCTAGACAACCGATGTTATACATCCACTCGGTATGAGTAAGAGAAAGGAGATGAGAGTTGTATAGAGAGTACGACTACTAGGTACCAACTAGGTAGGAGTGTGTGACTAATGCCACTTTCCTGACGAAGTCAGATTGAGGCCTGCAAAATTCATCGTGGCTGAGGACTAGAATTTTTACGCCTGTCGTTAGCCTTAGCATTGAGCACCATGCAGGTGACAATACGATTTTGCTCGGTTCCACCCCAATTTCGAGGGAAAAAACCCTGGGAATGGCCAGGGGTCTCCCACCTCTCTTCCCTTTCCATCAACCTCACGAGAGGACTTGCGGCTCGACTGTTATGTAGAGTACCACCATGCCACACAGGCACTATACATTTACAAACATCCATGTCTTCTCCAAGATTCGAACCCAGTCCTTACAGCACCACAGTCAGCGTTGCTAACCACTATACCGGTTGGGCGACAGGTAGGAGTATACTAGGTACCGACAGAAATCATAATAAGTGCACCATCAGTTGTAAGACAAGCCAACTTTTCCACAATGGTGACTTATACTTCTTCAAAACTTTCATAACTGCATAAAAAATGTCAGTTCCAGTGTTTGTATTATACATATGAATAATTCCAAGAGTTTTTCAATTATTTTTAAATTATCATTTCATTTGCGAATAAGAACTGATGGCTAAGTGATATTTCGAATTTCTCGACTAAATCATATTTTATATTTTATTCTAGTTTTGGATACAAAAATTTTGCAGTTCCCCTTTTTCTTGAAGAAATACGATTTTCCTCTTCAATCAATCTCTATTCTTACACATTGTTCTTGAAGTGTGAATATATTTTTATTAAATAAATTTTTAGTTTAATATGAATAAAAACAAAAGTTCACTTTCATTTGCAAAAGATTGAGCAAACATTACACTCTATCTTGATTGCCTTGTGTATGTTTTTTAAACTTAAAAATAAAACACCTATATTGGTCTCTGGTGATTCACACCTATGGTGAAGTCACTTTTTGTTGTCCTCCATTGAGAGATGAAGGAAGAGAAATAAATTTTGCATACACAGAATTAATCTTGGTTCCTCTTTAGTAAATAATATGCATACATACATTTAAAAATTTAATAAAAATTAATTTACTATAGTAAAATTAAATGAATTTTAATAAAATATTAAAAATAACTTTTAACCTAAAATTTATTTCTGTTATGAAATAGGATTTCTTTTAAAACTATAATAAATAACAAAATTTTTTAAATATTTACATCAAATTTCAAAATTTTAAATGTTTAAAAGCTTTTAAAAAGTCTTGACAGGCCATGTGTTTGACATGCCTGAGCTACAGCATTTGGATCCACATTACGCATCTGGGCTTGTTCACTTTTAAACACAAGAACCTTCTCGATTGTTTGAGATACCTCCATGTCTTCAGCTGACTTTTCCTGCTCTTCATTTAACAATTGATTTTGCTCTCTTGTCCTTTCTTATACATCTTTTTTCCTGAAAGCGCCTCTGTTCTTAGGCTTTCATTCTCATTTTATGTTCCTCTTGAACATGTCGCATCTACTCTTCCACAAGCCATCTTTCTTTCTTCTATCTCATTTCTTCTTCCAAAGCTATTCTTTCGTTCATTCTTCTTACTTCCATCTTCCACCTTTCCTCCACTGCTTTGGCTTCCTCCTCAGCCTTGAGTCTGGCCTCCACCTCATCAAACCCTTGTGTATGCCTCAGATAACCCCACGGCTCTGTGGAACACAGTTTAAGGATCACTACTTTTATCTAATACACATCAAGCATAGATTTAAACAATTTGCTCCATATTTTATAAATTTTGCATGAAGAAATTGCTGTAAATAAATGGAACAGCTTTGTTTGTTTTACATTATATGAATGAATAGTAGAGGTAAATTTATGTTCATTAATTGAAGTTGATATATTTTTTTGAAATTAGATGAGGATTGTATAAAAAATATCTAATAATTTTGCTCTCAGATAAAGTTTTTAATCAAAGTATATGACTTCCTCTACTTTTTTTTTTAGTAAACAATTAGAAAATGTGATTCATTTAATAGTACAAGAGCTAGCAACGTCAGAAAAACAAGAATTTTAGAAAAGCTGATTCTTTAATATTTCTTTCTCTATGCCCTTTCAAACATCGTGCAGGCTATCTGGCTGCCAGTAAACGTTTCGTTTATTAATGCGCATCATACCTTTACAGGTAAAAATATTGATTTTTAAATAATTTTAGAACAAAATTTTTCTTTTTCACTAAATTTAAAAAGTTATTAACAACATTAATTTATTAATGCCAGACATTTTTGTTGAAAATAATGTGCCAGATACTATTTTGTGTAAAAAAAAATCATTAATTTCAAACCATTTTAGAATGTCTGTAATTTTTATATTATTTTATTTATACATAAATAAGTACAAATTTAATTTGCCAGACATTAATTCGGTTGATAACTTAACAGCCAGGCTGATTTATTGGTGTATTATACCGCGGTATTATGCCTGTCGTTAGAGAGAGACAGTGGCAAAGTAGGTAAGCAGAAGAGTTACAGGATTACTTTACACTATTTAAAGTACTCGAAACAACTTTTTTTTATTTTTATATCTTTGATAATGAGTATAATAAAAAATTAATATTTAAATTCTAATTAAAATAATAAATAGTTGATTAAAGTATTTTTAACAAAAGGGAAAATATCATTTTTCAAATATCATATAAATTTTATTGTAACTGAATAAAATGATTTTATAAAAGATAAGGGGAAAATTGCCATTGATACAATAACAAAATTCTCACTTTTATTTATACATATTATGTTTAGATAGTCAGAATCTATTTTTCCATGAAATATGTATTTTCATTCCGTAATAGTTTCACAAAAAACTGATGCATCTTCATAGTCGTCATCATCGTCACTGCTTCCATTATTATCAATATCATCATAATCATTATCTTGCATTGTGTTTTGGTTTTCTAGTAGTGTTGGTTCTGGAGCAAAAAAAATCAGTATTAGGTTATCATGGTCTAAATAATAATTTACTCTTTCGATTTATCATATTATAAATAATACTTTACTTTTTTGACTAAGTCAGCAACTGATGATGGAAACTGCTCCCCAGCAAACCAAACGAAATCGTATTTATCATCATTGATGATCCACCCGGAAGCTAACGGCGATAAAGATGATGAATTTTTTGAATGAGCATTTCTCCAAATTTTTGTCACATACTGCACTCTCAATAAATGCTGATATAATTCAGCTTTACATGGTGGTAAACTCGATGAATAGAAATTTCAACATTTCTTTTCGAAATTATCATTGAGTTTTTTCGGTTATGTTTTGGAAAATAGATAGAAGCGAACATCATTAACATTTGAAGAGTTAGGCACCCCATACATGTGGCATATTAATTTTTCCAATGTGGCAAATGTACGTTCAAGTTCATCTTCATCATCAGTTACAATCTCTTGACATGCTAACTGATACTCGACGGATTTTTCGAGCAGCTTGAAGGGCCTTAGTTTACCTTTCCGAAAAAATACTGGGGTATAATCGCATCCTGTTATTGCGTGGAAACATGGTAGAACTTTTGATAAAGAAATACCAAGATCTTGATATAAGTCATTGATGCTTATTAGACGTTCATGGTTTCCTACACCCCATTGGATCCAAAATTTCAAAGATGCATTCAGATGATCCAAATTGCCAAGAAGTATAATCAGAATATCGGAGTCGAGCAGTGTACAACAACTTGAGCAACAATGCTTATCTGGCAAATATGATATATAATTCGAGTATCAGCTTCTTCATGTTCTCTTCACAAGATAATGATTCTTCAATACTTCTAATAACTTGGTTATTTACAACGCAATATGAATAACACTTATCGAAGCTTAGATAAATAGTTTTATTCCCAATAAAAGGAAACATGTTATCATTAGCCCAATGATCAATAAAAAATTTTACGAGAGCTTCCTTGAACTGAGTATTTTTGAGTTCACCAACAAAATTATGATACTGAATTTGATTAGGTCCAATGGAAACTGTACTGGTTGTTTCGTTGTGACGTAAACGCTCACAATCTTTTATAGAAGGTGTAAAATACTGATCAAATACAATATCAATGCAAGGTGATTTAAACTGAAATCATTTTAAAGAATTTTTTTGATATTTTTGCCATCGAAAGAGTGTGGTACTTCTTTCATGATGTGTAACATGAAGAAACCGTATAAAATGCTAATATCAAAAAATAAGGATTGCTGATTGACCTTGCTAACTTTTTTCTCGAAAACTTCAATTAATTGTGCTTTATCTGTTTTACAAATACTACCGTCTGCTTGACACATCGATGTTGGTATCGGTGTTAGTGGAAATCCCAGTACTTTTTCAATATCGACTTTGTTAGTCATAGATATACCTAAGAGTCGACTAAACAGATCTCGTTGCATTCTTAGCTCAATAACTTTGTTACCAAGAGTTAGTTTTTTCTTCTTTGGAGCACCAGCAAAATTAAGCACTTGATTTTTTTTTGTTGGTTTATCAAATCTATCCTGATCTTCAGTACATTCAGTAATAAAGTGTTTCCGTAAATCTTCACCATTTTTCTCAATGTTCAGCAAAAAGTTCGCTACATTTTCAAGTACAGGCTTGGCAGTTGCAATATTATATAAACTATCTTTGTCTAAATTTTCATCAAATGGATTAATATTCTTTTCAAAAATTTCAATGAAATCAGCGATTTGTTTGCCATAAATTTTGATTCTATTTGGTTGCAAATCCGCAGACACATCTTGTAATTGCTTCAATCTAAAAACATCGAGAAGGTGAGAGATTATAGCAGCTCTAATACTGTGACTTTTGGTCCAGCATTGACAGGCAGCTATGGAATTAGTAAAATGTGCAATACCACTTAGGCGTCTAGCCGCTTCGGCATTGATAGTCTGCTCCAGTGTAAGATCAATTGGTATCCTCGAGAATGGTTTGTCGGTTCTTTTTATTCCAAAACATCCATTCATAAAATCATTTTTTAGTCCAGGATGTGTTTCATCTACTTTATTTAAATTGTCTAAATATTTAACACACCATCGAGCATAATTCGGTTGATTTACGGCGAAAAATAAATTGGTTATTTTTGGAATAACATATTTGAACATTTCGAAATCTCCCATGCGTATGCTTCTTGACAGGATAATATAATAGTTTACAAGCTGGATGTAAATCAAATAGAATTTAGCCGTTTTACCATGCTCACCATGTCTTGTTTCTTCTACGAATTTTTGATATGCCGATAATATTCTTGATAATACATTATTAGGTAATTCTATTGGCATAGATGAATGAGAATCTATAACTTGATAATGAAGGAGATCGTTGATAACTTGTTCCTTCAGGAAATTGTATTCAATATTGCCCATCTTCAAAAAATGATCAAAATGTAACATTTGCAAGCCAAGAGCCATCAACGGATGCAGAGGTTTGCAATGATTAAAATGTTTACCTTCAACTAAACCATTCACTGAGCCAGAAGCAATAATATTACTTTCAATCATCATATGAGATAGACCACACTCATTTATAAAAACTCCTATGGCTTTGAAGAAAGCCATCATTAAATGGAATGAACCAAGATGGATGAAAAGATTATCGAATTGTGGCTTTGACGTTGGTTGGATTTTATATGCTATTTTAGCTATTGCCAGGTCATAAGTAACTTGCACGTATGTTTGATTGCATTCCTTTCCAACAACTTGGGCCTGTTCCATTGTATGTTTAATTACCGCTACGTTTGTCGCGGTGAAAAATTAATAGGTGTAGGATAAGATACTTTTTGTTTGGGACTAATATCTTTAATGATTTTAGAATTAAAACCTGTCCACATTGGGGTATTTGGCACATGTAAGAAGTGTGAAAGTAAATATAACAGATCTATTGTTTCTATCAAAGGTAAATTAGCTGGCAGAGTTGGTTCATTCTCAACTGGTGTTAAATTTTCTAACATTTGCAATTGATGACTAAACGACGGTAGTTCTGGAATTTCCTCGTTAAAAGTCCGTCTTCTTTTTGTTGGTGGTTGCGGTATGTCAAGATTTCCACTTATACTACTTGAATTTAATTCAATATCATGATCATCACTTACATTTTGGTAAATGATTCCTACGGTGTCATGTAAAGTGTCCTTTCCAGTTAAAGTATCGACGTATCTATCAAAATTATCGAATGCTACACCTGTGCTTAATGATGGACTTTGAATGATGTCAGGAGGGCAAATTTGAGAATGGTTTACAGATGAGATCGTAGCTTCAGTTTCTAGTTCTTCCAGCGTATTGTAGTTACAACAATGTCCAAGTCGATTTAAAATTTTAATCATTTTTCTACTACTTGTAAGACTTTTCACGGTCATACCCAGTGTTATGTGCTTTGATGGCTTAACAGTACCATTACTTACACAATAAATAGCATCAGAAGCCAATGAATTGCTTAATCTATGACAATTGACTCCATCTCGGCGACGAATATCTTTACCTCTAATTAATGTTTTGAAAAAGCGATCTAGTTTTTCTGGCGCTCACCATTAATCAAATCTTCCATCATCATTATGGCTGGTAATGTTGTTTTATCCATTTTTAAAATAGTACCTCGTAGAATGAAAGTAACTTTATCAATGAGATCATTCTCTTCAAGTGTTTTTAGATCTTGTTCCAATAAGTTACTATTTTTATGCATAATAATTTTTCTTTTCTTTTTTATTACAATCTTAATTTGCTTGAATTGTTTTACTATTTTTTCTTCAAGTTGATGATTTGTCATTAAACTTAACATCTGCTTCAGGTTGATGTATTAACTCTTCTTGTAATTCGTTATTATACATGTCACAAAGGGAAGTTAATAACAAATAATTTCTTTTTTTAACTACATCTTCTTCAATTACTGACACAATTTTATCAAAAATATCCTTATGAATATCGTACACTATACCAGGAGGTGCGTACAGTATTAACAGTTATTTTCTTGTAGTCATTGAAATATCCCACTTCACACGAATGGTGATAAAAAATTGGAGCATTCGAGGTTTTTAGATTATTGTTTGTAATAATTCTTGATTTTGCAACCCATTCTATTATTTTGTCATACACTTTGGCATCATTGGAAGAATGTAAACTTTTTTGTTTACCTTTAATTTGCTTTCGATCTCTTCCACAGAAAAAGCAAATTCTTTTGTTATCAAAACTTGTGTTTCTTGATTCACGATCTTCACTCTCACTCACATCAATTGGAGTATTTGGTAATAACGCAGTAGAATTTGATGTGCTAGGAATGTCTTCTGCTAAACTCGAGCTCCCATCATCAAATATGACTGTTTTACTCACACCTACTAAAGAATTTGGCAATAACGGCGTAGAACTAGATGAAATAGGAAGATTTGTTAATGAAATAGAATTATTGTCACATATATTACGATATTTAGCCATTAAGGCTGTAAAAGAACTGTAACATTGTCTGTGATATCCATCGGTAGTATTAATTTCCTCCGGTAAGCTAATGTTATATTTTAAGTTAAAATTAACACGTACACTTAAGATTTCTTTACATTTTTAAAATTTTTCTTCTACAAAAGTCATTAATTTTTCATTTTTGCCATTGCAAAAAACACATTTCATTTTATTAGCCATTATGATATTAATATTTTACTGAAAACGATAAAAAACAAGGACAAAACGTAAACATATGACTTGGGACTGACGTCATCATGCGCCGCTAACATGTTTTGCAGCAATTATCGCTTTCTCCAGCAGTCAATGATCAATTAGTATGTAAAATAGTTAAACTATCAGGTTGGAGGGAAAGTTCTGTCCAATTTTAAATAGGCAGATGATTTTTCTTGTAAATAAAAAAAACATCTGGCTAGTGAGTCATTCGGATTTTTGTTTTTGTTTTTTTAGCTGCTGTATAATGTAAAAGGAATCCTTTTTTACCATTCATCATTTACTTGTGATATTTAAAGTGAAAAAAATGTCAGCAGATAAAGTGTATTTACGACACTGCATTTTTTTTGTATGAATTCCAAAAAGGAAGCAAAGCATCGGTCACTCTTTCGCCTACCTACTTTGCCACTGTCTCTCTCTAACGACAGGCATAATACCGCGGTATAATTCACCAATAAATCGGCCTGGCTTTTAAGTAAACAACCGAATTAATGTCTGGCAAATTAAATTTGTACTTATCTATGTATAAATAAAATAATATTAAAATTACAGACATTCTAAAATGGTTTGAAATTAATGATTTTTTTTTTACACAAAATAGCATCTGGCGCATTATTTTCAACAACAAAAATGTCTGGCATTAATAAATTCATGTTAATAACTTTTTAAATTTAGTGAAAAAGAAAAAGTTCTTTCTAAAATTATTTAAAAATCAATATTTTTACCTGTAAAGGTATGATACGCATTAATAAACGCAACGTTTACTGGCAGCCAGATAGCTCGTACGATGCTCGAAAGAGCATGGAGAAAGAAATATTAAAGAATCAGCTTTTCTAAAATTCTTTCTAGAAAACGTTGCTAGCTCTTAGACTATAAGTTTAGGTTTTGCAGTCATTTTGTTGGTATTATTTTCAATCTAGAGCAGAGGTTCCTAAATTTTTTCCAGTATAAACCCCTTTTTTAAAATTTTTTTTTCATAGACTGGTCCTCCCCTTACATTTTCCAGTAAAATTCAGAATACAATATGGTGATGCACACAAAATCTTAAAGATAACAATTTAACTAAGAATCTTAACAAAACATGTTAGGGAAAATGTAATTTATATAAGATTTATGTTTTTTTTTTTTAATACTATTTTCCTTTATAATTTTAAAATATAAAAATTTCAGAAACAGAGATTGAAATTGCTTAATAGTTCAATTTTAAATAAAATTGCAGTTCTTTATGCATTGCTACGATATTTTTTAATATTTGGCCTGAAATAGCTGGTAATCACGTTATCACTAACATAACAAATACATATATACATTTTACTAAACAGTTCCTCATTTTCACTAAATTGTATATAGTTTTTATTTAATTTTTAAAAAAATCAAAGCGGTGTTTGTGTTTTATGCTTTACCTTAATATTTTTTTATATTAGAAGTAAAATTATCTACACTATTAAAATTTGTAGATAAACAAACGTATGTATGTCGCTTTGTACATCTATTTTCTCACAAACCGCACAACGCAGAAACTTGCCGAAGGTATTAAAAGATCGGGAATGATCCGAGGAATCCCCCCGTTTTTACATTTATGTTCTGATATTGTAATTAGTTAAAAAGATATTAATTAAAAAACCTTTGTTTTACTTCAGCATGTTATTTCTTCCGCCAACTAGAATGAAAAATCGATAGGTGAAAATTTTTTTTTTACCCCTGACGTTTTTAAAACATGATCTAATTTTTTCTATGAGACTCAGACAAAAAATAATTACAGAATCGGGAAGAGAATTTATTTTGCCACCCTAGGGTATAATTTATTTTACAAATTAATGATATTTTCTATTTTTTATGAAAATGATTTTCAAATCGTTCCGTTTGAATTTTCTTTCACGTTAATGAAGTGATATTCCACGCTAAAAAGTTCATGCTTTTCTCTTTTATAATCAGTCATTTAAAAAATAAAATGTCAAAAACTTTTTTTTTACGATTTTTCAAAAAATACTCAAAATTTTAATTAAATACTTAATAAGTTCGTTATTTATAAAAATAATCTCATGAAACTTTTTTTCTGTGTGTGGAAAAATAATATTCGTAATCTGTACAAAGATTGAAAAAATTGCTTAAAAATTACGGCATTTTAAAAAAATTTTGTTTTTTGTTTTTTATCCTCTTTGCGAGAGTTAATCTCACACACACAATGTAGTTTTTTTTTTCATTTTTTAACATGCTTTTTAAGTTTCACTTGAATGTAATGTAATCTTTGATTCAATTTTTACCCAATTTAAAGGTCAGATTAATTCGAAATTTTTCACATTTATCAAGGACCGATGACAATACAATAATTTCAAAATTTTTGTTCCATTCTCCTGACTAGGAGCGTCAAAAATACGATTTTAAGGATTTCGGATATTTGGCGACTAATTCATTATATCGTTTCCAGATTTGGCGGGCTGCGGTAGCTTAGTGGTATAGGTATTGGATTGTGGCTGGCATGTCATGAGTTCTAGCCCAATACCACTGAAGACCCGCCGTGTAGGGGAAGAAACCTGTCTGACAAAGAAAAGAAGCAAAAAATTTTTGTAACAGGAAAGTTTAAGTTATACACTCGATAAAAGCCCTAGCAACGCCAGGCTAAGTGGAGGGGGGGGGGGGAAAAAAAAATATTTTTAAAAAGAAAATTTTGAAGGCGGATTTTGTTAAGGGAAGGGAAAATTTATGAAAGTAGAGAAAGTGTGTTCAACGCCAGGCCATGCAGCTAGTAATAATTAAAAATAATCGTAAATCACCACATTTTGTAATGTTCAATCAATTTCTAATTTTTCTTAATATGAATTATTAATGTGACTAAATCTACTTCAGCCAAGTAAGTAGATAAAAGCTAAAGTGGTTTAATTTGACTTTTTTTTTTCCAAATATCTTTGCAATTCCAAAACTTCTTTGAAAATTGATTTCCTCTTCCACGTTCTACTTTTATTCAATTAATTCTTTTAGCGAAACTTGAATGTAAGTATTATACTTTTTTTTTTCAAATGCTTTCAAAACTCCAAGATGGCACTTATAAACTTTCCAAATCCTTGAATTGGGCATTGATCATCTTTTTAATTGTTTTAAGTGGTCAGTGTAGATTTGAATATCGTCAACATTAATTTATCTTTTTCATTATATAGCTGCATTACATATTCAAAGGATCGAAAATTATTTCAGTTTAAGGTGGCCTATAAAAGCAGAGGGCAAATATAAAAAATCGACATGGCATTCCTTTCAGATACGTGGCTTACTACTTCTTGTACAAATCTGTATTATATCAATGTATATATTAAAATGGAGTTTTAATTACAACAATCCATAATTAGTAAAATTAAATAAAATTTTAAAACAGAAAAAATTGTCATTGACCCTCAATTGACCATTGAAATACTATACACCCTTTTTAAATTTCTACAAGCCACCAAGGGATCAGACTAGATCCACAATTGGGAATCCCTGCTCTAGAACAATATAATAGATTATTGACAACATTCACGATTCTATGCCGAGATGAGATAACGAAAATGACATTTGAGTCGTACAACTTCCTTGAATGCTTAGTGACCTTTTTTTTTGAGCATTGGAATCTCGTGTCCTTAGCAATTTACGGTATCTAAGCCTCTCAGTTTTAAATGCTGTATTAAATTATTTAAATTGCTATTTAACACTAATCATGTGTAACACTAATGGAATTATTATGGAATTTTTATGTAAATAGCACCTTTTTTTTAATGCAAGAAATTTAAAAATAAGATGAAGTGCAAATTTAGATTTTATTGTTAATAAACTTTTTACAGGTTCATTTCAGTTAAGTTAGGTACAAAATAAAAATGAGTAACTTGAAACATTTAATTTTAAATAATTTAATAATTATTTAGTTTTTGCTTAAATTTTAGAATGGTTAGAACAGTTAGTATTTACTTAATGTGGCTTTTGAATTACTCTTTTTTTTTTTATAACCAAGTCATCTATATTAGGATTAACTTTTGAAGATGCTAACAAAATTAGGTTATTATAGGTGCACACATCAGCGAGTTATATGAGTAATATTTATTTTACTATGTTCATAGCAGAAAACATTTATTCACACAAACATATTTTGATCCAAATTTTGAGATTTTTGTCTGAGACACACAACCCCACTTCAATAAAATTGTAGAAAATTATTTATTATTTATTCAAAATTCTTTTAATTTTTCAGTATGTCTTCGCGTGCCCCCGTTACAACTTCACTGTGTCACAGGTTGGCCACCACTGCCCTAGAACTAGAAGGTCTTTTTGTAGAACCCCTAGAACTAGAAAGTATTTTTGTCGAACCCCATTCCACACACACTTTTGTAAAGGCAATTAAAAAAGTATTGCATTGATTATTAAAAATTTTAATCTACTTTTAATATAATTTACTGATTAATAATATTAATCTGTGATCCAGGTTTCACCCACCCATGCATTATGTTTAGTAACTAAAATATGTGCTTGATTTTTTCACACAAGCCGTCAAAGTCTAAGCCCATTGAAATTAACTGCAATCGCATTACATATTCTGAGCTTAATTTATTCCTATACTTTGTTTTTGTAGCCACTTATGCCAAGAAATATTTTTCACTTATACACATTGTTCTGAATGGCATTAAAATGTTTAGAGGATTACTGAGTATTTTGTATGAATTTGCAACAAAAGATTTAGGAGCTTTTCTAGCTTAAATTTAGTGTTTGGACATCAAATCTGTTGAAAGGTCGATAAGTCGTTACCTCTCCCTTATTGTAGGTGTTTTCCCAACAAATGTCAAAAGGTGCACTTTCCATTGGAAAACTATATAGTTTTGCAAGACATTGTACTAACGAGTATACAATTATCTCGTGGAACACGGGAGAGTAAACAATAAAATTTTTACAATCTATTATTTAATATATAAAAATAAAACACATTTTAATATCTTTTATTATATTATAATAAAAGTTTAAGAAGCATTGCAAAATAAAGTTATGTTGAAATAAAAGTTTCAGTTTCTTAATGACAGGAATGAGCTTTAAATTCTTGTGGGGATGCAAACTTCATATAGAGAACGTGAATCCATTTTGCATACACATATATAATTTTTTTTCTCGTTTTATTTATTGTGACTCGTGGAACCCCCGGGAATGTATCGTGGAACTCCAGGGTTCAGTGGAACACAGTTTGAAGACCACTGTTGTGGAGTGTATACTTTCTTAGTGGGTGAAAAATCCGGCATTGTGTCATTTGATGTTTAACGTTGCTCTACAAAGCAACAAGAAGGCTATTGATCACAAACCTCGTAATTTTGAACCTCGGTCGAGTGATGAGGAGGACACCTGAACTGACATCCCTCTTTCCTAACTACCACATAAGCGGGAGGAATGGCCTCATCTACACGGTGTGTCTTTAGTGGCAACAGGACTCGAGCCCACGACACTCGTGACCATAACCACTAAGCTACCGCGGCCACTAGGCATAGCAAAAACTCTAGTGAAAAGGTTAAGAAAGTTAGAATTAGATATGAATTGTTGGCATGTGACAAAAGGGTAGCTATATGAAACTGAAATTTAAAGGTATAATCTAGAATAATTGCTCTAAACCTATCACCTTGCCTATCATTTAATTTTTTAGGAAACAAATATTGTGTTCTCTATGAGATTGTGAGCAAGTATGCATAAGAATTTGAGATTTGTTCCATGTTTAAAAAACCTGATACAAAATAAACTTTCTCCCAATTTTTTGAAAAAAAATATTTGCCTGATAATTAAAAGTTATTTTTCTGCTATTGTAAAAACTTTCCCTCTCCCAATGTAGTAATTACTGTTATTTAATGTAAAGTATATAAATATTCCATCTAACACAATTTTTCTACATATTACCCTTACATTGGTACATAGAACATCACATAAACTCATGGATATTTGATTGATAGTCTACAAAAGCAGTCATGATTATGTAAGATATTTTCAAGAATTACATTTAAATCAAGTTTATTCTTGAATTGCTTGCATATAAAAGGAATTGCATATGTAAAAATTCTTGTAATTTTAGATTTAGTTAATATTTTGGTATCACACGTTTTTTTTTTTTTTTTTCATTTTCTAATAAAACTCTTTAAAAGAAGCTTTTTTTTCAATTTTTGTAAGATAAGGAAATTAGAGAGTTTAGTGTTTCAATATAAAAGTATTTATTGCTAATACAAGTACTTAATGAATAAATGGGTAAATATGTGGCATGATTATGAATATCATAGTTTTAAATGGAATGTGTGTAATATATTTTTGTTCATTAATCATTTTTTATGTTTGATGAATTTTAATACGAAAAATCAAATATATACATATTTCTTTTCCTTTTAGTCTAGATATGGAACAGTCATCAATGAAGTACGTATACCTTCAAAAACTTTTTGTCTCCTTAAAAATAATGCAGTAATTAAACTTGGAGCTCAAGATGGATTGTCTGCTATGTTTGCATTTCAACTGGAACCGGTAAGATTTAAATTATTATTTGTTAGAAAACTTGTCTGGATATTATTGAATATTAAATTCAGTTCAAAAAAAGTTTTTACACTCAAAAATAAAATGAATGTGCACTTTTTGAGGAAATAGTACAAGTATTTAATTTTAGATATTCATAACTTAATCAGTACAAATTAATCCCTTTAACTTCTCCAAGAGGAAAAATGTAGAAGTCTACTAATCATACCCAGAAGATTCAATGTATGTAATAATAAATCAAAAAGGGTTGAGCATGTATTTTCACCATCTGAACTTTCTGAATGAAGAACTAATAAAAGAAAGGAAGGGAAAAAAGAAAATCTTATAAAAAAAAGATACCATATTTAACCCTTAAGTTTCTATTTACTATAACTTTTTTTTAAATATATATAAATTAAACACATTATTTACATTAGTTGATAACTCACAATTATTATTGCAGATGGATAAAATTGGTATTCATTGTTCATGGTGCAGAGAACTGAGTTATGATCTTAATGAAAAAATAATTAACATATCTAATTTTTTAATTGTAATTTTTTTTTTACAGAATTTGTAGAGAATGTGATCTCATAGTCTATATTTCAAATCTCTCCAATTCCAGGAAAAGCTGTTAGGAAACCATGTGTTATAGTTCTTTAATGGGAATGATTTGTATTGCTTTTCCAATTTTATTGTACAACATGATAATTGGTCAGATAATTGAGTTAGTACATGGGTCTCTGAAGTCTGCTTTGTCCAATAGTTATATCAAAATTGAATATTCCCAGAACTATTGAAGGAAATTGCATGAAATTTTGAATTTGTGCATTTTTAATCATGATGAGTCCAAATGTATCATCAAAATTTTGGAATGTTATAGTTCTGTTTCATTAAGATGTTTAATATTTAATATTTTTTTTATACTTTTTCAGTACTATCTTCAAATTTTGGATTTTGAAAAAAGTTATCATTTGGTGTGAAAAGCTTTCAAAAGTATTGAGTACAAAATTTTTTACCATCAAGTTTTTGAGACACTCATTTAACATTTAAGACCCAATAAAACTATACTTACATATATATACCTAAAATACTTAAGCTTTTCCAGTTATCTAAATATATATATATTGTGTTTTTCAGTATACCTTTAAAGTTAAAATTTTCTTATTTTTGGCTTAGTAGCCATTGATTAACAAAATTTTTTTTTCTTCATGGATGTGAGAGAGAGCTTTTAGTTTGCTATTTTTACCACAGTAATTTGTTTTGAAGAAAAATATTATGGAAGTAGATATGACATAAATTTAGATAAAAATGATGTAGTTAAATGTGGTATAACAAAAAAAAAAAAAAAAAAATGAATTTAAGGTACTTAAAGAAAATAAATATATATAAATAAAACCTAATTTTTTTCTTTGTTTCTGAAGAAAAATAACCAGTTTTTTCTGTTATATTACATAGCTTAAAGTGTCTAGCAGTACACTGTAGCTCACATCTTTTTCTTTAAACCTAGTAGAAAGGACGTTTTTGATCATTCTAAATTGCTGTCTTCCAAAAAAGGAAACTACTAAACTAAAATTTTTAAAGTACAGCCAGTTCTTAAGCTTATTTACTGTTACATATTTCCATTGTTCTTTTACTGCTACATTCATAATAAATTTAATTATTTTGCTTAAGAATGGTTGGAAGTTAATTCTTAATTCCTGAAAAACTTTACCTATAAGTTACATTTTTTTCAAGAGACGTATGCAAGAAATTGTATTAATAAGGTGATACATAATTAAAATAAATGTTAAAACTGTAGTTTTCTTTTTGAACACTTTAGTTCAGAGATTTGCCTGATAAGAATTCAAATTTTGCAATTCTGTTTGAAATATTTCTAAAAAGAAATGAAAGGAGGAAAGAATTGGTGGGTAAAAAGTTGTCAAATTGTAAACATGAAAAGTGCAATTTCTTACCAATTTAAGTAATAAATATGCTACATCATTAAAAAAAAATATTCTGTACAACTATGCAATGTGAAATAGTTAATTTACACCTGACACAGAAAAAAAAATTAATAAAATTTACCAGAGATAAATACATGCATTTATATTATTATTTAAATACCATTGAATTTAAAAATGCACACAAACCTGAATTTGTGGTAAACAGATTACTATCACAATAATATTTAAAAGTTATTTGACAAATTTCACAATTAAGATAATCAGAATTTTTTTAACTTTGTATTTACGCAATACAAAAATTAATTTTTAGTCAATATTTAAATACACAATAAATATTTATTTTCATGAATATTTCTCCAGTCATAAGTGGCAGTGGTAGCCTAATGGTTATGATCACAAACTTGCGGCTCACGTGTTTTGAGTTCGAGTCCTGGTTTCACTGAAGATCCACCATGTATAGGGGCTGATACACATTAAATCTGTCATGACTCAAAGTCCTCACTTTAGGATAGTGTGGAATTAAGGTGAGAGGGGTGCCAGCTCGGGTGTCGTCCTTGACACTTGGCTGTGGTTCAGATTTACAGGGTCTGTTGCTAATAGCCCTCATATATTGCTTTAGAGTATGACAATAATAAATACTAATATGCTCATTCCCATATCACAAGCATTCAATCTAATTTCTTCATTTGTTTTAATATTTGAATGTTTTATAAAATATTAGTTTTACAAAATTTAATACAAAATTGAAGTTACTGTTGTGTTTCCAAGATAAGACTATATTCCTGCTGTATTATTGTTTGAAAATGAAATGTTGAATTTACAAAAATAATTTAAAATTCAACACATTCTTGTTAGGTAATAAGGTATTTAAATTTTGGAATCTTAAGTTTTATAGAAAATTACAGATACATTTTTAAAAAGTTACCTATTTTAATTATACAGTGTGATTTTATAATCTTGGTACAAACTTTGAGGAGTTAACTGAAAATAATATTTTTTGCTTAGGAACATGTAGGCAGAAGTGGGGACATGTAAAAGTACAAACATGCACACAAGTGAGATTAAGTAAATGTTTTTTCCTTTCACAGCATTGTCATAAAGAATTTTTTTTTTTTTTTGCTATGTATACAATAAGTGCTAAAATAAAAACCACAGACTATAAGGCTTTGCTGCAGTTAAAAATTATTTCAAAGATAATAAAGTTAGAGACATTTTCCAAACATCTAATTCCCCTCTATTTGTATTATTCTGCCAATTTTTTTTTCTTTTCTGTAGAGTGCATTACAGGACTTTCCTGCTCATTTGCAATTCAAAAAAGTGATTATTTTTTCTTAAGTAGATATATTCAATGTAGGAAAGTGAGTCTGCATGTATTTCAATAATGCTTCTCTGTGGAGATTCTGACTGGTTTTGTGAAATATTTTTTTCATTGACAAATACCAACATAATTCAATGAATTGTGTTATTGTACTTTTCGGTTTATACTGGAATTGCTATAAGTTGTATCGATTATCTTTCATAATCAAATGTGGCTTCAGCTGAGTCATATGTTTGTTCATTTTTGGTATGGATGTCTGAATTAACCAGATGCTAATTTTGGGATGTGATAGATTGGGTCACATGCACAGCCACCACAATTTCCAGATTTATTGATGCTCGATTATTTCTTACTGGAGATATTTGAAGACCCTTATTCATGAGACAACTGATTATCCATTGCAACTAACTTTTTGAGAAATACTTAGCATCTTTGTAGATTACTCTATCAGTGCTACCAATCTTGTAAGTACTGTTGGTGGTTGTAATTCTGAGTGTTTATTGTAAACATTGCAGCAAAAGAAGCACTTGGGAAAGGTTGAGTAGACAAATATTCTTTTCTCTTCCCCTTGTCTTTTTTGTGTTTATGTCTATATGTGTCCCTTCTGCCAAACATTTCACTTGCTCTACCAATTTCAGAATCATCCTGTATTCGTACAATCAGATAATTTCTTTAAAATTCAGGGTAAATTACTTATTGTATAAGAAATTGTGAAAAATTAAGTAAAAGGACTAAAAATAATGCAAGTGCTGTATTAATTAATAAAAATATTTAGGGAAAATAAACATATATATTATGACATATGTAAAGAATACAGTGTTTGAGATTGCGTTATGGTAAATCTTATGATTAAAACAGGAGAAAAAATGAACTATTTGCTAATAAATAATAGTTTTTGCCGATAATTTTATAATAAATATTTATTAAATACAATTGCAGAACAATAAAGCAGCATCTAGTTATAAAGTTTTGGCTAGCTTCACTTGGTAACTGCTTATTAAGGAAATTTAGTTGTCTTAAGAAATCCATTTTATGATCAACATTTGGAACTTGAAAATTTCTTTTTCTGGATGGGGCTGATTGTAGTAAAGTATGAAACTCATGGCTATTCATTACTATAGTAATGAAGTGTCTAATAATAGTTTGTTCTTTGAATGATATAAACCTTATTAATCCGGAGTTAAAAGAACATATTGGAAAGGATGAGATATTTTAACACCAGATCCATACCCAGATCATAAAGATGATTCCAGGTGATCTTGTACATACTTTGTTTTAAAAAGATAAAATGCTATTTTTATTAATTTAATAGTTTCTGCATAACTTCAGTCAAAGTAAGCTCAATAAGTTTTTTGTATTTATGTGGGAAAATTGTAATAGTGTTTTTGTGCAGTTAAAGGGATTAGAGTTATTGTTCAGCTTAAGAAAAAATTTCAATTAATGTAATTTTTACTGTTGTTGTCGTTTCTAATGCCACCTGCCTGGCAGTGTCATATCAAGGCCTATGAAATTCATCATGGCAATGGGCTAAATGTATGACTGTCACTAGCCATAGCTTTGAGCACCATACAGGTGACAGTGTGATTTAACTCAGTTCCATCCCAATTTTGAGGGAGAACACCCTAGGGGTGGTCAGAGGCCTCCAACCTCTCTTCCTCATCCACCAACCTCACTAGAAGACTTGTTGCTCGTTGGCTATTTAGAGTACCCCCATGCCGCAAAGGCGCTATACATTTACAAAAATCCATGCCTTCTCCTAGATTCGAAGCCAGGCCCAATGGCACAGCAGTCAGCGGCACTAACCACCATATCGGATGGTTGGTTATTTTTATTGTTCTGTTACTTTCAAACCTTGATATTTAAAACAAATTTTGATGCAAAAGAAATAATTTTTTCCCTTCAGAAATTTTTTCAGAACTGTTTTTCTAATTTAATTGGACATTTTTTGGAAAGTAATTTAACTGGCACAAGCTACTAAAAAATCGTTACTTTCTTGTGTTATTTATTTTTAAAATCTAATTGTTTTTTTGTTTAATTTTCTAAGTAGAAAATAGATAAAAGTTTCATGTATATGTCTTTGAGTTAATTTGAAGTTTTAATTTTCACAAAAAGTAGCAATCAGAAACTGGATACCGAGAGATAAAATTGGAGTTTCTGTGAGAAATAATAGTAGTTATCTGAATAAATAAATTTATATCTTAGGGAAAAGGGGATATGGATGAATAAAAAAGTACACTTCTTTGTTTCTCTATTTATCATGTTAAATAAAGGCATACTGCACATGATGTGCTTAGGAAAACTACTGCCCATGTATGTGTTTTTTTTTTAAATCTATATCTCCCTCCTCTTTGAGAAATGAATTATTTAGTATTTTTGAATTCCATATTGCTTAATTCCATATTTTTATACACTATAATAAATTTAGTTTCCAGTTATATTAAAAAGTAGATTTATCTTGGGAAATAAAAAATATATTATTTTAAGTGTAGTTATATTTTTTCAAAAATTGTTATTTTAATTTTTTAGATTTCAAAGTTTTTATAACAAATTTATTTCCACTTTGTTTACTAAAATAAAATAGTTTCTTAGGATATAAAGCTTATGATTTTAATCTTTCTTCATAAATTTGTTAATTTGTGTTTAAATAAATGAATAAGTATTTTGATAGTATATAAATTCTGTGATTAAGGTTTAATTAAGATAATTTTGAAAGCATGAAAAAGATAAGTACCAAAACATTGATAATGAAAATTTGTCAGAGTTAAAAACAAATAACTTTCTTTTTAAATCCATGGCACTGATATTGTGACATGTATGTGCAATTTAATATCAATGCAGTGATTTAGTGTGTTTTTACTTTGCAGCCATTTCCAACACGTGATACAGAACCAATAGATATTGAACCTAATACCTGTTTCACTTTGACTGACAAAAATATAATCAAAATGATTTATGAGTTGGTAAAAAAAAAGGAAAAAGATACCGAAGCTAAAGATATGCAGAATTTTAAGAAATCTAATTCTCTAGAGAAGCATTGTCTGTTTGAAGATAAGCTTTCTATATCAGGCTTACATGTCAACTTGTCGGAATCAAAAAATTCTCTAGTAAGTTAGTTTATTTAAAGACTTTTCAAATCTGAATTATCACCCTGAATTTCGTTTATAATCACTAAAAGCTTATTAGTAAAGCAAGATAAAATTATTATGATAGTCTTGTCAAGAGAGAGAGAGAGAAAGATAGAAGTTGTCACTTTATTTATATGGGGAAAATACAAATTCTAAGTAAAATATTTTGAGAATCTGTGTATATCTGGGGAAATTGATAGTAAAATTTTATTTGAATATCAAAAGCGTGTGTGTTATTTGTAAGAAAATTTTAAACTAATTATTTAATTTATATCAATTTCGCTCTATATGTGCATACATGGGGCGCTGTCCTCAAAAGATTTCTTTACCGTGTCTTCTAGGTGGCTACAGTAACCTATTTATCGTGGCAGGTGTGTCTTGAGATTGATCTCTTGTGCCACTGTAGACCCACTGTGTAGAAGAGATGATGCACATTAAATCCGTCACATGGCTCAAATTCCTATGTTGGTGGGGTGTGAAAGTTAAGAGTGGAGTACCAGCTCAGGTGTTGTCTTTGTCACTTGACCTTGGTTCAAAATTATGAAGTCCATCACCAACATCCCTTGTGTTGCTTTATAGTGCAACATAACAAAACATTCACCCACTCACTCAAAATTAATAAGTTGAGCTCAGTTATATCTGTAGCAACTATACACCATTGTGCTTGACATTTTTAGTAGATTCAGAACATGAAACTGGATTAATTTTATCCATTTGGCCTCAGTGATCTTAACAATAACTTTTATGTGTAATGATAACAAATACTATTTTTTTTTTTTGGTTATAAAGGTGCATTTTAGTGACATGTAATATTTTATTTTTGATTTTTATTACCTTAGAAAAATATTTTAAGACTGTCTTTGCCAAATGTACGAGAGTGTACCAAATGTGGAGCACATTTTCAAACAGAAAAATGTTTTAATTTTCATGAAAATTTGTAATGTGGTAATACATGTTTTTGTTTATAATATAGCATTTTTAAGATTTCAAAATATTCCATGGATAATTTTTTCTTTAAACTTGTAAAAGGATAGTTAATTTAGCATTACGGTACAGTAGAAGAGAAAATGCAAAATACTTATATCAGAAAAAAAAGATCAATTCGGGAAAATAATATGTAGCTTGTGTGTGATAAAATATGCTACTCGCTGTAGGATAGCGAAGCCAAAATATATTATTGTTGGTGCTCTTTTATATCTGAAAAAAATATTCTGGATTCTCTCTCGGCTCCTATTTTTACTCATTAAGCGAAGACAACTTTAAATTGAGGTGCTTTAAATATGTTTAAAACTTTTGTTGTAAATAGATTAGAATGTAATTTTTACATTTTTTTAAGAAAGTAATTTTATATATTACATTATTCTATTTTCATAGTCTAAAAATTCTGACCCTCACTAATAGCAGCAATTCTTTTTTTAATTCTGAAAATCTTGTTGTAAGAAATTGTTTTTCAATTAAACTTTTTTTTTAATATCTTGGCATTTTTTTTTTTTTTTTTGTTAGTTGATATAACTATCAATGAAAAGATAGTCTTATTTAATTTTGAATTGCAGCATTAAAGCTGAAATTTTTTATGAATTCTTTTAGAAAATTTGACTTCTGATCATAAACTTTAGTTTTTATTTTATTGCTTTCTACTTGTGTTTTCAAATTATTTTTTTTAATAATTTTCCCTTATTTTTATTTGAATGGCCAATATATATATACAGACCAGAATATTAAATTTGCATCACTAAAAATGTGAAAAGCTTACTATAATGAAACAAATCAGTTTTTCATATAATACATGCATTAACTTTTTAAAGTTCAAATTTGAATTTTATTATTTTAAAAAAAAATCTGTGAAAGTAATGACAGTATTAGACTGTGAACACATGTATAATTATTTCTTTCAAATGTTTTACAATGTTTTTATGATGTATTTGTATCATACATAAACTGAATACTTTTAATTGAATTTACTTTTGTTTTACAGCCACATCCACTATGTAATGAACCTGAACCAATTGGAATTAACAAGAGCAGCTATAAATCATTTGATGGAAGAAAATTAAAAAAATATCTTTTTAATCTGAAAAGTAAAGTGAATAAAAATGATTCAGAGTATATTAAATCTGCAGTAATGAAATCGTTGAATAAATCAAATAATTATTCGGAGGTAAGTTCATATTTATTTAAACTTAATTTTTTAAAAAAAATATCTTTCTGCATTTTATTTGTGACTATACGATATTTCTGTTTTTAGTTTTTCACCCTCAAAAGTAATATTAGCATTTTGTTATTAGAACATTTTAGGGGACAGGAGGAGAAGAAAATGTGATCACAAGGAATGAGTTTTGTGATTGGAACAATATTTTGCATGAAAATATTTAAAATGTGCACATGTTCAAACTGTGTTTGGCATTGAATGAATATTTGAGACCCTAAGGACTTTTTGGAGGAAACCCCTTTTTAACTGTACAATATCTTGCTGCAAATTTGCTTGTATTTGTCAGATGTTACCATTTGAGTGTGGGCTTGCAAATGAACTAGAAGAAGCATGATGATCACAGTAATGTTGCTATTCTATCATATTAAGTACATAAATGAACCATGAATAGATGATATCAACCGATGTAGAGAAATAGTAGAACACTGGGATAAGTTCTTCGAGTGGTATAAAAAAATGTTCTGTTACTAATGCCACCTTATCAGCATGTGCCAGATCAAGGCCCATAAAATTCATCATGGCATAGGACTAGATTTTACGCCTGTTGTTATCATAGTATTGAGCACCAAGCAGGCAACAACACATTTTGGCTCAGTACCACCCCAATTTTGAGGAAGAACACCATGGGGGTCGTTAGTGGCCTCCCACCTCTCTTCCCCTTCTGCCAACCTCACGAGAGGACTTGCAGCTCAATGGCTATTTAGAGTATCCCCATGCCACAAAGGCACTATACATTTACAAACATCCATGCCTTCTCCAGGATTCGAACCCAGGCCCTACTGCACAGCAGTCAGCGTCGCTAACCCCTATACCGGATGGGCAACAAAAAATGTTCTTAAAATTATTATTGACTATGTGACATGCGTAATTGCCATTGATATTTGACTCGAAAATTGAGATCTGAGTTTGTACCCACTACTCTTCATGTGTTCATGTGAATAAGAGCTTTTGGGTGATGCCTAAAATTGCTTTCAGTGCTCAGTTGCCAATGACGGCTGAAGAGTTGTCTAGAGATGTCTTAGCAATGAGATGTAGCCTGTTTTTTACAGTACACAACCCAAAAGTTTCAAATTTAGATCCTAGGGTATTATTTCATTTCACAGTCATGCCACTTAGATCATAAGCCATGACACTTGCATAGTATAATGGTATGCCAGCAGTAATTTACACCACATTGTGTGTTTTCCTTCTTTCCAAATCAAGCACTGGTATTTCAAGTGGATAACACCTTAACCACACATAGCAATAATTTCAATGTTTGTCTTCAAACTTAACAAATACGTTCTGGCTGGTTGAATTACTGGATCTCTTTTGAAAAGTACATGTTTTGGGGACTCTCGTTTGGCGAATCACATATTTATAAACAGTGAAAACTGTTTAACACAAAATTGAGGGGGGACTGAAATATTTTTTCATGTTAAAAGAATTTTGTTTTAAATGGATATTGCTACAAAAGAAAAAAAAAACATATACATTAAGCAAAATTAAGTTAATTAGAGTACACTTTATTTGCATTTAAGAGCATCTAATAAATCGATCGAGATATCTTCATTTGCTGCTATTGCAAGTAATTATTTTCGAAACAAATGTTTCATGTAGAAAAGTTTCATGTTTTGTGTAATCCCTTGATCACAAGGCTGCAAGACATTTGTTGTATGTAGAGGCAAAAGTATAAGATTTATAGTTTTCAATACAATGTTGGGAGTGAACTAGGCAGTTTTGATTATCATTGCAACCTTACATTTTTCTCATAAGAATCGCTCATTTGACTTTACAATCCGAATTCCAAAGCCAATTGATGAGGGATGCTTTTGTGGGGCGTTTGTAGGCGTGGAGGCTTCAAGTAGTAGAGATAAACAAAATTGGCTTGTATAACTGGCTATTCCATGTGTATTTCAAAGGCTAGTTAACCTCCATTCTACAAAACAAGTGAAACCATCTCTTTCATTTCAAACCCCTCTTAAATTTCACCTGTGTGGCTGGTGTAATTTTCTATGAGACAAAAATCGTTTTAAGCTATAATTATCATTTAGGAGTTAATCTCTGACTGCAATGTAATGGTATTAATAATAAATCATTATTGTTGTTACTAAAATCAATAACTGTATGAATCAAAACTTGAATTTTACTTTACATATGCAGCATAGAATAAGTCTAATTGTCATACATCACTTTGACACTATTGGTACTGCAATTCATGGTTAACTGTTCTGTGATTAAGGTTTAATTTTTTTGATAAGTATGTAACTATCTTTTTATGGATAATGTTTAAGAAAAAGGATTTAAATTAATTATTTATAAAGTTTCATATTTTAAAATTGGTCTTTTAAATAAAATAACGTAGTATATATATACATTACATATGTTCAATAAAAGTATATTAATCACTTGAATTAATGAAATTATATACTGATGTATAAAATAACACTTTGTTATAAGCAGATTTCAGCCTTTATTAGTATATGTATTTTTATGTTACTAATAATTTTTGAATTGTGCGTTCATTGAAGATATTTAATTAACGTAGTAACTCTATTATAAATCAATACAAATAATTGGATTTTAAAAATATGAAGAAGCCAACTAGCTGATTCTTTGGGATGACAAAAAAGAAGAAAAAAAATTCTTTGGGAGGAGTAGAAATTACTTTCAAACAGCTAAAGGAAACACATTAACAGCTAGAATGCGCAAGTTTTTTCTTGCATAATTTACGATGAGCAATTTTCGTCTTTGAACAGTGAAGAAGGGCAAACGGGGGTCAAGCAGTCGTAAAAACCACAGATTGGGATTCTTTCCCTCCCCCTCCATTGTGGAGGGAACAAGAGGGAGAAACCAGATACTTTTTTTGTCTTCAGTTTATGTGGTTTAAAATGGAATTCTTAGTACACAGTTTTGTCGTATTTTCATGAATACCAGAAATAATAACATTAATTTGTAAAATAAGAAATGGAAATGTGGTTAAAAAAGATTATAACAATTTATGAAAAAGTGCTCTAATGACCATTTTCACAGAAAAAAAATGACGATTTCTTTTAAAAGACTCATATCGAAACTTATTATGTTCTTGATGAGTGTTTCTTATAAGGCAATTCAGAAATTCAAATTTAAGTGCAATTTGTGTCTACCATCTACATTTTCTTAAACGGGATACCACATAATATAGCCTATTTTCTGGGTTACTACATTAAATGAAGTTGTTATTTGGTTATGAAACACACGTACATGTGTAAAAATTAAACAATGTTTGAAATGAATTAGGAAAGGAGCTTATAATTTTCTTTGAGACCAAAATCGTTTTAACCTACAATTATATTATATAGAAGCTAATATCTTATTGTTATCTAATGACATTAACATCGAATTATTATTATTGTTATGAAAATCAATAACAGTATGAGACTTTAAACTTGAATTTTCATTTACATGTACAACATAGAATATGTCATGTGTATTGTTATGCGGCATTTTTATCAATGATGTAATTCAGAATTCGAGGAATACGTAATTATTCGAATCTCGGCGTACACATGAAAGATGAATTGTGAGTGAGTGAGTGAATATTAACGTCGCACTGTTCAGCTACACGAGGGCTTTTGGCGACGGACCACGTAATTTTGAACCATGGTCAAGTGACGTGGACGACACCTGAGCTGGCACCCCCTCTCTCCTAACTACCTCACCACACCAACAGGAGGATGTTTGAGTTCTCGACAAATACAACGTGCATCGCTGCCATACACGGCGGGTCTTAAGTGGTACTGGGCTCGAACTCGCGACAAGGCCAGCCAACGATCCGATACCTTAACCACTCGACTACCGCTGCCACATGTCTATGTTCAAACCTCCTCCAGTGGGTGTGGTGTGGAAGTTAGTAGAGGGGGTAGCTCAGGTGTCGTCCTCATCACTTGATTATGGTTCATAATTAGGTGATCGGTTGCCAAAAGTCCTCGATTAACGAAAAAGTACGACGTTAATATTCCTTCACTCAACCTTTATTAAAAGTTGTATTTTTATGTTATTAATAATTGTGCAAAATTTTTATTAATTGTGCGGTTTTTGAAAAAGATTTTTAATTAACATAGTAACTCTTATATAAATCAATTCAAATGATTGGAATAAAAAAATATGAAGTGACTGAAACTGATTGTTTGGGATAACAAAAAATAAATAAATAAATAAAATTGCTTTGCTCCCATAAAAATTAATTTTCTAACAGGCTTCAGTTGTAAAAGTATGAGTTAAAAGCCATTTCCTTGAAAGAACCGATTATTCTCACAAATATCTCTCTTTATCAGGCCCACTTTTCTGCTTAAGCGAGCTACACACATGCCTAGGGTGCAAGAGATTTGGGATCACAAAAAATTGGAGGGTGTAAAAAAGAGAAAAAATTAAAATTTTAGAGAAAGTACAACACCTAGTATTTATTAACGAGGCAATTATTCTCTTTCATTTTTGTACCTAAATTATCAAATCTTCATTTCGCTATCAGCCAAATTATTATGTAAATCGCTTGGCTTTTCTTCCTTAAATCATATTTTGTTTCATGTATACTGTTATTAAGTTGTGTTCTCAAAACTCGAAATAAAATCTTTATTGCAGCGTTTCTCAAACTTTAGGGCACCCCCCTCCCAGGAGGGTGTGATAACCCTACTTTTTTTTTGGGGGGGGGGGTGAGCATATCGCGAAAAATCGAAAATAAAAGATGTAAAATAATTATCAATTTAATAAAATAATTTACAATTTAAAATAATTATAAAGTGTGTGTGTTTGTGAAATACATTCTTACATAAGAAACTAATGTAGTACACATTCACACTGATGTAATACACACTACTTATAAATGTATCAAAACTGCACCAAGTATTTAATAATTAATTTATCAATATTCAATTAAAAAGTTTGTAATTACTAGTGACTCCCCTGGGCTTGTCATATACAAAACTTAATGTTTATCTTGATAATTAGTAGGGTTTATAGTTAAAGTCGTATTGTATTGTGGTTTTACCATCAAAGTACATTATAATTGTATTCAATACATTGTACGAAGGGGGGTCTGCGATGAAAATCATGACTGAAAATTGGATCGCAAATATTGAAAGTTTGAGAAGCACTGCTTTATTGAAATCTACAACACTCTTTTGTGACCGTGGTAGCCGAGTGGTATAGG
>BMAV01011979.1:76989-174987 GCA_019973955.1 Trichonephila inaurata madagascariensis
ATTATCAATTTAATAAAATAATTTACAATTTAAAATAATTATAAAGTGTGTGTGTTTGTGAAATACATTCTTACATAAGAAACTAATGTAGTACACATTCACACTGATGTAATACACACTACTTATAAATGTATCAAAACTGCACCAAGTATTTAATAATTAATTTATCAATATTCAATTAAAAAGTTTGTAATTACTAGTGACTCCCCTGGGCTTGTCATATACAAAACTTAATGTTTATCTTGATAATTAGTAGGGTTTATAGTTAAAGTCGTATTGTATTGTGGTTTTACCATCAAAGTACATTATAATTGTATTCAATACATTGTACGAAGGGGGGTCTGCGATGAAAATCATGACTGAAAATTGGATCGCAAATATTGAAAGTTTGAGAAGCACTGCTTTATTGAAATCTGCAACACTCTTTTGTGACCGTGGTAGCCGAGTGGTATAGGTATCGGATCGTGGCTGGCTTTGTCACGAGTTCGAGCCCAGTACCACTAAAGACCCGCCGTGTAGGGCAGCGATGGACGCTAAATCTGTCGAGAGCTGAAACGTCCTCCCGTTGGTGTGGTGGGGTCGTTAGGAGAGGGGAGTGCCAGCTCAGGTGTCGTCCACGTCACTTGAGCATGGTTCAAAATTACGAGGTTTGTGATCAATAGCCTTCTTGTTGCTTTTTATAGCAACGTTAAACATCAAAAAACAATTTCTGGTTTTTGACCCACTAAGGAAGTATACACTCCACAACAGTAGTCTTCAAACTGTGTTCCACGATAAATGCCCAGGGGTTCCACGCGCGAGTCACAAAAAATAAAACGAAAAAAAAAATTATAAATGTGTATGCAAAATGGATTCACGTTCTCTATATGAAGTTTACATCCCCACAAGAATTTAAGGCTCATTCCTGTCATTAAGAAACCGAAAATTTTATTTCAACATAGCTATATTTTGCAATGCTTTTTAAACTTTTATTATAATATAATTAAAGATATTAAAATGTGTTTTATTTTTATGTATTACCTAATAGAGTGTAAAAATTTTATTGTTTACTCTCCCATGCTCCACGAGATAATTGTATACTCGTTAGTACAATGTCTTGCAAAACTAAATAGTTTTCCAATGGAAAGTGCACCTTTTGACATTTGTTGGGAAAACACCTACAATAATGGAGAGGTAACGACTTATCGACCTTTCAACAGATTTGATGTCCAAACTCTAAATTTAAGCAAGAAAAGCTCCTTAATTGTTGCAAATTCATACAATATATTCAGTATTTCTCTAAACATTTTAACCCATTCAGAACAATGTGTACAAAGAAAAAATATTTCTTGGCAGAAGTGGCTACAAAAACAAAGTATAGGAATAAATTAAGCTCAGAATATGTACTGCGATTACAGTTAATTTCAATGGGCTTAGACTTCAATGGTTTGTGTGAAAAAATCAAGAACATATTCTAGTTAGTAAACATAATGAATGGGTGGGTGAAAACTGGATCACATATTAATATTATTAATTAATAAATTATATTAAAAGTAGATTAAATTTTTAATAATCGATGCAATACTTTTTTTTAATTGCTTTTACAAAAAAGTGTGTGTGGAATAGGGTTCGACAAAAATACTTTCTAGTTCTAGGGGCTTCACAAAAAGACCTTCTAGTTCTAGGAGCTTCACAAAAAGACCTTCTAGTTTTAGTGCAGTTGTGGCCAACCCGTGGCACAGTGCACTGTTAACGAGGGCACGTAAAGACATACTGAAAAATTAAAAGAAATTGAATGCATAATAATAAATAGTTTTCTACAATTTTATTGAAGTGGGGTTATGTCAGACAAAAGTCTCAAAATTTGGATCAAAATATGTTTGTGTGAATAAACGTTTTCTGCTATGAACATAATATAAATATTATTCATACAGCCAGCTGATGTGCACCTATAATAACTTAATTTTTTTAGCATTTTGCAAAAGTTAATCCTATTATAGATCACTTGGTAAAAAAAAAGAGTAATTCAAAAGCCACATTAAGTAAATACTAACTGTTTAATAATTATTTAAAATTAAATGTTTCAAGTTACTCATTTTTATTTTGTACCTAACTTAATTGAATTGAATCTGTAAAAAGTTTATTAACAATAAAACCTAAATTTGCACTTCATCTTATTTTTAAATTTCTTGCATTAAAAATAATGTGCTATTAGCGTAAAAATTCCATAATAAGCCTATAAGTAATTTTTTTTTTACTTTTCTATATTTGTTTGATGGAAATGTTGGAAAAGGCACTCGTAATTATTTTTTATCAAATTGTGGTACTCTTCCCGAAAAAGTTGGCCACCCCTGTTCTTGAAGCTCTGTGAGTATAGAAAAAGTTTGAAGACCTCTGTTCCCCAGTCACCCCACTATCAGTGCTAAAAATAGAGTCCCCCTTCCCCATAGCTGTCCTGTTCAAAGGGTTCCATTTCTATGGGTCATTCTAAAATTTAAGCAAAGTCTAACAGTCAGCTGATCTCAAGGTCACTTGACCGTTGCCTTTTCCAAATGATGTCATGGGGAGTGGTTTCTTGATGTAGTTCTAGGGTTAATTTATTTTTAACCCCCCACCCCCTTTTTCATGAAAAAAAGCAGAATTAGTGTTTCTGAAGTGATTAAAGTCATTATTCGTGTAGCAAAATATTCTTTTTCATAAAATATAGTACTATTAATGTGTATTTAATCGGTTTATGCGGTAATTTTATTCTAAAGTAACGTTTTAAAAATTTTGTACATAGATTGCATAAATATGGCGCCATCTGTAGATTTTGTAATAAAGCTTGTCAAATATGGTGTCAGAAAATTCTGGAAATAAGGATATATGCATTTTTCGTAATTTTAAAATTTTCTGGACTATTTCTGACATTTTTACATTTCAAGGCGGATTTATATGAGTAATTTACGTATTTAGCAAAAATTTTACGCCTGTACAATGCGATTTCATTGTGCAAAAGTACCCTAACCATGTCGGTGCATTTGGTAGTCCCCCTTAAACGTTTTCGCATTTTTCACTGTGTATGAATATATATGATGTCATTGATCGAATTTAATAATTAGAAAGTTAGTCAAAACAGCTTTCATAAAAGCCAGGACAAAAGCAGCATGTTGTTTATAGTTTGGCTATATTCAGCATATATCCTGATAAAAAATTCAACTCTGAAATTTAAAATTGTTTCCTTTTCAATACCTGTGCATCATATCTTATGATTTTTATGTGATTTAGATAATTCTTTGATGGTTTTTAAGAGTTTGTAGGGCTATTAGAAATAAGTATAATAATAATAGATTGCTACAAGTAATTGAAAATTTTATGGTATAAAATTCATTTTATGTTATTTCTTTTTAAATATCATGGCCACCATTGTGCCATTACAGATCTCTGATATAGAGGGGCTACTGCGCATTATATCTGTGAAGGCTCAAAGCCTTCATGTTGGCATGGTGTGGAAGTTTAAGAGAGTGGGGTGCCAGTTCAGGTCTCATTCTGGTTACTTGACTGCAGTTCTAAGTTATGAGGTGTATCACCAACAGCCCGAATGCAGCTTTGATGTGCGGTGTTATTAAAAAATCAAAATCAAATGAATACGTTTTGTAATCTGGATTTAAGCAATATCAGAGATAAATCTTTTGGTATTATTGAAATATGTTAAGGTTTTTATTTTTTGACTTCAGTAAACTTGCAAATATAAAATATTAATTCTAAAATTATTTATAAATGATTTTGTTTGTTTTCTTTTAAAACTTATATGTAAAACCATAAATTTTGCAATATATAAATATGGTGATGCAATTATATGTGATCATTAAAATAAATGTTCTTAAAGTTTTTTTTTTTTGGTTTTTGCAGCCACATCCACATGGTGAAAATGAATCAATCATTATCAGCCCTGCTAAATTAATTGGAATCCTTTCTATTTTGGAAAATCATTGTGATCCAAATACTTCAGATATAAGCATGAACATTTGCAACGGAAAAGAATCTGAATCTATTACTTTTGTTACAGTGGATGATGAACAAGATGAGACATCTGATCCATTGCCAAAATTAAAATCAATTGATTGTCATCCAGGAAATGAAAATTATCCATTTACTTCCAGTATTTGTTCCAAATCTGCAGTGATGAAAACCACTTGGAATAAATCAAATAATTCTGAGGTAAGTTCATCTTTTTTGAAGCTCTTTTAATTTTTAATACCATTCTATATTGCATTGTGTATTTGCAACTACAGGAAAATTCTCATACTGATATATAGTAAGGTAAAATCTATAATTGATGAGATTATTTGTTACTTCATCATCATCATATTGATACATATGTGAATTACTTGGCTGGTCAAAATACTAATTAAAAATATATATATGAAATCTCTGCATTTCTGTGTTCATGAGAAATTGCTTTTGTTTCAAAAACCTATGAGTTAGTCAAAAATTTTTTATTGACTGGTTTATTTGCTTTAATATTGCCTCACAGAAACATGAATGTGTATGGCAATGGATCTTCATAAGTAACTCATGTTCAAGAAATGGTCATGAAAAATGTTGATGTCTTTTTATTCCACCTTTTTTTACTTTTTCTTGAGAGTATTTTAAAGCTTATTTCATTTTAATGAACAGTAAGCCCAGGATGTTCTGTTTTGTGGTGTTTCAGAAGAATTTTAACTTGAAACTCTTGTGTTGTTCAGAAAGTTATTTCCTTTTTCCCAACTGAGGACTTAATGTATTTACTCGAATTAAAGCTGCACTATTTTTCCAATGTTAATGTTATTGAAAATTGGATGCAACTTAGAATCGAAGGCAAAATATTTATTGGGGGGGAAGGGGGGATTGAATTTCCACCCTTTCGAAAGGAAAAATGTAACCCTCCATTCTGGCCACTTACATCAATGACTTATCCCATTCCACAGTTTCTATCCTAAACATTGTTGTCTGCTCGTATTTAGGAAATGTTTTTTGTATACGCTTTCTTTTAATCACCTAAACATGAAAGATATCGGTAGTAGAATCAAAATGAGTTCACTGTGACACAAGTATGAAAAGGGAGGCAATTTTACAAGTAGAAAAAGGAGCAATGCCTACTGAAAATTTTATATGGATGAAACAAATATACTTCAATTATGGCTGAAACAAATATACTTTAATAACATAAACAAAATCATAAATTTTTGCTTGAAAGTGTTAAACAGTTTTTAATAATTCTTTTTAATTTCTTCAATTATACATTCTTTTAAAAAAAAATGTCGCATAACAAATGCATTGGAGGGCAAGGAAGATGACAACGTGTGGTAACATGGTGATGGCGGCACCAATTTCGAAGTCTGCTGCAACAATGAGAGTGATGAATCTTTTGCGAAACATGATACTGACATTTAGAGTAATTATAGGTTCCTGTGTATGCATTTGAAAGTTTTGTAAACTTGTAAAATAAATGAGTTATTTATTAACTTGTATAATTATTTCTCATTAAATTTTTTTTAATTTCTGAAGTATCTGATATTGATGAACCTTTTACACAATTTTTTATTTTTCTCAAAATCTTGTAGAGAATTGGGGGTGCGACTTAAAATTGATGTGTGACTACATTTTTTCTGAAAAACATTTTGAAAATTTGGGGTATGGCTTAGAATCGATGGTGGCTTAGATTCGAGTAAATACAGTAACTGTATTTTTTCACTGCCACACGCACATTTAAACCATATTGTCATATTTGTTGACAGTTGATATAGCAAGGCTTGTTTGTGAAAGAGTTTGATACTACCCAAAGGATTTTGTTTGTTGCCCTTTTTAATATGGAAAGTTGAAACAGTATTTTTACTTTTTTATTGCCAAAAAGGTAAATGTGCTGTTCGAGAAAAAAAAATTATTCATTGTGTACAAAGATGTTATACAGAAACATCAATGCCGAAACTGGTTTTCTAGCAAATATATTATTTTAATGTGTTAAAATTAAATTAAACATATAATACAATTCTATTTTTCAAAATTAAGCTTCTGTATGTTTTACTAATAGTTCCTTGTATTCTAAAAAGTTAATGTGAAAATCATTTAGTAATTTGGGAAGAATTGTCTTTTGAAGAATATTTTGTGTATAAAAAAATTTTATGTGCACATTTTTAAAATTTATAAACTAATTACTTGTATTTGGAAGATATAGTACCATCTTAATACAATAAGAAAAAAGTATAAAAATAGTAAAATGTCAGCTGCTTTTTGATTTAAAGTATAAAATATTTGTGGTGTGAGAGTTTGGAGAGTTGGGTTTCAGTTCATTTGTCGTCCTTATCACTTGTCCTTGGTTTAAAATTACGAGCTCCTTCGCCAATAGCCCTCGTGTTGCTTCACAGTGTGATGTAAATTAAAATCAAATCAAACTAAAGGTTGTGATTTTCTATAATTAAGCTTAATTATCTTTGATTATTTTCTGGTTTATGAACAGAAAGCGAACCAGCCGTAAAACTGGTTCTAACCCCACTTAACAGTCTTTAACTGCTATGTTAAACATACTGTAGCACCCATCATTAATATCCAAATTTATTTATCTATTATATATCCATCTAGACCTTTATAATATATATACTGTATATTTCACAATATGAGCCGATTCAGGTATAAGCCAAGTGCACATTTTTTAAAAATTTACCCAAAATTCGAAACTTTTATATAAGACACTGAAAAAAAATTGTGAGTATGATGAACAGGAAGAGAAATTTGTATAGGTATGTGATCGTCAATCAATATTTATTTCACTGGGAAGAAAAACATGTTGCTTGATGATCATGTGCATTCAAACAACCCGATGAGTGAATGTGAATTTTATGAACTATTCGGGGAAACTGGGATTTGGACACTTTGAAGGATTTATGTAACTTTTTCCCTTTTAGAATAAAAGCTACATTCAAAACACCCAAAATATAAAAAAAATTAAAATCGCCTGTGAATGCCTTATGGAAGTTATTTTTTTTAAAAAATGCTTTTCCTAAACTACATTTCTTTCAAAAATTATCAGTCTAATGATTTTTTAAAATGATGTATTGTGCTTACTTTTTTCTTATTTTTATCATTTTAAATAAATTCTTAGCAGGAAATGTAAAATTATAAAGATCTTAATGAGAAATATCTCCTTTGAAAGTTTTCTTTATTTTTCTTTAAGTAGAATGGACACTTATTTAACTTAATTTTTTTTTCTTTTGCTGTGATTTTATTCCATTATCTAATAATTGCGTTCTGACAGCTGTCCAGATGGAAGACAGTGTAATAAACATCCCGTTTTAGAGGGAAGAAACCACTTAGGAAAGGCCTCACTCATGATCAAAGCTGAAGGCAAATTCTTCTCTTTCCCTTCCTATTTTTGAACGAAAGGTAAAATAGCATCTGCTGTCTCCTCATACCATTTCCTTCATACTGAGGGGGAATGGGAGATGTCCAATCTGTGGTGACCAGTTGCAGTTTTTTTTATGACATTTACCAGACCCCTCTGTTTTTAAACTAGACGTAGATTGCTCTTCTGCATTATCCGAGGACTTGAAAATTTGCTCCTAGTGCTATCTTGCTTGTCTAAATGGTTCCTTTTCTTATTTAGAAATAATTTTCAAATTTCCTTTATTATTTTTTTTTCATCTTCAAGAATCAGCTTCAGCTTCTTCATACTTTTTAAATCCAATCACTTGATTTATATAATAGTTACAATATTAATTAAATAACTTAAATTCTTCCACTGTAGGAAATATTCCAACTTTTGTACTGGCATTAATAACATAAAAAAAACCAATTTTAATACAGGCTAAAGTGCTCTTAGAAAAGATTACTGTTATGTACATTAGTGTGAAGTTACTTTAAATCTAGTGATTAATGTACTATAAATGTGAAAGTTTTCATGTCATTCTTATTACAAGAAAAGTAAATCTGAAACCTCCATCAAAATTCTTCTTTTACTAGAAGTCGTATTTTTATATTACTGTTCAACAAGAAAAATTTCATTTTTAAAACCAGTCTTCCTAGTAAAAGTTTAAAAATAGTTAGTTTTATTCATTTTTCTTTGCGAAATAGTTATTTATAAAAACATAGTTAAATACTAAAATATTTTTCAAAAAATTGACCCTTTCAGGACGAAGGACGCAAACGCGTGCATACCTCCAGGGCTGGAGGTTTCCGTCGCGAGTGTCACTCACAAGCCGGAGGGTTTTGTGTATTTAAGCCTAAATCCATAAAAATACCAAAGTATAAATGCGTTGTTCAAAATTTTTTTGTATATTATACGAACGGCATATGCTTTATATATTTTGTATTAATATACTTTATTTACTTCAGCCACTTTCTGTTTAAGTACAAGTTTTTAAACATTTTATTGTCAGCATTTGTAAAAGTTGACCTTGTAAATAAGTAAGAAAAAAAAAAAAGACAAATTTTGTCTACCAGATTTAATTATCCATTAAAAACTAGAACACAAATCCAAATCAAATGCTTTAGTGAAAATAAATCTCTCATCTTCACTATAAACAAAACCCACATGTTAATTTCAAGAGCAGTCGTAAAGCACTTAATTCGAAAACATTCCCTTCCCCTTATGTTTATATAACAAAAACCATGTGTAAGCAAGTAATATTTCTCTCATTTCGAGTAGAAGTTCAGATCTCCATGTATCTCAAATCTTATGGAAATAGAATGCCATCGATTGCCAAAAAACTGAGCTGGCAAAACGTTCCAAATGCCTGGCGCACTGGTGAATCATTCGGCCTATGGAGAAGAAATGCGCTGTCTCATTTTTGAGTCATTCGGCCTCTGGTGGTGTTTCTGGGCCGGCTCACATTTGGGATGTTCGTCCCGAAGGGGTTAAGCCAACAGGAGTTTTATTACGTTATAATTAATCATGAATTGGATTATCTATAGTATGGTGTATTTGTCAAAAAGCATTCACAGTAGAAATTTCTTAAAATACAGAAAGTGTAAACAAAGGAATATTACAAAATGTTTTATTTAGTCGTTCCTCTGACCCAATTCTGGATTATTATCTCATCGTTGATAAATGGGATGTGTGACAATAGGCCTAACACATTCTATGCTGCATATGTAAATTGAAATTCTTTCTTTAAATCACATACATTTAGTCACAATAGTACAGTGGTGTAATGTACACCCCCGCAACTCCTGCATCGCTGAGGGGGAGGGGCAGGATTCTTGGGGGCCTAAGACCAGATGTTATGGTTTTACAATCCTTTGTAAGATCCGACTTTGGGCCCAAATTGTGACTTTGCTGGGGTCCCTAATATTCTCCGTTATGCCACTGCAATGGTAACAAATTTCAGGAAGCTTACGAATGAACTATTCTTGCCATTTATTTATTTTTTCTTCCACCCATCATTTGAAGCCTGATTAAAATCGGGTTGTTTTAATGAGATCTATATTTATTTTTTTAAAGGCATTTCCATTTTGTTTTTGTTTCTAAATGTGTCATGTAAAAAACCAAAATGTTTCTATTTAATGATAAAAGAGGAACAATATTAAACTGATTTGGTCTTGATTGGAATGTTTGTCCTACGCTATCTTGTTGTAAGGCTCCCCCAGAATTCGAGGCTGTGGAAATCCAATCCCCGTACTCAGTGATGCACCAAAGGGGGATGGGGCATGCACCCTTGATTTTTTTCAGTTCATTGTAATTTGATGTATATATTATGTAAAATTTAATTGAATATTTGTTATTAATAATTTCTTTTGTTAATTAATGCTAATTTCTTATCCTATAATTTATTTTTTACTGTTTTTTTTTTTTTTTGTTCTCTACAATCGATAAAATCGGAAGAATATGTTAGTTGGTGTATTGGGGTATGATACAAATATGGTAAGCTATCAACCCCCTCCTCCCCCACCTTTGAAAATTCTTTTGTCTGCGCCACTGCCCTTACTTTTTTATTGGTTTTTTTTACATAGCAATTAAAGTATCTCATCCTACCCTTTCGGATTTTTCCTTTCCTAAAAACTTTGGACCAACTCATGTTTTCTAGTCCCTGTTGGGTGAGAGAAAACAAAAGAGATAATCACATCATGACAAACAGCTCTTTGAATGATCCTTAACTGGCGCAATCAATCAAGGTTCTGATTGCCAAATGTCTTAGTAGGTGAAATTTTTGCACAAAATGATATCCATCTTGTAGTTATTATATTCAGCAACACATTTCTAAAAAAGAATTATTTATGGTAAAGTAGATTTACAATAATTTAAAATGATATAAATTTTCTTGTGGATAGGCACAATGTTCTAAGATTGAAAGATGTAATTAGTTCATAATAATAAATGATAGTTTTTTTCAAAATAAATTATCAATAGAAAAATGAAAAATGTGAGTTTTCTTAAAAATGGAGCTTTCTATTTTTTTTTAATTCATGAATGTGAGATCTTAAAGTATTTAAACATTAATTATCACAGCTAAATTTTTTCCTTCGTTTGTAAGATAAATCATTCATTTTAAAAATCTAAAACAAAAAAATTATACATTTTTGCCTTTTTGAAATGAAAATATGATTTACATATTTAGAAAATTAATATTTAATATTTCTAATGTCAAATTAGATCAAACATTCAGTGGATTATCATGTCATGAATGAGATTTTATTATCTAATTATAAAATTGACCAAATTACTTTTTTAGAATAGCATTGAAAAAAAAATCCTCTGATGAGAGGGAAAAAATGTTTATGGTAATGCAGCATGTGTATTTATTTTGTATAAAAGTTATATTAAATTCAATTAATATCGATATTTTTTTAATTAACTGCGATTCTGAATTTGATAAGTGTATAATTCATTGCATGAAGTAACTATATCTATTATATTAAAATTTTCGTCAAAAATTTGGCCAGACAAGGAATTTAATGTCCAGTGATAGAAAATGTCTTAACTTTAGTTTTTGACAATAATTAAAAAAAAATGCATGGAATACTTAAAAATCATTTAATTAATTACTGTTTCAAAATTCTAGTGTAATTTAATTATCAATTATTTGAATTTTATGTGATTTAATTGCATGCATGCAATAATGTATTCATAAATATTGTTGTATATTTGTAATTAGTGCATTAGTTTACTTAAAAAAAAATTTCTAATACTGTTGACTTCGAAAAATATTTATTTTTATTTTCTTAATATTATTTCTATAAATTATTTTTTTTAAACATATACTCTCAAAACATTAAAAATGTTCCTAAATCCGAAAGTTCATTAGTTTTCAGGTACTAAATCAGTGTACATCATACATCTTTTTTCATTGCTTTCCATTGTACGTTTCAGAAAAAATTGAAGATGAGAAGAAAAAAAATGTATTCTTAGCGAAGAATTAATCTGTTTGAAAAAAAATATCCTGGTGCTATCTGTTGCAGTTAGTCATAACTTCAGTAAAAATAATACTGTAATTAACATAGACCCCAAATCATATTGTGGCTATTCTAGCCTGAAGTGAGAAAAGCATACATTTCTATGCCACTTAATTCTACTTTAATCATCTATTTCATGTAAAAGTGTGAATGGTGTTTCACCTCATATACTATGGGAAATTAAGTATTTTGCTTTAAGGCCAAAATCTGCATTGTTTTAAAAAAATGTAAACTATTCAATAAAAAGCTTATAATGTGTTATATTCATAGTCATTTTTTCTTCCTACAATTGTATATAGTGTTTGAGCCTTACCTCCTTTAACATTAACCAAAGACGGCCTTAATTTCAAAAATAAAATCATTTTAGAAATTCCTCCTCAATGACTTATCTGCTTTAGATAAGTATTTGAATCACAGTCTGAAGTACCAGAGTTATATTTCCTTTCCCTCTTGGGGCTTATTGTCTTTAATAATAATGCTCATTAGCAGAGTATGTTATAAAATCCAGACTTTAAAAGAAAATAAGCATTAGTTTATCAAATGAAAGAATTTCAAAATAGGACATTTTAGAGTATATTCTGTGGTAACAATCAAGAACAAAGACTTTGATAGCATCACATCTTATTGTAATTGACATAACATAAATTTAAATAATATAGTGGAGAAATGCTCATTTACATTGAAAGTAAATATCAAGGCCATAAATATAGATTTAAGAAATCTTAAGATAATAGCATCTAAATTATTATAACTTAATTAAATGCATTTATTGTAATGCAAAATAATATGCAACAATGACCTACCTCTCAACAATTATTGAATCTTTGACATGTCCAGTAAATTTCTAAATTTATACGAATATTTTATTCATGTAAGTTTTATGTATACTTTAGTGGAAGCTTTTGTGAAAACACATACTTACCAAATTATATTTTTGCTGAAAGAATTTATCATAAATTCCAAAGAAAAGAATATTTGATGTGCATGCTTAGTTCAATTATTTTCTATGGGAAATTTGAAAAATTGATTGATTCTTGGTTGTCACAAAACAGTATGTTATCAGGAGATGTCGGATTAATGATATTAACTTGTTTGCACTCATTTATTATTCTTCAGATAAGTTCTGCTGCATATGTGAGAGATATGTAATCAACCTCTTTTGTAGATAAGCTTGACAATTTTTGTTTAAATGTACTCCACAATATGGATATATTATGAAGTCAAAGTGACACCTCTATTTGATGCATAAATCTGCATTACTGTCTGTTACATCTGTATGTAACAGTTTACTTTTATCTTTGAAATATCTAGATTTTTGACTATGTGTATGTATGATAAACATATCCTAGTAACTTTAAAATGGAATTAAATGTTTCTTCCTTGGGTTTGTTTGAAATTGAGAATGAATGTTATAACAGCATAGCTGATATCAGTTTGAGTGCAACTGGCTAGAAAAGCCTAGGCATCCTATAACAATTTATAGGGCATGTTTATTTCTGAAATTACAGCATCAATATTATTGCTTCTGTGATATCATTATTTCTTTTGCGATAAGAAGGAATGTTATTGGAAACTTTTGATATTTCTGGTAAATGTTCCTAATATTATCATACTGTTGGATATAAGTTATATTATTAGTTTCCTCACACAAATTGAACCCTTAATAAATTATGTGTTATTCCCAATTTCAAATTTCATTTTGAATTTGATAATGGCCTTATGTCATTGTCAGATATTCCAAATAGCACAATATCAATTATATAGAAAAGCAATATGACACAATTTTTCATATGTATATATGTATCGCAGCTTACCCAGTCTTAATTTTCGACAGTTAAACTCTTTACAATCAACCCCTCTCCCCCACAAAAAACTTCATAAGTTAATATATTCCTTTAAAACACTTTTTTATAAAAATTGTTTAAAAAAAAAATAACTTGTATAATTTATGTCTTATTTTTTATTACTATCTCTTTCAAAAGAAAAGTCAATAGCAAAAGTAAAAAAATAAATAAGTATATTTTGACCTTTAATATTAAAAAATAGTGTCTAAAACTGATTTTTTCATAGTTTGTGATAGAATGCATTTTCTGTTTGCTTCTACCATTAGCAGCAATAATTCCTTTTCATCTTCGTCGTTTGTTATGATTTTATTGAAATCCTGAATAAGCTTAATGGCTCATCGTGCATTATCAGTTATAACTTGTAAATTTTGAAGCCGCTCTTTTCCTTTATGATCGTTGTCAATGTTATTCCATTTGTCAGGAGAAAAGCTTAAAAATGACTTACATATATTCAAATGAGGTAATGGTTCTGCTGTTCCCTTGTAAAGTTTGACAGTTGCACATCATTTTCTTTGAACATGTCATGTTCACCTGTTACACTACACTTTACAAGTCGTTACATAGCTGTCATTCACTCTATGATTCTTTGTTTTTCTTCCATCGAAAAGAGAATTCTACCAATTCATCCGATAAATATCGCATAAGACATTCCATCACTTTTCTAGCCGAAAGTGCAATCTTTATCATTTGATAACTAGCTTTCAATATTTTTCAAGAACTTTTCAGATGCTTCAATTGCACGATGTATTTCTATGCATACTTTTGTGTATAAAAGAGCACCAAATTATATAAATTTTAAAATCTGGCTAATTTCCCTCTATATTAGATTAAAAGCGTGTCACTGATCTTGAATTAAATATTTTTGTGCATATTGAAATTTATCCATCCTTCGAGCATGGTGAATTAGTTCTGAGGCTTGCTTATATATTTTCACTGGTGAGTATCCCAAGACTATCAGTGTTAATGCGATTAGTTCTTTGATATAAGATTCGCCATTTCTGCAAGTGCTTTTGTTTCTCCATTTAGTTCTAGTCTTCTATAATTATCCATCACAACTTTATTTCTAACAGCCTTGAAAGATTGAAATGTCTGGAGAACTTGAAAGCCAAAAACATAAAATAAATGTTTTTGCTGAAATTAATTCCATTATGTGATGTCAGCAAGTTAACTAGATAAGTTCACATTCAAGTATTCTTTCTAGTAAAGCAGAAGCTTTATTTAAACAAACACTGCTCATGTTTGTTCTGTCAAAGCATATTGCTTGAAAAGATTTTCCACTCTTTTTGGTAAAATATATATAGCAGTAGCATTTTCTCCTGTTCCAGTAGTTAGTTTTGGCACTCCAAGGAGCTTATTAATACAACCTTCAGAAGAAAATACGATCAACTTTTCCATGTTCAAAAACTTCAGGAAAGAGTTTGCTCTATATCCCAGTGAACTATTAAAGAGATTTGATTTTGCATTCACATTTTATTGATTCTGCATACTCCTCAAGGAATTTCTTATAGGCTCGCTGAATAGTATTTATTGAAACTGGGAAGCAAGTTGGATTCAAATCTAGAGCTTCTTAGAGTGGTGCAATTAGACAAACAACTTCACAATCACACAGATACTTTATTTTTATCCTACACAGTGGTTACAGGAGATGTAAAAAGCTGTTTCTTAGACACTATATGTTGTGTGTATTCCTCTAATTTTGAAAGCTTAAACTTCATCTTAATTGTGTTTGAATAAAAACTCGTCATCAGATTCTAAATCAGAAAATCTCAGAGTTTTCCATTTCTTTTAATAAATATCAGATGAACTGAGAGTAGCTGAGGATGAAGAGGTTCTAATAGGTCGTTCTTCCTCTTTTTGTCTCTTAACAGAATGCTCATGTTTCTGTAAATCTTTATCTACTAACCTTACACAATGGGTTCTTTAATCTTGAAAATACTCTGAATCTTTTTGTGTTTTTTTTTTTATCATTTTCATAACATTCCAAATTTTCAAGAAATTTATCCACTTGTAGTTGGGATGTAGAAGAACGTCCTTTGTTTTTCTTTAACAATAGCCAGTGAGAATAAATGTTTTCAAGTTTTTCAAACTATTTAAAGTAAACATTATGTAAAATTAAATGTTTCACTTCAAAATTATTTTCAGTTGGTAATATGATAGATGAATTAAAATTTTTGTTTTGGTTTTTAGTCTTGCTATTACCATTCATTATATAAATTGTAAATAACTGTCAGAAATAATGCTACATATTGTTTCTAAAGTATTTTATTCTACTGTACATATACACATTACAGCAAACTAAGTTTCGACAAAAACTTAATTTAAAAAATTAAAAATATTTCTGAACTGTAAATTACTCTTTGCATTTTCTGTACTTCTGGTATTATTAAGTTGCAGAGGTCATTGAGTACCCTGTTAGAATTCGAGTAAGCAGCTAAATATTTTACAACATTATACTACTGATGAGTCTAAAAAACTATAATGGGTGGCCTGGACTCTAGCTCAAAAAAAAAAAATCTTTTGAACCATTATAGCCAGTAGTGTGAAGAGCTATCTAATAATTGAGAAATCAATCACAGAATCGAATACTTTTTAAGATGTTTCTCCTTTTCTCTGGTAAAACCTAAGCTACAAGGCGAGCTTTATATCTTAATTTTATTTGTAGCATCTCTTAATGGAGTAAACTGACCGATTTCCCCTAAAATTTGAAAATTTTTTAGTGTAGGAACAAAGTTCCAAAAATTGGTCATACTTTAATTCATCATCCATGGCTTTCTTCCAAGATTCCATTTGAGACATTCATTGCCCTGATTATGCATTTCATCACCATCCTGATCCATTTAGTATTGGTTTGTAATCCTTTTAGATTCTGAAGTAGATCGTATTAAAAGCTGTAACTTTCCTATAGCTTCATAATTTCTAACTTTAGGCAAGAAGACTTGGATGCATTTCCTTCAATAGAAGTTCTCAGATACAATACCCCCCCAATAATTTCTTTCCTTCCAAAAAACTTTTTCATCTTCAGACTATGTTAACTAGTTGTCAGCGTTCAGCTAATCAATAGAAAATTCTGTCATCTTTAAACCACCTTTAACTAAAACTAAATAATTTATAATTAACCTAACTAATTAATTTCTGAGAAGTCTGATAGAAAACAACATTAATATGCCCATAACGATAATCAATATTAACACATTGATTATCAATAACAAATTGCTTTAAAAAATCTAGACTTAAAAACATTTAGCTTATTAAACAAAATAATTTAAAAATAGAATACCAGAGATTCTTCTCTGGTAATTATAGACAACAAGCAATTTCACATTAGTATGACTATATGCATTCACTATATGTATTAGCATCACATATAGTATCTGACATAACATTAAGTTCATTTCAGTTTAGCTCAGCAAATTGGAGATTTGGTCAAAGCCTTTTACTCCAAAAATAATTGGATGGAGGCTTATGCTTTTCAGAATCTGTTGGCTTAAGTGTTAAAGAAATTGACTTTTTCGTTCTTCAATTGTTGCAGGCCACTACTACAGAGCTCTTGATTTTGGTTTTCGTTCTAAGTGCTGAGATTAAAAATAATTAGCATTTTGAGTGAAAACATTTAACTCAACATGCTTATTTAACAATAATTTTTATCATGTAAACCCTTAATGCAAATCCTTGAACATATGAAGATTGACATTTTCATTAGACAAAACCTTTGTAGAAGGAGATTGGTAATTTTAATCAGTTTTTTGGGTTAGTGGATTTATTGCTACGATGTAGGAGCCATTTGTAATGGAATATAATTGGAAAATGATCAATATTAAAATTATCAATATTTGTGGATTAAAGTTAAATCGTAACAAATTTATTGTTGACACACACACTAGGGAAGATCAATTGCTGTAAAAACTCGTGATGAATGATGATAAGTTGGGCTTTTATCATTAAGGCCCCGTTTAAATGGATGAAAAATACCGGCAAAATGCAGGGTCGCATCCTCTTTGCACCCATTTACATGACGATCCTGCAAAATACCGGGTCGAAATGCAGGTCTGATTTTTGTTCCTGCTTTCGACCAGGAACTTTGGGGATGAATGGTGTGCATTTTCTAATTCTCCCAAGATGCATTGCGCCAGATTTTCAAGATGGCTGCTGTTGTCATGTTCGCGCGTTGGTCAACTAGCACTAATAATTGATGGAACTGTCCGAGATTCGGAAGTTTAAAAGTGCTCATTTCCGATTAAATTAAGATTCTATTCAGGTACAGGGAAGGATGTAAATAAATTTATCTTTAGTATGTTCTGCATGTATGTTTCCAATATTTTAATAAGATGATACATATATTTTAAGACAAGTTTTTGAGATTGATTTGAAATTATTACAATATAATTTTTATTGAAGTACACAATAAAATTGTATTTTTTTTTTTTTTTTTTTTTTTGTTATTTTTTCTGATTTATATTTTTGAGTATTTCCATATAAGGAGTAAAAATTAATAATATCTTGTAATTAAATAACTCCATAAAGGTGTATTTTTTTTACTGTGAAAGTTGATATAACCAATAGAATGAACTGTTTTATATTAACATTCCTTTAAACATATGAGGATAAGAACTTAAAAAGAACATTTCATTTTCTAAAATCTTCAATTTTGATTCACTTTTACTTAACCATTTAATTTTTGTTATTAAAGTAAACCATGATTTACTGTACCAAAAGATATCCCTTTATACACACATACCTACAAAATTATTTTATAAAAGTAGGCTAAATACTACTCGAAGGATTAAATAATCCCACGATTGTAAAACATACTATGAACAAGTTCATATGAAAACATTGCACATCTAAGAAAATACACACTTTTTTTACAAACAAAAATTAATTTAGCTTTTTAATTAAAGTTGGTTGATATGAAAGTTTTTGTTTAATAATTAGGAATTCTGAGATGGAAAAAAAATTGCTTTTAACATCATTTAAAGGTTTTGGGTATTTGAAATAATCTTATAAAAAACAAACATTTGATATGTTTTATACACTGACTTCCTTTGTAATTATTACCCTTCAAAAGGTTTGAATTTTCTTAAAAATGCCTGTCTCCAACATTCAGAAATAAATTAATTGGACGTTTTTGAATAAATTAAAAAACATGTTTAAAGAAATAGGCTTTTTAATAAAATTATTTTATTGTAGAACAAATTAAATTGTTTCGTGAAAATTTCTCATATACCGTTTTATTTAATAATCATACTCATTGACACTTAATTTTAGCATTACATGAATGCACTATAAGTAAATAAAGCTTTTCATCATCTGCTAAATAAATCACACTCTCTGAAAGTAACATTATATTATAAGGACAAATCGAGGATCTATCTGGCAATATTCGACATGCCCAATATCATGTACAATTATTATATCTCAATTTGTATCTTATTGTTAATATCTAATAAAATTCTCTGAAAATCTTATGAATGACTTTTCGCAATTTATTTACAACAAAAAAGTATTAATTTTTCAAAATATTTACAAGAGTATTAAATGTCATTAGCCCAAACAAATCAAATGAAACAATAAAAAAAAAATTTTAAGAAAATAATCTCCTTAGTCAAAGATTTCATAGATAAAAAGGTCAAATTATGCAGAATTTCTAAAATGTTCACTTTAGGTTTATAACAAAAACTTAAATTTTTAAACGGCTAATGATTAGGCAATTAATAGTAAAAAAAAATTTTTTTAAATTTTTTTCTTTAAAGTTTCTATGAATTTTATTCACTCTAATTTCAATACTATCAAAATTAATTTAATCAAATTAATGCTTTTTTTTTCTTTTTCGGATACAATACATTTACAAAAGTAAGATTTGAAATTTTCTTCCCTTGTTTACAAAGAAATTAATGGCAAGAACTAGTCTTTTAGTCAGCCAACTGTGCGAAATATACAAGAAACTAGAAAGCAAAAACCTATAACATTTGTATATAGATTAGCTACAAAACTTTTATAGTATTTTTGAGAAATTGTATATGGTATGGGTCCAGATTAAATGAAATATCACAAGAATTTTGAAATTTCAGATCTTACAAACTGGCAGAGTTATAAAATCCACTTCTATACAGTCAACTTTCAGAATTTACATAGAACAAATTAGAATACTAAAATCATGCAACTTATAGAAAGAAGTTGAATAAAAGAAACAAATACACGTATATATAACAATAATAATATATACACATATTTTTTGTAAAATATCTTGATAAACCTTTCTTCATGTCCTAAAAATACAATAAACCTTTGTATAACATTTGTTCATCATAACAGTTATAATTACTTATTAAATACTAGAGCTTATTTTTTTTTAAACCACCCTAATTTTCCTTGCATTAATTTAAAAAAATAAATCTACACATTGCATATACTTAAAACTACATCAAAATAAAGGGGGTGAATGGATACATACACAGTAAAATTGACAAAGGTTTTTTTAAATTTTTTTTAAATATGCTTCAGTTCATCCAAACTTCAACTTATTTGGAGAAATGCATTGACATATTATTTCGTTATCACTGATATGCAACTGAAGTATCCTTTTATGTATTACATTAATACTTTAATAAAAATGGAAGATGAAACGATATCAGAAAAAAAGATTCAGAATTTTCGTTCTGAAATTTAATGTTCAAAAATATAATAAAGTTAAGACTAAATTAAAATCATTATTAATTCGATAAGTTACCAAAGTTTATCATTAATAAATTAATTGCAATTTGTACTAATTCTAAGCAAGATTCTTTTACCGGGGCAATCCTAAATTTCATGAAACTTTTCAGCTCCCCAAATTACACATGAGCAAAATATTAAATGACTTCAAAGTTTCTCTTAAGAAATGTTAAATCAGTACTCGTACCATTCCACAAATTTTGGAACATGTGTTAAACTGCCGACTAATTTCACCAAGCAAAAAGACATAACAAATTTAAAAAAAAAAATTACATCACTATTATTTTTACTGTTCTTGGTTCAAACGTGATCAGGGACAGTTTCTACTATTGGCTGTATATCGCAGCATTTGGCGGTTTTTTTATTTGAAGATATTGGTCGATATTATACAATACATTCACTCCAAATTTAACCCTTAAGCATACGTTACCCTAAAATATCAGTGATTTTGGATGATGAAACACTTATTTTTGAAAAAAATTCTTTGAAATCACCTTTTTTGTACTGAATTCTACATGAATATAGATTATTGTAAACAACGTCAAGTTATTCATTTAAGGGTAAATAGAAAGTCGAAAAAGGTTATATTAAAATTCTGAATATTTCCAATGCTTTTAGAAGGTAAACATCCTACAGAAAATGTCTATGTAAAGTCGTATTTCGTTTCATGATCCTAATTACCGTTAAATATCATAAAACTGATCTAAGTACACTTCTTGGGTCAATATTTGTAACTAACTCAATGCGACAAATTTATTTAGGTCTTAAATTTATTAGCAGGATAATATCAATATACATGAGCATTTAGACTTTAATACTTATGTAAAAAAATCCAGAGTATTCTTATGCTTAATACTTTTCAGCTGGGGTTGCACAGATTTCTTTAACACACAATGTTGATATTTCAATATCAAGTGTAAAGTCTATATGAAATTTATCAAAATTATTGAATTTTATATTTTAACTGTACAAATACCAATAATTGCATATTTGTTATCCATAGTAAAAAAAAAAAGGTTCATCTGTGTGATAAAAATTTATATCAGTCAAATTCTGGAAAACAGATGTGTTAAGAAATCCTCACATAATAGATACCACAGAAATATTTAATAATTTTTTTTGTAAAAGAATTATGGATTTAAAAATGACTTTTTATTTTGATCATGTACAAGAGAACAGGAATTTAATATTCAATATATGCACACAATATTTTATATTCTATAATACACACATTTTAATGCCTTAATTTTTTACCACATTCAGAATGTAATTCTCGATAAATTATATCTTTTTACTAAAACAGTACTGCAAATAGAGGCTTTCAAAATGTTGCATGATTTTTTATATATAATTTTACAAATGGTAATTTTCATTTCTAATGTTTGAAAGTGGTATAAATTATATATATACTTGTTTTTTAATATGACATGTATGATTACATATCAGATCTTTGTGTTCTTATTTTAGGTAATTAAAAACAGAAATATCTCTTTTATAACTACTCTGAAGATGCGTAAAACAAATAAAATTTAAGCTAACTAAATATATTTTATATTTTTATATGTATGTTCTCTATATAATTTAATTTAAAATAAACAAAAATTTCCATTCCTGTAGACATCTATCCAAAGACCAAATGGATTGTTCGGCCACTTATCCCGCCAAGTTTTTCTTGCCAAATCCTAAGTTTTCTACTCCAAAACACAACACATAAAATCGCGCCAAACTGGCGATATTTCAAAATTTATCGGACCAGTGGCCGATTCGATCAGTTTAGAAGTTGCTTATGTGAACATAAAAATAGTAGAAACGGAGTTCAGTTTTTGGTGGCGACAGTTTCTAAATGGTTGGTATTGAAAACAAATGTCATTCTTATCCATGTTTACAAAACAGTCGAATTTTTACCGGGATATTAAAAGATTTTCCTTCCGACAATCGACATCTTTTACTATAATCGAGCAACCACGTATAGTCAAATACGAAATTTTAGCGGGTATAACGTAAATGTGCAAGAGCATAAATAATAGTAAACAAAGAAATGTTTGGTGGTAAAAAAACGAAAACATAATCACATGTCCTCTTCATGATAATCGCGCTAAAAATTCTAGTTGTTTCCATGGTTACATTTTATAATCACGGGAATCTATCAACCAATCACCAGATTCTCATGTAAACGCACCCCATTCTCATGTAAACAGGTCGAAAAAACATCCCGGCTTTCGTCCGCGTTTCGAAATTGCCGGTATTTTGCCGGTTTCCATGTAAACGGGGTTTAAGTAAAACGAGATCGTTTCTAAATATCCAGTTAAAAATAATTTTTCTTAAAATCAGACTGTAATCATCGAAATAAGTTGCAATTTTTGATAAATTGGTGCCATTGAAGTTTCTTGGTACAATATAAATGTTAAAGATTGTAAAAAATACAGTACTTATCTGAACTTTAACTATTAAAATTTCTGGATCTTCACTAATTTGAGAAAATATCTTAAGTGTCACTAAAATTCATTCTTTAAAGCTAGCATTAGTCTTTCTCTTCTGTCTGCTCTATCAACGTGGAAAATATTTTTATTGGGGATAATGAAAATATCAATTAGGGTTGTCAGACAGATGTATTGTTATCAATACATTTGTTTATAATATAGCTTTTTTAAAATTTCAAAATATTCCACAAATTATTATTTCCTTTTAAAATGCAAAGTCATAGCTTATTTAGAATGCAGTATAAGAGAAAAAATGAAAAACAAGTTTTTTAACAGAAAAGTGTCATCTCATAAAAAGGAGTAATCTGATGTAATATAAAAAAGTGATTTTTATAAGAATAGCAAAGCCAGAATATAATATTAATGTTGGAATACTTCTCTGTTTGAAAAAATATTTTGAATTTGGATCCTATTCGTTAATATCAAACAAACACAGCTTTAATCCACTTTTCATCCCCAGTTATCATACGATCCAAGGAGTGTTGGATTTTGTTTCGTGAAAGCAGAGATGTTCATATGACATGCAACCTCACACGCAAATTCTTCTCACTTAACTTATGTGACGCCCATCTCAAATATTTCCAGACTAATTCTAATTTCTGAATATAGCAGCTTATCAGAAAGGTCGAAATCACCTACTTGAAATTTTTTGAACCATCTTCTGTATTTTCTATCAGAAATTGTAGTCACCAAACACTTTCAATAAATTTCTACATGCTTCTATAGTATTTCTTCCTTGTTGAAATTTATACAAAATACAGTGACGTGAGAGAATGAAGTATATGAGTAGCTGCGGATCCATGATCAAATCTCACTACTACCATGAGTCATCTTAGTTTTAGTTCGTTTGCTTGGTCAATATGTATACATTCATTGATAAAAAAAAGAACCAAATATGCATCAAATGAATATGTGCATATTTGATAAAACTGAAATGGACAGAACTTTCCAGTATACCTAATATATTTGAATTTAAAAGCATTTATGAAATAGGTGTATTGTTTGTAAAAACATGTCTCAAAAATATTCAAAAAGTGTTAGTATTCCAAAAATCGTATATAAAGTAGTTGAAATATTCTTGTGCATTCTGAAGTACTCAATAAAAATATGTTTTTGATTCTTAAATATGTGATAATTAATATTTATTATTTTTGTAGTTATTACTTCTATGATTAGCCTTTTTTTTTAAAAAAAATTAACTTTATCACATTTCTCTGTATTTATTTATGTATTAATGGGAATCTTTTGTTTTACATCTATACAAATAAATAAAATTGAAGTGTCTGTTTGTAATTTGAAACTAACAGCTTTTTACTAAATGCATTAAAAAGTATCTACAGTACTTTATCACGGTACAGTACTTTATATCAAAAAATATTATTTTTTTAAATTTTTGTCTGTCTCTCTGTGTCGGCTAATCTTTGAAACGGCTGGACCTATTTGATGGAACTTTCACTGGCAGATAGCTAATGTTTTAAGGAGTAACATAGGCTACTTTTATTTTGGAAAAAAAATTATGGTTCCGCAAAAACAAAATTAAAACCAATTAAACAGTGCACAATATCAGATTCAAATAGAGATTATTTATTTCAATGGGGATTATTTTATTTTATTAGCCTCTCACTTTTAATATCACAAAGGCTGCCTGTTGTGCGGGCCCAGAACTCGTGAGCCTTCTGTCTCAACGATTTCTAGCAGTTAGATCAAACTTTTTGTTTGATTAAGTTGCTGCCACTCAACATTTCCCTGTTAGATATTATTTAATATTTGTTTCATGTTCGTTTATTCACTTTGAATCTGGCTACAGAATTTTAGTTAAGTAAGTTTATTCAAAACTGTAAATAACCTCATTTATCCTGCGTAATATATGCAGCATAATATTTAATTGAATAATATTTATATTGTGAAATCGAAGAATAATATTTTCTTGAGTCACAAGGTATCTTTTTTTCTATTATTCGTTATCAATTCAAATTGTTTCATTACATTTTCACTGTTTTCTAGCAATGAGACCTTTAAGTAATAATTAGAAATCAATATTTAACCTGGTTAGGTTTTCTTTCATTAAAATAGTTCAGTTTTTTTAAAATTGATAAATTACTTATTTGGTGGAGTAACATTTTTATTTGCGGGATTTTTTAGACCAATATTACCAGTTGTGACTAAAGGTACGTGAGAGGATGAAATTAACGCCTGTTTAAAAGTTCAGTACTTTGGAAACATTGTAAAAAAAAACTCCATTTAAAAGAAAACATGAGAGCACATTCAGCCCATTCAGAATTACGCAAAATCCTTCTTGATGTTGGAGAGGAAAAGTGTGAGTAGAACTACCAACCTGTCTTTGTCAGGTTGTGGCGGACACTGAAACTTTAATACATAGTATTTATGATGATGTTCACGATCTCAATATAAAAAAAGATTCGTGGTTGTGTGAAACATCAATTTTAACCACCTATAAATGACCAGGTTACTACGCTTAATCAGCGCATGTTACATAAGATTCCTGGTTAATCTCAAATATACCTTTCCATCAATACAGTTTTGGATCCGGGTGAAGCAGTTAATTATCCAATAGAATTTTTAAACAGTATAATTGTTCCTTGTCTATCCCTCACAAACTAAAATTTAAGATTGGCGTGCCTATCATTCTACTACGTAATTTAAACGCACCAAAACTTTACAATGTTATTAGATTGAAAAAAAAAAACATTATAGAAGGTTGTATAATATGCAAATGCAGAAAAGGTGAGATAGTATTCATACCACAAATTCTCTTATCACCATCGAATTTCCCCTTTGAATTCAAAAGACTGCAATTTCCCTATCAATTTCAGCTTTGCTATGACAATTAACAAGTCACAAGGGCAAACGTTAAGCAAAGTTGGCATAGATTTAACCAAGGGTTGCTTTTCCCATGGGCAACTATATGTGGCATATTCATGGCAAGGAATGCCACTAGTGTTGTTGTTTTAGCCCAAGAAAATTGTACATCAAGTATTGTTTATAGAGATTTTTCAAAAAATTTTATATTGTATATAGAGAGATTGTTCTATAAATTTAATAAGAAAAACCAAAAATTAACTAACAACAAAGAGAAAAGTAAAACAAAAAACACAAAGAAAAAAATATATATAAATGAAACATCAATTTCTCAAAGTGTATAAGAATAACATTAAACTTATAGCATAGGTATTTCTTTACGTGGAATACAGTACACTTTTCGAATTAAACATACACTTTTTTGTTAAATTTCATGCGAACGAAGTCGCAGGTAACAGCTAGTTATTTTATAAAATTTGCTTAAGTTTCATTCACTTTCTGCGATCGAAGTATTAACTAAATGCACGTTATAATGTGTCAATGAGATGTATATTATTTAAAATTATAATACATTTATGGTAATGAATAAAATAATTGAATTATACTTGTTATATATATAAATTCATTCTAACAACACTGAAAACAGGAGAAAAAAAAAATAAAAATGTGTATGTCCTCAGTATATGCATTTAAACAAATTGTGCATTACATTAATGAAAAAATTTTAAAAGTATTCCAAAAATTAAATTGAAATGATTAAAACAAAACCGATGCAACACAACAAAAAATTCAAGTAACTTGGAAAATGAAACATAAAAAAAAATATGTGAAAAATGCAATTCGCAATTTTGTTGCAAAATACAATTTTATGTTTGAATCACATAATTATATCTTTTTATCTGATAAATATTTATTAAAAATAATTATACAGAATATTTTTTGAACAAAGCAACATCTTGTGATGTATTTTAGTTTGTTTATTTAAACTATTTTTTTATTTGTCAGGTTTGACTTGTCAGAAGACATGTATTGTTTGTTGGCAATAGCATTAGTGTTTCTCAAAAGTATGATATGTTCAGTGCACATGATAATTAATTTTTTAATTAGTTTAGCGTTATTTTATTTGTATAGTTTGCAAGAAGGGGGCATAAATTAAATTTTGCAAAGTATATGTATTCTATTTTCATCATTCATAATACCTTGTTTAGGATTTTTTTCTGCTTTGCATTTTTTTGAAGAAATGTTCTTATTCCTTCCTGTTAAAAATTAGACGAAATGTTTACTTTTAAAAATGTAAGAAATATCAAACAATTACTGTATTATGTTAAAATAAAATTATTCTTCCTATAAGTAATTTCTTAAATTATATTCGTATCACACACATGTTGTTGTCTTTATATGGGAAAGTAATTTTATTTTTTGCTGATTGTCTTAATATGTATTCTTAGTTTATAAAGCATTTATGTCTTGCAATGATAATATCATGGAACATCCATTTTAAGGGCATATATTAGCTGCGGTGTAATATATACCGTAAAATCTGGCGTATAACGCGCACCTATACTTTAGAGCTGAAATTTTTAATTTTTAGATATATTCCTCATCTGCACACCCCCTTTTTTACAAAGAAACCGGAAATGTATGTATTCAAAGCTCTTATGTTAAAGTCATTTATTCGAGGTAATATCCTAGGCTTTTGAATAAACAATATACTCCTAGAAATACAACCCTTTAAGTTCATAAGAAATGTCATTTCTTTTAAATAAATAGTATTTCAATATATATAGAAGTCTAGTTTTTTTTTCTATGCTCAGCTTTTTTTCATTTTTATACCCGTCGTATAACGCGCACCCGTAAATTTCGATCTTATTTTTTGAGTTAAAAGTGCGCGTTATACGCCGGATTTTACGGTATTCAACTTTTCTTGAAAATGGGGAAAAATTCTTGAAATTACAAATTGAACTTGTTTTTGAGCTAATGTTTTCAAAGTAATCATTGAATTTATTAATTTTTATTGAATAATTTTATTGATGTATTTCGTATATATGTTGAGTATCGGTAATGTATCTGATACCATTGCTTCATTTTTTTTTTTTAACACGCTGTTGTAAGTTTCACTTATATGTAACAGAATCTTTGAACTCTATTTTTACCCACTTTAAAAGGTCAGATTAATTTGAAATTTTGCACACTTGTCAAGGACCGATGACAATAAAATAATTTCATAATTTTGTTCCCTTGTCCTGATCAGGATCATCAGGAATAACAATTTCCAGATTTTGCGATTTATTGCAAAAACCATTTTCAGATTTGGCATCTAATTCCAGATTTAGCAACTAAAAGATTAAGGCGCAACCCTAAAAGCAAATAGGCTTGTGATGAATACAAATAAAACAAACAAAAAGTGTTCTTTATGTGAAAAAGGAGAGGGTGGATACATCAGCAATTTCTTACCATAATATAAACAGTTGTCTAGTTTTTCTTGGAAATGGAAATAAAAAAAAAAAAAGACTCGTGCATGTGAACAAAATAGTTTAAGTTCTTAACTGCTAAATATTTTTTATTTTTATAAAGCAATATGTTTAGAAGTGATGATGCGAATTAACATTATAGCAATATGTTTAAAAGGTGATAACACAATTGACACACATTTAATATTTCATCTTAACACATTTTTATTAGTTTGATCTGTATCTATAGTGATGGAATCTTTTAAATATATAACGAAACTGATTCATCCGGGACCCTGTAAATGGAGAGAATAAATACCCTTCAGACCCATTAATTAATATCCATTGAAGAGCAAGATTAATTTCAGCAGCCACGAATTCCGGCTCCAAATATCAAACTCAAGGATAAATTCAACAATGATTAAATGATAGTTTTAAAAACTGAAAAAACACTCTTTTATTGTAGATCGAACTAAAAAATGAAAAATAAATTATAGTTTAAAAAAAACTAATTATTGTAGATCGAACTAAAAAATGAAAAATAAATTATAATTTAAAAAAAACTAATTATTGTAGATCGAACTAAAAAATGAAGAATAAATTATAGTTTTAAAAAAACTAAAAAACACGTTTTTATAGTGATTGGAACTAAAAAGTAAAAAAAATAATTCTTTATATAAGAATAAAATGATTAACGAGAAAATTAATGTAATTGTGATAAAATCATGGGATGCTTGGTGCTACATTTTTACACTAACTCAGCATTCCGGAATAGAACTAGTAAGAAATTATAACAATTATAGAGCACCCCACACTTTTTTCCCAATGACATTAATTTTCTCGTTAATCATTTTATTTTTATATTAAGAATTATTTTTTTTTCTTTTTAGTTCGATTCACTATAAAAGCATTTTTTTAGATTTTTTTTAAACTATAATTTATTTAAATGCATTATTTGAATAAAAAGTGCATTTAAATAAATTTTAATTTGTAACAAAAAAATATTAATCCTGTGTAATCAAAGTTTGTTAACTGTTACATTATTCAATTGTTTATTAAAAATAAGCTAAAAAATATGTATATGTTATTAAAATTAAATAACTGGGCTAATTTTACCCTCATCGATTTAAGCTTTTTATTTTTGGAGCTCGTTGCATTCACAGGTTCTTACATATTATACTGTCAACCAATTTCGCGAAATCAAGACATCGCTAAATCAGAAAATGTCACCAAATGCTGTCATTTCCACACATGCTTTCAAATGAATATCCTTGCATACTTCTTTCCTATTAGCCCACTGGCAAATAAACTGTTGAATATTCAGAAAAATTTAATATTGTATTTAAGTAAGACTTGAAATAAATGAAAAATCTAATAACAATATTATTCAGGCATCCAAAAACACTGTAACTAAATTCAAAATCACAACAAATGAACCCTTTTTATTTTGATGAAGCTACATGAATATGAATCTAAATACTGTCTTGCACATTCACGATGCTTCTTGTTTCGCCATTTTACCATAACCTCTGTTGTCTTTCGGATACTTACAAATTAGATTCATATTTTGGGGAATATTCCACTTCTTTTTCTTCCGTAGAAAATAGATCCCAAAATTCTTTTTAATAATAGATGACATACTGATGATGGTAATGCATTTAATTTAAAGTGTTTTTGTTTTACAGCAATATTCAGAGAATCAGGAAATTCGCCCAATCAACATTTATCCGAGCAGCGATGAAATTTTTAACACCGGTAGACCTATTTATGTCATTTCTAATCGAAAAAGGAGATCAGATTCAAAGATTTCAAATGTGGACAAATATAGTTATGGACATGAAAAAGTTGCACGAGCTGATAATTTTAAAGAAAAAAATGATACTTCAGACTCTTCCCTTTGTAACTTGAACAGCTTTAATACTGATACTCTAAAAACATTTAAAAAAGTCGTTAAAAATACTTATCTGAATAAAGATCCTTCGCATGTGCCATCGACATCAAAGGATCATGGTGAAAATTACTCTATGTCAAATTTACGAGAAAAAGACATTGCATCAAAAAATTTCTTTCATGAATCGAGAAACAATTGTGAGGTAAGTTTATTTGTGTCTAAAAACTTATTTTAAAAGTCATTATTTTACTTGATTTCTTGTGATATCTTGCTATTTATCAAATAATGAACAAAAATACATTTAGTTATAAAATTATTAATTATAATTTTTTTAGTGATATACTTATAAGCTCTAATAATCTGTGCAAAATATACATATTTCTGAGAAATGCGGAGAAACAATACCTCATTTGAATAAAAGAACTTATGAGTTCTTTACTAGTATAATTGACAAATATATTTTTTGAATTAGTGTCACTACAGAAGTTTTTGTGAAGTCCTCTTCTAAAACATAGGGAGTGATGAGGATGAACATTGTGCTGGCATCTTATTCTCTATAACTCGTTTGCAATGCTTTGTCAGTTTAACATACAGCTTTCCAAATCATTTAGTTCCACGTTATTCAGTCGAATCAAGATTGGAAAAATGAATGACTTTAATACCAAAAGCATTGAAACATGCAAAACTGTTTATCTTCTTATGCACCCTACAATAATTTATGCACATTTTTTAAATAATAAATGCATCGATTTATAGGAATTGTTTATCTTATGAAGTCCTATGGCTGAGTGGTAAATGTATTACGCTTTCACACCACAGGTCCAGGGTTCAAACCCTGGGCTGGGCATGGTCGACTCAGCCTTTCATTTTTTCAGTGGGTTGATAAATGAGTATCAAGCTTGCTTGGGAATTAAACACTGGGGGTTTCGCTTATGACTGTCCACCTGAACGGAACCTCTGCTCATGCACCTCAGTGCCCAAGGTCATGAAAACTGAGATGGGCACAGTAACCCTTGGTCCTCATGGGCTTTTGTGCTACCAAGTTTAGTTCAGTTTAGTTAAGTTTCTCTTTTGTCTTGGTATAAATATGTTGGCATTGTTATATAAAAAAAAAATTGGCATTCATTAAAACAGTTGAAAAAACTTAATTTTACTAATTATTTTTAAAATCTTTATTTTCCACATTGAAGATTAATGCTATATATATATATATTTAATTTTTTTATACTGTATATAAAATAAATCAAGGATTAATAGAATGTAAAGTCCCATTGGGGAAGAATTCCTTTAGACAAAGCAATGACAAATTATCTTGACAAGATCGTCATAATCTTTTTCTGTGCAGCAGATTATTGAAGTACAAAGTCATTTTAAAGAAAATTAAAAACAAAGGTTTGGTTTTCAGTTATTTTTTATGGGTTAAAAGTTTACTGAGGTAAGATACTAACTTATTTGTGTTCCCTTAAATGAATAGACTTCAGACTTTCTTGACACATTAATCGCCATCCCTTTCCATCAATGAAAATTGAGATCTCTGCTCGAACAAAACTTGTTAGAATTATATATATATCGACTCCCTTTTGTTTGGAGATTGAGCTGCAAGTAGTATAGGTAGGATTTTTTTGTGAATTCCTATGGAGTTGCATCATACACAACTGAGGTTTCTGTTTACTTAAATTTCTATTATCTTATAAATTTGTTAAATTTAAATATTTCTGCTTAACATCAAAGCTCAAATATTTAATTTGATATTTTGTCTAGACAATTAGATTGAAGTGCCAAATGCCTGAATTCTTAGAACAAAAGGTAGTGAGTTCTTAAAGAAAATACTAATTTTTAAAATCTTTTTTTTTTTGTTCATAGTAAATTTGTGTTTCTATGTTTTGAAACAAAAAAAAAATTATTGTAAAATCTTCGTGTGTCAAAAATAATCACACATGCTATATATTAACTAGCTTAAATTCTTGCTGAAAGTATTAAAGTAATAAATACGTCTGACCACATTCCTGTCTCAATATGTAGCAAAAATTCAGTTTACAGTTGTGTGACTTACCATTTTAAGAAAAAAAAATTATTAAAAAAGCTTGTGATTAAGGAAAACTTGGTGTATATATATATATATATATATATTGTTACGTAGATCCGAGGGTTCGTGGATTTTAAGCAAAACAATCACAAAGAAAATAAACAGTTCTTTAAGAGCGATGCGGATTTATTATCAAAAATCCAATCCTTTAAATACAGGATTCAGCAGCAATATTCACAGAGTAAATATCCGGAGGTCTTCACACCTACAACAGAAATCAAACACAATAACCAGTGTTTAAAAATACACGTAAGTAAAGATTATTCACAAGCACCGCCGAGCTAATCTCTAGTCAAAACAATCCTCACTACTCACTGGTTTAATCCAGACTCCTCGCCGTACCGGCGACCATCTTTTTATAGGCGTGACAGAAACTTCCAGAAATATAACAGCTCGTGTCATTGAACGTGACACTAGTGGAGAGATCTACTACTTTCTACAAGATTCCCGATGGTTCCGAACTCGCCAATGACGCCAACTTGGTTGCCAAAAATGATGCCAACTTGGCTCTACCGCCAAGATTTCGCCAAGTTCTCATTGGATCGCCATTATAACGTAAGGGGCGGCATTGCTTGTGAATGGTACAATTTGAACGTGAAATAAACATAACACATAGAGTAATATAAATGCATTAAACACTCAAATACAAATTATTTACACTATTTACACAAAATTCGTAACAATATATATATATATATAAGGTTTTAAGCATAATATACTATTATAGTTATTTTCACATTTATTCACATTTTAATATTTATTAAAGACTTGTGTTTTAATTTTTTTTTCATTTGAGACCTGAGAAAATATTTTCTTCACTCTGGGTTAAAATGGTGTTTCTCACACACTTAGAATTGTACATATCTGTTGATCCTGTTGAAATTGAGGCAATCAATGCATTATAAGAATTACTCAATTATTGCAATCTGATAAACAAAATGTTTATTAGCAGACTTAAATATTTATATCAGTTGTTTCATCAAGCTGTGGTGCAAATACTTTGCTGTCACTTCTCTTCCCACTAACTTGACTTTGGGTATCCGAAGACTTATCATCAATCCTGAAAATTAATGTTAAAAGGTTTTAATTATTTTTCTAAATTTTTCTGCACTTTTAAAATTTTTAATACAAATTTGTACATAAAACTGCATATATTTTGCATTACATACTAAAAATAATTTATATTTTTTTAATAAAAAATTACTAACACATAATTTTTCTGTCCATAACTATAAAGGCAGAATATTTAAATCTATTATGTACACACAGGGGTGCATTTAGGCATATGCAACATGTGCAGCTCCACAGAGTGGCAGAATTTTAGTATGTGTATAAATATATTTATAAATATAAAAATTCCTCACTATAATTTTAAAATAAATGAATATATTGCTACACATGCAATAAACAAATAGTGCTTCAGAAAGTCAGCTGCTGAGAAAATTTTCGCTTTAGAACGTGTGCCAGAGACTTGCAATACCGCCTCTTACTAGAGTTTGGTTTCGCAGTGAAACCATAAATTTTAATTTCATTTTTCTACTCTTCTGTTTACTTATCAAAATGATTAAAAGCTGTAATTAATAAATAGAAAGATTCATAGTAAGATTGGGTGTTATAATTTAAAATAACTGTTTTTTAAAATATTTTTAAAGCTAATGGAATTTACTTATGTGATGTGAATATTTTTCTATTTAGGAGGTCTCAATCGTTAAATATAGCCATTGTGCTGACATTTATTGCTAGGAAAAAGAATAAAAACTCAAAAACAGCTCTTATTGGGATAAAAAAAGTTTTAAATTTTATTTTTTAAAAATGCTTAATGTGTGGTTTCGGAGTGAAACTAATGAACGTCAAAAAGTTATGTCCATAAGGAATGTTCATTTTTTTAAAGAAGCAATATTTTAATATATGTGAAAATCTAATTTTTTTCTATGCTTTTTATTTTTAAAGCTCTCATTTTTATACCTGGCATATAACGCTCACCCATAAATTTCTGGGTTTTTTTTGTTTTCAAAGTGTGCGTTATACACCATATTTTATGGCAATTAAAAATACAGGATGTCTTTTATAGATTTTTCATAGAATTTTTTACTCATTATTTCATTTTTAGGAATAAATGCATTTTGAGGGAGTTTTTAATTTTATACTTTGTCTAGACAATTATTTTGAAGCTCTAAATACTTGAATTCTTTGAACAAAAGGCAGTGAGTGTTTAAAGAAAATACTAATCTTTAAAACTTTTCTTGTGATTTCCTGATAACGAAGTTTCATGCATTCCATCCTCATCCATAGTAATAGAATTCAAAATATGTGAACAAAATGAGGAAAATAAATCATCTATTCTGTAAAGTTCAGAAGATTAGGGTTTAGGGGTTCAATTACTTCTGATAGACCAACAGATCTTTTAATTTTTATCATAAAGATTACGTCACGGATCTTAAGTCTGCATCTTTCTAAAAATGTAACCTCTCCCATAAAAGCAGTGTGTGTACACTACAGCATTTATTCCAGACAATTATTATTTTTTTTAAAGATTTGGATGATTCTTTTGTGTTAATTTTTTTTAATCTTAAGTTTTAACTATCATCCTTTTTTCTTCATCAAACAGAATTATGCATCTTATTATTATAAGTACATTTTAAGCAGTCTAACATTGAAGAGGGCTAAGCGCTTAAATAAAAATTCAGTTACATAGAATATTGATTATTTTTAAGTTGTTGCATTGTTTTCTTAATTTGGGTTTTAAATTTTGACTTATATTTTTTTCAAAAGTTCCATTTTATTTTTTAAAAAAGTCGTATATTTTGTATATATTTATTTCTTATTTAGTTATATTCATTTTTTCTGTTTAGCTTAACCTATTTATGTTTAAAAATATAACAAATGGTATAATGTATTAATTGTTTAAGCGAAGTATTAAAAAAAATATTTTGAAAATTTATGTTTTTGATAGTGAAAAAAATATACCAGTTCTGAACTTTGCACATTATAATTTCACCCTTTTGTGTAAGATTCATTATTTTGGCATGATTTATCATTGTTATTCGCATTATTTTTTTTCTCCTACTTGCAGCTCATTCTGGATCTTTCAGTAAAAATACCAGCTTCCAATAGCATTTGTTGTAATATCTATAAAGATTCCAGTAGAGTTTGTCCTGGATCGAAAAGGAGACATGAAGCAAGTTCTTTCGATGGTCGATCTCCAGGGTATGATTTGTCAGCCATTTCTGATGAGGATGAGCACATTTATGGAGCCAAAAAATGTGCAATTTATGAGATTTCTTCTGGGGATGATGTGTCATGCTCCTCTCTATCTGGCTCTGATATCCTGGCAACAGTAATTCAAAACCCATTTGAACACAATACACAAATGGCGATTTCTGATAGCAATTTATCTGCATCCACATTGCCAGAATTCAAATCATTTGATTGCAATGATTTAAATAAACCATCCACTTCTGGCACCAGAGAAGAATGTTATGAATCTGATAATATTTTAATGGTAAGTTCATGTATATCTTAAGCCCAAATTCTAATTACCTTTAAACCAAAGTTCAATTATTTTTAAATGATACTTCGTTTGTTAATTAACAATAGAAGTATTTTTGAATTATGAAATTATTAATTATGTTATTTAGCTATGTATACTTTATAGGAAACAAACTACGTATAATTTGTAAGAAATGGATGTACATTTTGGTGAAATTAAATTGTTAACATTTTTATTTTAACTCATTTCAAATCAAGTTCAGATTTAATTCTGTACAAGAACATTATGATTGATTGTTTCTGGTAGAATTAATGTCACTTTTTGAAGCTCACAAAAACTCTTGGAGATTTATCGAGTTGGCTCAGGCCTGCAATATGGCTGAAATATCTAGAAACCCAAAAAGTATCAGAAATTGGAGAAAAAGTATTGTGAAATCAATTTGCCAAAGTGCAAAAGTTTTAATGTGTTTGTGTATAAGTGATATTGACCATCGCAAAGTTGGATGTAGGGTTTTTAAATTTGTAAATAAATTGAAATGTGATGACACTATTTGTTCAGACTTGCCAATTATTTTTAAAGGAAAGTCCTTTTTAAGGTTTTATAAGGTTATTTTTCATGTTTTTATGAACTTTATGCTTCTAATCAGTGCTTGAGTGGAGAACTCAAAGGCTGATAAAGAAATTGATCTATGACTCCCATGTCAATGAGGATTGGATGAGAGATGTTTAATAGACTTTGATGCTTTTGGAATTCAAACAGACTATTAATTGTCTAAGGTGGGAGAAATTCCGGGCCAAAATAATATTCTTCCTGAGTTTATTAAACATTAGGATATAATGGCCGAATGACCCTTCTATCTATTTTTAATCAAAGTATGAACTCTCATATACCCGCTATGTGGAAAAGGCCATTATTTTCCCAGTTTTTTTTATAAAGAGAAAATCCTGCAGATATTGTTAAAAGCTATCAACCTATTGCACTGACTAGTGTTCTGTTGAAAATTATGGAAAAGCTTATAGAGTATGTAGATAAACCTTTTTTCTACAGAGTAATGGTTTTTTATCTCCTAAAACACACACACACAAACAGGTTTCAAGTGATACCATTTTACATAGTATCTTCTTATGTTAGTTAAACCATTAAAAATACCTTAGATAAATGTGTTTGTCTTTACAACATTTACAGATTTTGAATCAGCTTATGATAAAGAGGGGAGGCTGTGTATTGTCAAAAAATTACAGAACTTGGATATAAATAGCAGCATTTTCCTGCTGTTAGATATTGCTATTTCTAGATTTAAACAGACTGAAAATGGCCTCCCTCAAGGAACAATTACAGCCCTACTATTTTAACTTGCTTAGAAATGGTTTATCGAATATCTTGGCACTGTATGTGAAATCTGCCTTTTTTACAGATGACTTGTTTATCTGGAACAGTACTTCTAAAAAGAAAAAAGGTGGTTTAAAAAAAGACCCTTAATATTAATAATGTTCAGTCAAAGCTAGAGAGTTGGTGCCTAAATAATAGTATGAGAAGATAAATCAAAATAAGACCACTTGCCAATTCTTTATTCTGAGCGGACAGCCTTTTACCCCGAATTCAATGTATAAGGCGATAGATTTTCAGCATGAGAATTTTACTGAATATGTGGGTTGAATTCTTGATTCACGCCTAAATTGGAGGAAACAGGTGAAACATTGGAATAATAAAGGCTGGGAAAAGACTATCGTAAAACATCTGGCTGGCTCAAGGTGGGGTTGTGGTAGAGAAACTGACAACATTTTTGCAAATTTTATATTCAACCAATTATTGGTTTTTGTTGTGAGATCCTCATTTTGGCTTCGGAAAGTGTAGTCTAGAATCATGAAATCTTCCAGAATCTGGTATCATTACTAAAGCTATAAGATCTACTATTCCTGCAATTAAGCTTTTGACTGGTCTGGAGCTTGTTCATGATTTTAAAATACGAAAAGCAATCCTGATGTAGTAGAAACTTATTTGTTTTCCTGACAACTCTTTTTGTGAAACTATAATAATGTATTTTCTAGATATGTTAAGACAAATTGGATTTGTTCAGGCTACTCAGAGAGAATCTAATGTTTTGGAATTTAGCAGGAACTATATATATATAATTTTACCTCCTCCTTGTCCCTTAGACTTTTTGAATTTGAATATAAATCTTGATATCTTATTCAGCTAGTTGTTAAAAACAAGATAATCAATTCATTTTTAAAATCATTTGGGATAGAGACTTTCAGGGTTTATTACACTCAAAATGAAGGTATGCATGTCTACACTGGCAGCTCTTTATTAGGAAGAGCATGTGGAGCTGGGACAGATATCTTTAACAAAGTTTTTAATTTCTACTTATCAGTAAGCCCTTTTATTTTTGCCCTTGATGGTGAAGGTGAAGCTATTGTGATAGTTAATTCAACAGCTGTCGATTCGTACCCTCTCTTATAGAAAAGCAATTATTTTGTCTGATTCAAATATCGACCAAAGTCCTTTGAAATAATCAAAACATCTTTGAAAGAATCTTGGATTGTAGACCTTTGATCAAGACACTTGCACATAAAATATCTTTCCATTGAATTCTTGTCCATTGTGAAATTTGGGGCAACAAAATGCTGAAGCATTGTCTAATAAAGGAACTTTGATGAAGCAACACATCACATAACCTCTCTTATTTGATACGATTGAATTGTTTCTTAATCTGACTTTTAATAAAATATTTTAATAAGATTATATCCAACACACTATGGGCAAGAGATGGAGGATTGGGGGGGGCCCTCATAGATCTGTCTCCTGTCTGCCAAGAAGACAGTGGGGGCCCTCTTTAGAAAAGGCTAATTAGACATGATTTCTTACATTGTAACCTCTGCAGAACTGGAGTGGTGAACTCCTCAAACTGTATTTTTAGTGACTTTGGGAAAATTTGAACAATTGTGTTGCACTTTCTAGTTATAAGGATATTTAAAAAATGTCAGATAACTCATGAACTAAAGGTTTAGGGGCCCTGGTGTTCGGCATTTGTAAATTAAATAACCTCCTAAACCATATTTATAACAAGGAACCTCTCTCATCTAATTTTCATGATGTGTCTTTTGAGAATTTTGAGGCTTAGTTAAATTTATTGTGCAGATTCTTAAATCATTGTACTTGACGTTTTTCAGTGCATTAGGTTCGGGATCCAGACTTTTAACAACTTTGTGATCTTAACTGCTGGTCTACCGTGGTTCCTAGAATAGTTTTTGTGCATTTCGGAAATAAACGCTAATGTGTTGTGATTTATATGAGGTCTGGCTATTAAATAACGAGACTGCACGCCTAGAGGGTGCCCTAGAGGCGTGGGGAAAAAACGAGTAGTGCGTTGGGTATCTAGAAATGTTCTCTATTCACGTACCAAAACACGTTTTCGTCACTATTATAGTATTTGTGCAGTAGCGGTTTGAAACGAATGTGTTTTTTTCTTGTGACGAAAAACAGGAGCAATGTATCAATCTCAAATTTCTCGTTAAGTTGAAAAAAACTCCGACTGAGTGCTATAAATTGTTGCAAGAGGCCTATGGGGACAATTCTCTATTTTGTGTGCATGTTTTTGAGTGGTGTAAGTACTTCAGTGAGGGCCGAGAGAGCACTGAAGATGACCAGCGCCCAGGTTGCCCTGTCACTGTTTCAACTCCGGAAACAGTGACCAAAATCAACCAAATTATGCATGCAGATTGTCGAATGAGCATCCGGATGATTGCCGAGGCTGTAAACACTCATAAAGAAATGGTTAGAAAAATTTTACACGAGGAATTACACATGACAAGTCTGTGCGAAGTTGGTGTCAAAAAACCTGACTCCTGACCAAAAGCTCTTGCGTCAACAGGTCTGCTCAGATTTCCTTGAAAGGTTAGAAGATCCCGGACTGATGAAAAACATTATTACTTGCAACGAAACGTGGATTTTTCAATACAATGTTGAAACAAAGCGGCAATCGATGCATTGGAAGATGCCTGAATTGCCCAGAATCAAAAAAGCAAGGATGTCCAAATCAAAATTCAAGGCAATGTTGATCGTTTTTTTCAACATTAACAGTATCGTGATGACTGAATGGGTTCCAGAGGGTCAGACTGTCAACCAGACTTACTATTGGTCAGTTTTGGTAACACTGCGAGAATGAGTTCGTAAGAAACGGCCCGAGTTGTGGAAGAACAACTCGTGGATTTTGCACCAGGACAACGCACATGCCCATAACGTGCTATCTGTGAAGCGGTATTTGGCCGATAAACACACTCCAGTGCTCAAACACGTGGCATACTCGCCAGATTTGGCACTGTGCGACTTTTTTTGTTTCTGAAGATAAAATCTGCTTTGAAAGGGACCCGATTTGAGTTGATGGAAGCAGTAAAGAGAAAAAAATGGCAGAGCTCCTAAAGGCCCTCGCCAAAGAAGACTTCCAGCACTGCTTCGATCAATGGAAAAAACGTATGAAAAGGTGTGTGGCGAGGGGAAGGGAGTATATTGAAGGGGAGCATTCGAATGTAAAATAATTTTTATAAGAAAACCCTTTTTCGTAACCAGTCTCGTTATTTAATAGCCAGACCTTGTACAGTTATTTTGATTTTTTTTAGGAAATGCTTTAAATTTAGGTGTGTGAAAAATTTTTGGTATAGAGTTCTATTTTTTAAGTGTTATAACTAAATTAATATTACTTTTTGCTTAATATTACTTACACTTAAATTATAAAATACTTGTTTCTAATTAATTTAGCAAAGCTATTTCTCCAGATATTATTTGGTGGGAATTATTTTTCAATAGTTCTTAATGAGTATTACTCCTATCTGGTATAGTGGTTAGTAATGTTAACTGCTGTGCTATAGGGCCTGGGTTCGAATCCTGGAGAAGGCATGGATACTTGTAACTCTTTAGTGCCTTTGTGGCATGGAAGTACTCTAAATAGCCATCGATCCACAAGTCCTCTTGTGAGGTTGGTGGAAGGGAAAGAGGGGAGGCTAATGACCACCTCTCCCACAAAATTGGGGTGGAACTAAGCCAATTCGTAATGTCACCTGTATGGCGTTCAAAGCTACAGCTTATGACAGGGGAGTACTATACTGTTCAATTTAATTGGAACAAACGGTAAAGAAAACGATTTTTTCTAAAACCTCAGCTTTTAATCATTACATACCTTAAGCAGACAGAAAAAACCTCTATATTAATACGAAATACGTCCTCCTCCTGGAGCAGAAATGACCTCTTCCACCACTTGTCACTAGAACAGCTCACTTGTTCTTAACTTCATGGTAGAACCACATTTACATAACCCTTTAAAGCATTTGTTTTATTGTTGTGTACACAGTTCATCTTAGCTAAGAAATTCTTAAGAATATGCCATAAATTCTCAATAGGATTTAGGTCTGGTGAATTACCAGACCAATTAAGCACTTTTATTTTATTTTCCAGCATAAAAGTCTGGTACCAATTTCAAACTGTGGCAAGAAGCCATTTTGAAATGTTCCATCAAATGTTTCCAGGAATGCAATAATTCTACTGCGTAATATTTATATGTATTTGACAGAGAATTCATGATGGCTTTAAGAGGAACTTCTAGTGCCATTTATTGTGAAAGAAACCCAAAACATAAGTTTAGAAAGGTGTTTTACAGTCTGATTTGGTAGTAGAGTTTCATCTTCACTTCATCTAATTATACCTAATTTGCATCCCTGCTCAAATAAATGTTTCATCACTGAAAATCATCTTGTTCTAGTCATTAACAGTCCAGGATCGGTATTTTTTGGCCAATGCTTAACGTTTTTTCACCTTTTTCTGAACTGAAAATTGCTTTTTGCGTCTTATTGCCTTATGGCTCACTTCCACACCATAATCCAATAAACCCTACAAAAGTCTTTGCTTGTCTTTCTTGGACTTATTTTGCTATTTCTTATTAGAATTTTATCAATTCTTGTAGAAGTTTCCTCATTTGAGCCCACATTTTCCTCTTTCTTTTTGGAGACAATGTTCCAGAATCTTGAAATGTTCTTTAAGTTCTTGAAACCCTTGAGTTGCTGACATCAACTACTGTAGTTATGTCTCTCACTGTTAAAGAGGCACAATTATTCGGAGGACAAAACTCTGGATCTTTCAATCCGAAACCAAGTAACTAAACCACTGTACCAAAATGATAACTTATGTGCGGAGGTTGTTATTGGCTTATATGGATAATACTACTAAACGTTCCCCTACCAGTGAGTTAGTGGTTAGGAGAACAAACGATGTAGCTGTAGCGAGTGGTCAGTTGTTGGTGTTGAATGGAGGAGTCGTGTCAAGTGAGTTAGATAACTTTGTTAGCTGCGTTAGGTGTTTGTCGAGTTAGCTGCTTCAAGTGAATTTTTGACAGGTTATTGGTTGCTCTTTTTGCAGATAGATGATGCCACAACAGTTCAGAAGGTTTCTTAGCTTAGCCAGGGAAGAAGGTTGCGTGTTTATATCATGTCCAAGTCCACAATAAAGTGGTGCACTTATCCAGCGGACAGACCCTGGGACCTTTCGATCAGAAACCGAGTAACAACCACTATACAGAAATTATCACTTTAGTACAGAGTTTGTTACTGGCTTATATAGATGATACCACTACACAGTCATAGAAGTGTGTTCATTAAAAGTGGGTATTTTAGAACGATTCCCCTTAGAGTATATCCATCTCAAAACTAGTGTCAGTATTATATGTTACAAGGAATGCAAAATTTTAACCACCCGCTGCCACACTGAAAGGATAATTGATACACCAAAACCAATCAAACAAGTAATTTATAGTCAAGGTCGATCAATAACTTTACCTCTAGGCAGATCTAACTGATTTGAGGGGGTTCAAGACATCACTGATAATCAGATACCAACTCAGACAAAAAAAAAATGCTTGTCCCAATTAATTCAAACAGTATGGTACATCTAGTCTTTTACCATGATGAATTTAGAGGGCCTTGAACCGACAATGTCAGACTGGTGGCATTAATAACAATAACAACATGAATATTTTGACACATATATTTTCTCTTTCAATTCTGATTGGTTTATAAATTCACGATAGTAGAATATTGTTACATTGATCCGGGATTCTAGGATTTCATGCAAAAACAATCACAAAGAAAATAAACAGTTCTTTAAGAGCGATGTGAATTTATTATCAAAAATCCAATCCTTTAAATATGGGATTCTGCAGCAATATTCACAGGGTAAATATCCGAAGGTCTTCACACCTTCAACAGCAATCAAACACAATAATCGGTGTTTAAAAATACATGTAAGTAAAGATTATTCACAAGCACTGCCGAGCTAATCGCTAGTCAAAACAATCCTCACTACTCGCTGGTTTAATCCAGACTCCTCGCCGAAACGAAACGAAAATTAGATGAGGCGGATCCCAGCGAACGAACGCTTATACCCAAATTCACGGAAGAAGTGTGAAAAGAAAAACCAATATCAGACTACCCCCACCGCGGTGGGAGTGGAGGGGAGAGACACAACCGGCCGAGACGAAACCAAAAGTGACGTCACAAGGCAGCGAAGAGTGGCAGAGCGCAGGAAGGAAACTTGGCAAAATGCCAAAACGAGAATGCGAAACGCAAAAGAGCGAATTCTACCGTGGAAACAACATTAAACACTGAACCAAGTTAAGATGAAGGGCTAAAGGCATTTGAATGTTGTAGGATGTAGAAATTAAGTAATTTTGTTGTGATTACGGCAGCTTTAAGGGCAAATTCCACTTAGATGTCTTGTAAGCAAAATTAAGCTTAGTATGTGGATACGTGAACAGTGTTTGTGCTTTAATAATTGGGTTGTCGTGGTTCTGAATAGAAGTAAAAATATTTCTAGAACTTCTAGTGATGTAATTATCTATCGGCTCCATTTGTAGGTCGTGGTGAATGACACTATTTCTAACGTACCAAGGTGCGTTAGTGATAATGCGTAGAATTTTGTTTTTTAATTACTTGAATTTGTTTAGTGTGAGTCGGGGCCGCGGCTCCCCAAATTGGTGAGCCGTACGTGATCACTGGGCGCAAAACTTGCTTGTAAAGTATAACTTTATTTTCAAGGGAGAGAGGAGAGCTTCTTCCAATAAGGGAGATAGCTAACGCAATTCTACCCCAGAATTTGTCAGCAAGATAATCGATGTGTTTCTTGTATGTTAGACGATTATCCATCTGTAAGCCCAGGTAACGAACGACCGAGACCCACTGAATGTTGTCATCAAAAAGTGTGAGTTCGCAATGGGGGTCAATGACACCCCATTTTCTGAAAACGATAGCTTGTGATTTTTCAACATTAATGACTATTCTCCAATCAGTTAACCATTTCTCAAGAATGTCGAGGTAATTTTGCATGGCTTTAATAGAGTATTCGAGATGGACACCCTGGGTCAATGCTGCTGAGTCATCTGCGAATAAGCAAATGCTGACGTTGGAGTGATCTGGAAAGTCATGTGTGAAAATGTTGTATAAGTACGGACTGAGGACCGAACCCTGCGGCGTTCCACTTTGACAAAAGCCCATTTCAGAAAAAGTGTTATTTACACGGACCCGAAAGGATCTGTTGTTTAAATAATTGTATATAATTTTAATTAAGTAATCAGGGAATTTGAGTTTGATCATTTTGTAAGTGAGGCCATCATGCCACATCTTGTCGAATGCCCTTTTGACATCTAAAAAGACACCAACAGTGTATAATTTGCTAACGAAGCCTTCATTAATTATATTAGTGACATGTATAAGTTGGTGTAGCGTAGAATGGCCCTCCCGGAACCCGCATTGTTCCGGGGGAATGCAATCTATGGCTTTGCAGTGCGATTTTATTCTTTTTAAAATAATTCTTTCAAAAACCTTAGCAGTGCAATTTAATAAGCTAATTGGTCTGAAGCCTTGTGTGAAATTGTGTTTTTGCCCTACCTTGGGCAGCATGACTATGTTTGCTATTTTCCACTGTGTAGGAAAGTGACAATTAATGAGGCATCTATTGAAAATTTTTGTTAGGTGTGTGATAGCGTTAATAGGAAGGTATTTAAGTGCAATATTTGGAATTTTATCAGGGCCGGGGGCCTTCCTATTTGGTAATTTCTTAATGATGCCTCGAATTTCTTGGGGAGAAGTGAGGGGAGGAGTAAGTGTATTGAAGTTGTCAAAATAGTGATTCACTAAGTTTTCGACTTCTTCAATTTTATCGTCACTGTAGGGCTCAGCATTTTCCTGAAAAGTGACTTCGAGGGTGTCTTTAAAAGCCTCCGCTTTTTCGAAATCAGAATAGGCCATACCACTCGGACCATGGAGGGGTGGAATGCCTGCGTGTCTTTTAGTAATTCTCTTGTGTAAATTATACAAAGAGTTGTCATCAGTATTTAAAGAAGAGAGAAGATTTTTCCTGGTCCTGTTTTTATGTTCTTGGATTTCTATCCTTATCTGCCTAATGAGAGCATTAACTTCCCTTTTATAAGGGGGATATTTTGTGTTGTTCCAAAGTTTACGGAACCTATTTTTTGTCTTAATGAGCTCTCTGATCTTAATAGGAAGGCGGAGGTGCGTAGTTTTAATTACTCTAGTGGAAGTGGAAGAATTAATAGCATCCGAGACGATGCTGCTAAAATTTTGAACGGCTTGGTCCAAATCATCTATAGTCGGATTTCCTGGCATGTTGTAATAAAGAATTTCTTGAAATTTAATCCAGTTAGTAGTTTTAAGAGTTTGAAGTATAGGTGGTAAATAACTATTAGTAATGAAATAAAAAATAACTGGATTGTGATCACTGCTAAGTTCATTTACAGTAAAAACATTAGAATGGGAGAAATTAGCTGCAAAGCCGATGTCAATAATAGTGCTGGGAGCGTTGTGATTGAAATGTGTTGGAGTGTCTGGAGCGATAATATCGATAGCTGAGCCTAAAGCCCAATTGCTAAGAATATTACCGTTAGCATTGCACCTACCGGGGTTCCAACTCGGGTGTTTGGCATTAAAATCTCCAAAGAGAAAGGTTTTATTATTATGGCTGAGAATAGCATTGAGTTCCGTGACATTAATGGAGCCGTGTGGATGTTTGTAAATGCACGCCATAGTGACTTTGGTGTTGTTCCCTAGATGGATGATAACCGTTGTGTTTTCAAAGCTGTTGGAAGTACTAACGATGGCGTGGTGCTTTATGGAATTTTTGACAAAAATTGCCGTGCCCCCGCCTCTATGTGTGAGCCTATCACTTCTGTGACAAGTGTAATTTGGAATGCTTATTCGGTCCGGAGGACGAAGATGTGTTTCTTGGATCCCGATTAAGTCGGGGTTATGATAAATGATGCTTTCTTTGAGTTCTTCTAAATTTTTTCTCACACCATTTGCATTCCAACTGTATACTCTGAGAGTGTTACTATTAAACGCACTGAATTTTATTTTTTCTTGTTTTCTTGTAGGGCTGTAATTAGAGTTCCCCACTGTGTCATCATGAGTGCCATTTGTTGCATGATTGAATTGGCATCAAATGTGTTGCCCTTTTTAGGTGTAATATTATTCGCCACTGCCGAGGCATAGGATTGTGGCTTTTGCTGGTGTGGTGTGGCTTTCTGGGCGTGCGCCTTGGCTTTCTCCGTCCAGATGTTGTTTTTAGGTTTGTCTTTGTGTTGTTTCCTGTTGATTGGGTTGCTGGGGCATCCTGAGAAGTTGGCTGTGTGAGGTCCACCGCAGTTTTCACATTTTGCTGGGGATTTTGTAGATTTTTTGCATTCTGGGGTGAGATGGCTGCCGCTGAATTTGAGACATTTGGGTGCTCTATTACAGAGTCAGGAGTGGTGGAAAAACTCCTGGCAGCGATAACACTGAGGAGGCATCTGAGAGCCCTTTAAAGGTTCAATAACCACTCTAAAAAACCCTATGTTGGTGATGTGGAAAATTTCTTTATTTTCCTGGGTTCGCTTGAGGACTACCAAAAATAGCGGCATGTTTGAGTTTGTTTTTCTATTCCTTAGAATAGAAATATGGCTGGGATCGAACCCAAAGCCCTTGAGTTCTGTCGCGATTTCCTTTTGGTCGAAAACCGTTGGTAGCCCTCGAATAACAGCCTTGAGCTGTTTATTGTCAGCCATCTCAAAGGTGTGGGACCTCATTTTCTTTGCCTGAAGAAAAGATTGGAGCTTTCGATGCTCAAGGACTCCTCGCCGTACCGGCGAGCATCTTTTTATAGGCGTGACAGAAACTTCCAGAAATATAACAGCTCGTGTCATTGAACGTGACACTAGTGGAGAGATCTACTACTTTCTAGAAGATTCCCGAGGGTTCCGAACTCGCCAACATGGTCGCCAATGACGCCAACGTGGCTCTACCGCCAAGATTTCGCCAAGTTCTCATTGGATCGCCATTATAACGTAAGGGGCGGCATTGCTTGTGAATGGTACAATTTGAACATGAAATAAACATAACATAGAGTAATATAAATGCATTAAACACTTAAATACAAATTATTTACACTATTTACACAAAATTCGTAACAATATATATATATATACATACAACTTTTTGTTAGTGAGCTCAAAAAGATGTTCCAAACAAAAGTTGCTTTAAATTCCAGCCAATGGGGTTAGCAGCACATTCCAGCCCCCTACATCATAAACAAGACCGTGGCTTCAATTTTGTCAAACACTTAAGGTATGGCATGTAATATTTTAATGGTGTTTAATATTTTATAACGGCATATAATATTTTAACTAGAATGGTGCTCTATTTCTGCTTATGCCCATCAACAAAAGTGCTAGTGAAATAAAAGAAATAATTTTAGATGTTTGTTTGCCAAAGCAGAAAAATTGGCGAGTTATTTTTCAATGTGGAGATAGAGCGTGGCTGATGTCAGAGCGTGTTGTTTTACTTACACCAACCCTTCATCCTCAGATAGGATGAAAAATTGCGTAAAAAATGTACATGTGATTTGGCCATAAGATTGATGAGCTGTGGCATTGTGTTGAAGCTACGTGGGCAACTGTGCTTGTACATGCCATCCAATCTCTGTTTGACTCTATGCCCAGGCATATAAGTGCTGTTATTAATGCTAAAGGGGGTTGTTATAGGTATTGATTTCTCAGGTTCTATGGAAACAAATTTCTTGAAAATTTAATCACTTGTTATTTCTTGTATAATATATCTGTGCAATAAATATCATTTAGTTATCCACATTTTTTCCTGGTGTAGCAATTTTAATGGCCAGTAGTGTAATTTTGCTCCTGTTTTAACTTATTCCATAACCAGCTAAATTTTTAAGGCCAATATCTCTAGAATGGCCTATACAATTTGGATCCTCTTTAAATGGCATAGAAACTGTATATTTCCCCTTGTTGTCTCTAATGTGAGTTTTTTTAAGAATGTTTCTCACAAATTAATGTCTCCTTATTTTCTACTGTCTGATTCTGTATTCAATTTCTTAAAATTTCCTCATTGTTTTTTCTAAATTGATCTACCATATTCTCATTAGAAATTGGTATACTCGTAATAAAACCAAAAGCTGTGTTCCAAAGAATTAGTTTTATATTCAGAAGATTTATTTGTCCTGATATAAGAATTTCATAAAAGATTTCCTGATCCCATTAACTTTCTATATTACATGGAGTATTAAAATTCTCATCAGCCAATTATTTTTCTCTTAAATTTTTCAAGTACAAAATGATTTTGAAGGAATCATCTGTAAATTGCAGTATTACACAAAAAATTTATATTTGTCGTGTAATTCTGTTTATTTGTAATCGTTGCATTTACCCGTGATTTAATCATTAACTATACTAAACTGGAAACTAAAATGTTTCTCTTTTATTAATATAAGTATTCATTCACTGTTACAAAAGGAATACCGCCTAATAAGACTCTGGCTTCCTGAATATTTCCAGATGTATTTTTTAATAAATAGATTGCAGTACCCTGATTTTACATAGCTCATTGCAATAAACAATATATCCTCTACACTCAAGGATTACTCTGGAAGTCTCCCACTACATTATTTATAGATTTGAACTCCAACGGCCTCATAAATAATTTTGGCTATTAAAGGCAGCAGTTAATTCTTTCTCCCTTGCTCTCTGTTTTTCTAACCCTAATGAAGAAGGATGTATTACTTTTTCACTAACTTAATCAGAATATTGATTTTAAGAAAAGTTTCTGTGAGGTAGCATTGACAAAGAATTTTAAATTTACAAAACACAATTTTTTGAAAGTCAGGCAATTAAAGTTAAGAGAATTATTTTAAACTACTCTATTCTTTTATTTACAGGTAATTGTTTGTATTGTGGACACTTATTTAAGAAATGGCTTTCAGACCAACACAAGACATATTTTGTGTTCAACAACCGATAAAAAAAATACTCTAGACTTGTATTTAGTATTATGATTTTTGTAATAAGAATTAATAACCTCACTTAATGGTTCGCCATGAGATGAGTAAAGTAAATCAATTGCTTTCCCTAATGTTATAAGATCAAACCATTTGTCAGCTTGTCTAACACTAATATGTGGGATGCGGTCTCTATCCCCCTGAAGTACAATACAATTTCTCAAAAACTATTAATTCTATTAATGACTCAAAATTAGAAAAGCCTCTCAAATAATATTCTGAATTTATTTATCTGCTTGCTTATTGTACATGGGATTCAAAATTTTGATGCATTACTTATCTAAAATTTTTTGGGCACATTTAGGGAGTAGGCTCAAATTCCTGTGGTATTACAAACTTTATTTTGTCATAATTATCAATATCATCATCTCCAAGATAAGTAAAACTATTTCCAGATTTTTTTTACAAAATCTTTGGCCTATATTTATCTGGGACACACTCAGTTACAAATACACGTGCTAAAGAACATTCTAAGAAACCCCTTCCGTTCTTGTTTTCCACTGTAAGTGTGCAAATAGTTAATGAATGTAAAGAGGAAAAATACTATTTCAGTACTAGTATCCATATCTTTGATTGTGTTTTTGCTAATTCTGTGTAAGTTTTAGCTCTCTTATTTTTTTCAACTATTTGTTGGTATTCTTCCGATTCCTTCTATTCGATAATTTGACTTGCTAATTCTTGCACAGAATCAGGTTCTTTTTTATATTAACTACGATATTTCTATATTACATACATTAAGGTCCATCTAGTCTATAGCAGTTAATTTTTCACTTACTGTTTGCCTCTTTGGAGACAATTCGGTGGCCGCAGTATCCTAGTGGCCAAGGTAAGGAACTTGGGGCAGGCATGTCATGAGTTTGAGCCTAGTGCTGCTGTAGACCCGCTCTGTTGGGGAGCGATGCATGTTAAATCTGTCAAGAGCTCAAACGTCTTCCTGTTGGTGTGGTGTGGTGGTTAGGAGAAGGGGATTCCAGCTCAGGTGTCATCATTTGACCATGGTTCAGAATTACGAGGTCCATCGCCAAAAGCCCATGTGTAGCTGAACAGTGCAACATTAATATTCACTTACTTACTCAGAGACAGTTTGTTTTAAATCCTCTTATATAATACCTTTAAATGCTAAAATTTGACACATTCGAATTACACTCTTAATTTCTCAATAAGTGTCAACACAATTTTAAGTTCTCATTGAAAAACTCGGAGATCATTTGTTTCAAAACAGAACGTTCTCTATAGTTTCAAGTGAATTGTATATATCTTCCAGGTGAGGTAAGGACCAGATGTAATAGCTCAGTAATTTTCACACAATATTAAAAACTCAAGAAATGCACTCACTAAAAATCTGGTGCATTGCATTTTGTGTATATTGAAGCACTAAATGGTTCTTTACACTCTCATGCATGTACATTGAACAAGCATAATTCTTCTTATGCCTATAGTATCTCAGCCTGATGAAGCATTTGGTTTCTTTAAATAAAATGATTTTTTTTTCTCTACAATGGACAGTCTTGCATAAATATTACGAAAGATTATAGAGTTTTTAAAAGACAATAAGCCACATTGCTATATTTTTAATTAAGTTTTTAAGTGTTATAACATAATATTTATTTTTAGAGATTTTGCCTGAATTTTTAAACATATAATTTATTTTGTGTTATCTTGTAAATGTTAAAATTAAATTCTAATTTATGTTTTGTATTTAAGCATTATAAATACAGTGTGATTCATAAAGATGTATACACTTTCCAGAGGCTTAAAACAGTAACAATCAAAGAAAAGCATTACCTCAACAAACCGTAAGGTATTTGTTCTCTTAAAGTTTGATTCTCACTCCTGACCAAAGTGACATAGGCAATAGTATGCGTGTCGTGACTAGTCAGTCAAAATAGCGATGTTTGCAGTGGGAAAAGCTTTTTGTGTTCTTAAATTTAGCAAAATGTTACGAGCCACTTTTTTTAAATATGTTAACACTATGGTTGATGCCACAGTTGCAGGACAACTTTATTCTTCATTTGGATGATGCACCACCGCACTGGTTCGAGAGTACCTCAGTGAACATCTTCTTTGCCGATGGATTGGACTACAACATACCACTTACCCAATTGCCACTCAAAAGTCATGCTGTAACAACTTGTGATTTCATTCTGTAGCGGTACCTAAAGGACAATGTATTCGTTCCTCCCCTTATTGATTTAGCAGAGCTGAAACAGTGTATCACAACTGCTATCAATGGATTTATTCAGATACCTTAACAAGTGTTTGGGCGGATGTGAATTACCACCTCAATGTGTGTTGTGTGACTAAGGGTTCACACATATAACATTAATGACTGTCTCTAACAAAACTTTAAATAATCCCATACAATTCTGTTACAAATAACATATGATATCTTTAATTGTTCTTCATTTATAGTTACATTGAAACTATACTTCTTTATAAATCACTCTGTTTATACATTCTCTTACATAGTTAAAGTAAATGAGATTGAAATGTTGACTGTTTCACTTGTACACAATACTAGGAAATGTGGTATATCCATATAATTCTGGGTAGGACTCCTATGGAAAAACAGTTAAATACCTCTGCACTAGAGTATAAACTTTTTCTCTGCGGTATATTAGCTCACACTTTTTTTTTGTATGTTTACATTAGCCTATTAATGTTATCTCAAACAATTTCTCTCCCTTGCAGAGATCTCTGGATTCCAAGAAAAAGTTACCATTAAACCCTTTTTCCAGCAATAACGATTCCGATTCTGGAAGTTCCAGTAATATCTTTTCTGGACGAAAAAGGAAATATAAGGCAATTTTTCCTGACAAAAGTACGTTTTGTAATGTAAAAGATAATGCTGAAAATATGTTAAGATGTTCCATGGAAGTGAAAATTCCTAATAATGCAGTTCCATCTTCATTCTCATTACGAGATTTCGAATCATTTTATCTTAATGATAGAAATAAGCCTTCCACTTCTGTCATGGCAGAACCATCTCTTGCATTGGATAATATTTTAATGGTGAGTTCTTGTTTGTCATTAGCTTAAATTCTAAATACTATTAAACTCAATTTCAATTACCATTAACCCTCTCATTTTAGTTAACGAAAGAAATACCTAATAAGAATGAAAATATTATCATTAAAGTTTTTTAGTTTTTTATTTATAAGATGGAAACTCTAAATTAGGGTTCTCCAAGCTTTCACACCTTAAGGCCACATCAAGAAATTCACAAAGATGTGCAGGCTTTACATGTTCCAAAAATAGTTTAATCGGAAAATTTATGTAAAAAAAAGGTTTATTTTATGAGACTAATTGATTCTGAGCGAGGAGACACGATGTTATGGATTAGTATATACATGTTGCAGGGAACGATGAAATGAAGAATGTGATCAAATCCCTTAGTAATAGGATCAGTTTACAGGAGATGCTAAAATAACCTCTCTTCAAGGTCATTTCTTTGATGAAACTAAGTGATTTGATCAAATCCCTGAACTGTTACATGAAATAATATTGTAAAGAGTTTAAATGTGTATATTTAACATAAATATGGTGCATTATTAAATGTAGAGTAAGTAATACAACAATAATCATTGAAATACAAATTATTTATTCGAAACTAATTAACAAAAAAATTAGATAATTAGCCTGGTATTTTTTTTTTAAAAAAAGGACATTTGTAGTTAAATTTCAAACATTTTTTGTGTGAATATAATTAATAAAAAAAAGGCCTATTCATTTTTGTTAAAACACGGTGATTTGTGTTGAGTTACAAAATACGTTATTTTTTTTTTTACAAGCACATCTTTTTGTTTTACACTGTTCCTGTGAGGAATTCAAATTTCACTTTCTTTTTACCTTCAAATAAGGATAATTTTCCTGCAGAGTTAGAATAATTTGTGGAATTTTTTGGGTAAATGTTGTAGTATTATACCAATTTAAAATTGAGAAAAAAATCAGATGTTAAATATACAAACCTGGGGGAGGGGTCTAATTTCAGTTTGTATCATTATTATTTTTATGAGCATTTCAAAGTTTTTGTGAAAGTATTATGTTAAAATTAAGCTTAGTAATCTTTGGTCGTAACAAATGCTATCAATTTTATGTAAAACTTATTTTAAATGTAAAAAAAATATATCTTCAAATATATTCTATTTAAGTAGTGTTTTGATACTTTACATAATTTGGAAAATAATATTTTTTAAAATTAGATCCTTAGAGGCATGATTAGTTTTAGTGTTATGCCTTTACAAACTTTAATTGTGTTTTTCTCAGATTTTTCAAGTGGTCAAGGAATTGGATCGTGGCTGGCCTTGTCACTAGTTCGAGCCCAGTACCACTGAAGACCCGCCGTGTAGGGTGCAATGCACCTTAAATCTGTCTAGAGCTCAAACGTCCTCCTGTTGGTGTGGTGTGGTAGTTAGGAGAGGGGGTGCCAGCTCAGGTGTCATCCACATCACTTGACCATGGTTCAAAGTTATGGGGTCCGTCGCTAAAAGCCCTCGTGTAGCTAAACAGTGCGACGTTAATATTCATTCATTCACTCAGATTTTTCAATTTTGAGGATATGTTTCTCTCTAAGGATTTTTTCTGTTCAAGATAATCTTGAAAGATTTTTTTTATATATATGTTCTTTAAAAGCTAGTATGGATTTAGGCCTGAAGCAATAGTTTTTTTTAAAAAAATGGTGAAGTTAATGTTTTAAAAAATTTGATGTTTTTTCCATGTTTAGATATGAAAATAATTATTAAAATTCAATGAGGAATTTTTAGTATGAAAAATTAGTTTTTAATTTTCAATTCTATTCTAACTTTTGTGCTCAATAATCTTGAGAAACAGAAATCAGTAAAAAACTTCAAAAATTGAGTATTTTATAAGAAAAACTTGTTATTTTTAAAATAAAGACTGGTCAAATTGATTTTTTTTCCAGAATCAATTTACTAATATAATCTGAAAAGAAAACACAAATTACTTTTAATATTACTATCTTTAAAAAGGGCACTGTGTAACCTTAAGATCGCTTCTCAAACTAGTAACACATTTAAAGTAATCCATTATTTTTTCTAAAGTGTAGCATGCCCAACCAGGTATAAAAATCAAGGGGAAACAAACAGAATTCAACAATAGCTACAAAACATTAGATATTGACCCCCTCCACCACCATAAAAAAACAGATTTTAAAAGAGAAATTTCCCTCTACAAAAATAAAACTTCGCAAAATATTTTTCTCAAGTCTCAACTGAAGATATACCAAATTTTTATTCAAAAAATTTAAACTTCCTTCCCTCTTCTTAGGCCCTTGGGTTTTGTTTATGATATCCAAGAAAACAAATATAAATGTGCTTGTGAATTCACTGAAGAACTCTTCCTCTGTAAATCATGAGTCTTATGAAGATAATTTCATCAAAAAATTGATAAGAATATCAGATTTCTAAACTGCACTTCTCTTCTCCACACCACTCCTCTGGGGAATTTAAGCATCGCAATTGTGTGACTAGAAAAGGAGGTAAAAGCAGTAAAAATTCAAAAGAAAAAAGCCGATTTTATCCTACACTTATAATTGGCTACACTAAAAATAACATTCTGAGAATACAAACACAGACCATATGCAATAAATATATTGAAATTGTTGCTCTTACCTAATTTTACCGAAATGTTAATAATTCAGATTAGTATATAAAAAAAAGCATAATTTGGAATTTAATTCAATAAATATAATAATTTAATTGAAGGCAGTGAAATTTGTGTTGTATTTTAATGAGTATTGGAAACACTGGTGTAGCTGGTCATGAGTGGGCTGTGTACCTAAGTTCCTTGGGGGCCCTTTTTAGGGCCCCCTGCAATTTTTTGCTTACTCGTTTTGGGACCCTCAAAGCTTGGGGTCCCATGTCATTGATATGGTGTTAGCTGTGCCTCTAACTAGTACGAACATTAATTTGTAAAACTAGAAATGGAATGCTGCTAAAAACCGATTGACAAAAAAGTGCTCTAGTGAATATTTTCTTAGAAAAATGACATTTCCTTTTTAAAGATTCAAATTGAAACTGATTATTTCTATGATACGCATCCTTCTATGGCAATTTCAAATACAATTTGTACCTAAGAGATACGTACTGAAGGAAATTTATTACAATTTCACATATTTCTATCAAACAAAGAAAATTAAGATTGTGCAAAGTTAAATAAAAAAAAAATATGCCTTGAAACAAAAAAAAAAAAACTTTTTCTTAATTTCAACAAAAGATCTACCACGTTCTTCGTCAAAAAATTAAAACCCCCATCCATATTCCCTTTCCATTCTTTTAACCTTTCTGACTAGAATTCAGAACCCCTTAGAAGTGCAATACACATTTCAATACTAATTCACTAGCATGGCTTTAAAAAAAGATGTCTCCAGATCCAAGATTTTGTGCAGTAGTAATAGAACTTTATTGAAAATGTAGTAACTTTTAATAGAAAACTTTCTGTTTCATCCATTTCCTCCCCCCCCTTCAGCTAAAAAATCCCCCCCCCCCATTTGCCGACACGTTTTTTTCCCTACCTGATCCGATTCTTCAAAGAGCGCATGCATTCTCATACCGACTACAGTCAATCATTTCTAATCCACACCTCATTGCTATAGTAATGATAGGTTACCAGATAACAAACTTTATTGTTCTTGACATCATTCGAATTGCAAACAACGCCATCTGTTGGATTATGGAAATTTGTAAAAATAAGACAACGGTCTAAAAAGCATTTTGCACACTTGTTTGACCACAGATAAATTTTTTAAAAATTTAATTTGCCTTAAGAACATTCAGCACTTGTTATAGTAACTGGCAATGTAAAGAAAGGTTTTGACTGGGCTATGTTTAGAAACTCATTAAAATTATTATTTTGTAGATGCATTGCTATATGTTTTGCTTTCTTCGCATTCATATCAAATTCTACCGAAAACCAATTTGTTAAATTTTGTTTTCATCCTCATAAAGCTTTAAAAACTTTTTTAAAGTTTTTATATCAGTGATTAATTTGAAATTAAAAATAATATATTTGTGGTATACTTTTAAATCTATCTTCTATTTATACAATATCAATTACATTATTAAAAAATAACATCTAAATTTTTCTATCGTGTTTCCTCTGACTTCGTCGTGTATGATTTAGCCTGGTGGTCAAGGTCACGAACTCATGGCCTGTGTGTCATAAGATAAGAGTCTAGTGCTGTTGAGAGAAGACCTGTCATGTTGAGGGGCTGAAATATGTTAATCTGTCAGGGCGGAAACGTCCTCCTGTTAGTGTGGTGTGGAAATTAGGAGAAGGAGGTGCCATCTCAGGTGGCATCCTCGTCACTTGACCATGGTTCAAAATTACGAGGACTGTCACCCAAAGCCCTCGAGTAGCTGAAAACAGCAATGTTGTTATTTATTCACTCTAACCATCGTCTGCTGTTTCGGAATAAAATATTTAAAAATTTCTTTCTTAGGTAAATATTTGTAAATATATAAGTTATATAATTCTAGCTGTTTTGCTTTGTTTAAAAGAGTGTTAAACGTTGCTCATAAATTTTTGGATTTAAGTTTCAATTTTATTGAGTAAATTAAAAGCTGAGTCAAGGGCAAATGTTTCTGCTTGAAATAGTTTGATAGTTTTAATTTTGGACATAATTGCATACCGTACTTTTAAACAAAATGACTGGCATTCCTTGTATTGAATCCAATAGACTTTTAGTTTCAAATATCCCAGTATAATAATTTACATCAGCAAATTCTTCTACAATATTACAAGTTTGTTCAAACAGTGTTACGCTGCTTTAACCAAATCTATTTTAATTTCCTAATGTGTGTTGCATAAGGGTTTAAGTGTAATTCTTAAATGCTTTTATAGAGTTTCTCATTTTATGCAGAAAATAGGCAATATAAACATTGGAACATCCTCCCAAAACATTTACAGTACTTATTACTAGAAGTAGCATCAAAAAACAAAAAAAAAAAAAAAATTTAAAGAGTGGGCTAGGCAAGACGCATAAATTGCACGAGATTTAGAACAATTATTCTAGATTTTATCCCTTTCTTGTTGCTTCTATTTTGTGCTATGCCTGCCGTCTACAATTCATAATATCTAATTCAAGCCTACTTAATCTTTTCAATAGAGTTTTTGCTAGTCCTAATATGGCAATTCAGAAATGTATAATGTTTTTGATAAATAGTACTTCTCATTATACTGACAATGATATGAATATTGTCAAGATTTCATTTCCAAGAGTACTTTATTTTAATTCGTGATCATGCTGGGGCCCCGGTGCATAGCATCCACCATATCTCCTAAATGGCCGATCCCTGGGTGAAGGGGAGTGGTAACAAGTGAAAACAGAGTTGTGCCAATCATGACTTGTTCATTTCATTGTAACAGTTCAGGGATTTGGTCAAATCACTTACTTTTATCAGAGAAATAACCTTGAAGAGACATTATTTTAACTTCTTCCGTGAATTGATCATATCCCTTAGGGATTCAATCACAAATTTCTAATTTCATCTTTCCCTGTGCCGTACATATTGGTTTCAAAAAAGTTAATTGGGATTTGATTTAAAATACTTTGTAACTTTTCAGTTGTGTAAAAAAATTAAGGTGGTTGTACAAAATATTACAAAATGCATTCACAGTAAAAAAAAAAAAAAACTTAATTGTTGGTGGGAGATGGTAGTTACTCTAGTCTTAATGTGAAATTTGACACTGTTTTTGGTTAATTAAAGCTTCAATATCCGGTTGAATCTGTATTGTTGCAATTCATAAAGTTTCCTCCAAATGTCTATCAGCTTTGTTCTTTTTTTGATTTTATGTTCTTCATTTTACTAAAAAGCTGCTATATAGTAGCTGCTATGTTTACTAAGTACTGCTAAGCATAGAAAACATGAGGAATGCTCGTAAATAAATTCCTGGATACTTGTCTTCGGTCAAGTACTTTGAATAAAAATCGATTGATGTTGGATTTTCATTTTACTGCAGAGTTGCACTGTGTAAGATCTAATTGAAATTCAGGTAGAACACTTCTAATGTGTCTACTGAAAATGGCTAGAACATTCTCAAAAAAATGTCATTCTCACAAAAATTGAAAAATCTGCTTTTGAATTTTTCTTTCAGATTTGAAATGCACTGTATATAATCATTTGAATTCCATGCTATAGAGTTATTTACCCACTCCATTAATTTTGGAAAATGAATAGAATTCTTCTTTAGTAAACTGACTTTCTCATAGGATTAAGATTGTTTCAAAAGCTTTCACAGAGTCATAAAGGTGATGAACAAGTAGATCTTTTTCCTTTAAGCGATAATATAAGTTATTGAGATAATCTATAATGTCAACACACACACACAAGAAATACAAAGTCTCAACTAGTTTTCATCTTTGAACTCATGGACAGATTTTCCTTTAAATTCCATGAATTGAATATCGCTCTTCAAAGAAAACGCACACGGAAGCATTTTATGCGGACCAGCACCAGTTCAGGGATCAAATATTACTGGGCCACACAAGGAATATTAAATTATTTCCTTTTTATTTACTGTGGTTTATTTCTCTAGGGTTTGTGTGACTTTTATGGAAATCACTATATTTCAAGTTAAATAACTTTTTATTAATTTTTTGGTGTAACTGCATTTTACTTTGAAGGGTTGTTTAAATACAGTTAAATTAAAATTATTGAATCAAAACAATGTAAAATATAAACAATTAGTGCACCCCACCCCCTGCAGTGAAGTAAAGTAAAATCTTTTAGCGTTGACCATTCCATGGTGATAGTAAGGTTTGGGGAGCACTGCTTTAGATCGTAAAAAATTAATAACTTTTACAATAGTCATCGCGTGTTCAAAGTTTGAGAAGGACTTGCATAAATTTTCTTGGGGAATAATACTGTGAAAAATCATTATAATATAATTTCTACTTACCTTTACACCAGATTTGAGTACTGTGGTTGTAAGAGATATTTTACTGAAGTTTAACTCACATTTTTCCAAAGTTTGTTTCAGACTTGGAATACAAATCAGCTCCTTGTATTTTACCTTTTAGTTTAACAACACTGGCTAATTCCTATATAAATGTGAAATTATCAACTCCATGAATCATAATGGCTGATAGGCTGTTGTATCTGTTGATTCTTCCATCACAACAGAATCAATTCATATTTTTTGCATTTGAATTATAATTTAATGAATATATCTGTTACAAAATCCCCATGTGTCTCGCTACTGTTACACCAGACACGCTAATATATCCGATTTGTCTTAAGCCTGTCATGGACAAAGCACATCAACTGCACTCTGAAGACATTATGTTACAAATTCTTCATCAGCTAAGGATTTTCCAAGCCCGCATGCAAAGACCTAATGTGCAGCCTTTCTATAGAATTTTTTTCATATTTTGACTAATACTCAATGTTGACGTTATAAACTCATCTACCTGTAAAATGTAAAACATTAATATAAGTGCAAATAGTCACAAAAATCACTTTAATCAATTTTGTTTTTTTAAATTGCCAGGCTGTTATTAAATTGAAAAGTTTTAATTTCCCCAAATGCATATTGCATTTAAGCACTCCTATGATTTAGGCTAGGTGTCTTCAAACCATGGGTCATGAATGGCCTTCTGAAGGTATTTCACTGACCCTCCATTTCAATCTCAGGCAGTTTCAGGAAAAATTGCATTGTCTGCTTTTTGTCATAAAAAAACGCCATTTTTATTGTTATTCTTGATATTTAAAACATTTTACTATTAAGCTTGATATACATTTGGGATGAAATTTTCTTAAAATGATGAATTTTTCAAAAATTACATCGTATCTTAAATTATTTTAAATATAAAAAATCTGTCTATGTACACTCATTACCATAAAAATTTCCACATCTAAAGGTCGTTGAAATGAAACAAAATTTTACTTATGTAAGTACTACTTTGATAATTAAGTGATTAGAAAATCACAAAGAAAAAGGATCCTTTATTTCAGGAAAAAAGTACAAATAATTGGAAGTTTTTGTACTCTTTCAGCGAATAGTTTTCTTTCTAGCGTGAATGGACAATGCGATACCAGCGGGCATTTTTGAGGCATACAAGTTCTGTATGATCTCCTGAGACATTTTGTTCCACAGTTGCTGTTAACGCGTCTCTAGTTCGACCAAACTCATAGGCTGTATCCATGATATGGGTGATAGGTGATAAATCTGGGGATTGAGCAGGCCAGGGAAGGGTGTTAATGAGGCAGAGGCAGTTTTATGACACCCTTCCTGTGTGTGGCCGAGCATTGTCTTGTTGAAAAATGGCCCCTGGGTGCCCTGCCATAAGTGGCAACACATGGAACTGAAGGATTTTATGAAAGTACCTCTGGGCTGTCGTGCCATGGATCAATATTAGGGGTGGCCATGATCATAAGCAATTCCACCCCACATAGGTGTGAGAGCGGTGTGTTTTTGTAAAGCAAAGGCAGGATTGAGGCATTCATCATGGGGCCTTCACACATGAACATGATAGTCATCACTGATTAAATTAAACCTAGATTTGTTGCTAAAGATGACGTGGTTCCATTCCATTGCAGTCCAATCTCGTTGTGGCACCACTCTAAATGCAGGTGTCGAGGGGGGGTCATTGGTAACATACGTAACGGGCGCCGCAATACCAGATGTCCTGCAGCCAGGCACACCTTGGGATGTTTCGGGAAGACACATGGGCCCGTAGTAAAGGTGTTGCCGGTGTCTGGACAGTGGCCTATGACCCAGTTGGCTGTGCATGTCATATGGTGTTACAGACTTCTTGACATTCTGAGTCTGGTCGCCATGTAAATGACGTCTCTTATACCCACTGATCCCAACACCTCACAGTCAAATCAGAACAGCCTACTTGATGAGCTACTTGCCTTGCTGACCACCCAGCTTCCATCATCCCAATGATTCTTCCCCTCTTGAACTCTGGCAGCTGCTCATATTATCTTTGATGGCAGCATAACGGCATATCTACCTCAGTTTTTCCTTTGCAAAAATGATTAGAGATAGATAATGAATTTGTTGTTACAATTCTGAATGCAAAAACAATGAATGAATCTGGTCTATTTAAATGTAATTTCTTATGAGATACAGATATGTGATTACGTATTTCTTTTTTTGTTTAATATTGATTTTATAAATGCATTTTTGTCTTGAAAGTGTTCATTCAAAATATAATTATAAAAATATTTGCTTAGAATTGCGAAATTACGTAGGATTATATATACACATAGTATTATATACAAATTCATTTTGGAAGTCGAAAATTTGCTGCTTGATGTTTTTGTACATAACATTTTCGATTTTATAGTTCACTTTCAGTAAATTTTTAGGAATATTGAATTTAAATCAATTAAAAGCTTCAAGCAGAAAACCACATTAGAAAGCAATTTTTGTTATAAAATTTTCAATATTTATAGTAATTTTTTTTTATTGTAAAATTGTTAATAGAAATTTTTAATCTAAGGCCTTTACCTTTTTTATTTATAATTTCTGTGAGTCTTTTCTTTTACAATATTTAAATCATTTGTTATAAAGTTTTTTAAGATATTCATTTATAAATTTGAATAATTATGTCAATTGCAAAGATTTTTCAGTTAATCATTGGTTTTATGGTAATTAAAATAGATCTGCCAATTTTTTGTTGTTGTATTCTCATTATAATATCATTATAAGATTTAATCATAAAAAAAACTGCACAGTGTTCCGTAGATGTTTAACAATTTTGCATATAACAATTTATTATATATAACTGAGAAATAAATATTTTAGTTTCTCATTATCCTAAAACTAATGCTATAAGAAATAATTGAATTGAAAAAAGAAATATATTTATTTAAAAATTAATGTATAATTACTTTGATTTTCTTTTAAATGTGGTTTGTTTTTAAGTTGCCATTCCTCCCCCTTTCCCTCTATTTATTCGTTGAACTTTCAGTCATATTATCTTTATGTGCATGTGTTGTCCCTATAAATTAACAAATTTCATTTCTGTACTGGAACAGTCACATGTTACAACTGCTCTGCAGGAGGAAATAAATTCTGAAAGACAAAGGTTTGCATCTTTTGATGAGGCTCTAATTATTGATGTACCACATTCTTCAATCTCTGAAATGGTGGGCTCAAGAGTAATAATTCAAAAAAAAGTCAGTGGAGATAATGTTATGCTGTCATTGTCCATTCCAAAATCATTTGATTATCCTCAAGAAATTCTTAAAAGGATGTTGGCTCAAACATTGAAGAATATATATGAAATGGGCATCTTAGATGGATTCAAAAATCATACTGTGGTAAGTTCGTATATATTTAAAAACCTTTTTTTTTTAACTATTATGAATTGGCATTTCATTAATGATTTCATCAATTCTTTTATTTTTATAAGCAAATAAAATATCTTTAATATACAGACAGCACTTATAAAATTATTTAGTTACATATAAATGGTAAAATTAGGAGTTAAAATTATAATTTCATCATTCTTTAAGAGCTTAAAAATTTTTCAGCGTAATTATCTTTTAAAAAATTGAAACAGGAAAAAAAAACACTTTTTCCCCCCCTTCAAAATAAAATTAACCAGTATTTTTTTTTTTTATATATGTATTTACTTTCTTAAATGCTTTACTGTACATTCCTTCTGAAAATTATTTTTAAATGTTTCATTCAGTATCTTCAACACTTTTGGTGAATAAAAAAATGTATGTTCATTAATCGAAATTTTTTTAAAAAGTTGGTAATCCTAAAACAAAGGTGTGATTCCATGCATTTTTGTGCTCCTGTAAATGACTGGCTGGATATGGCATACACCAGTCACTGGACATACAGTTGGATTGCTTGATGTACTAGCGAAGTAATGGGTCAACTTTAAGTATCTCAAAAATAATAATGGAATGTTTCTATCACATTACATTTTCTTGAAAAATTCAATTTTAGTTAGATTTGTATGAGTATTTACCAAACATTTTTTCAGTGTTCAATTTCTTCCTTCCATGGCTACATTCTACTGTGTTGAAACATACAGAATACCATTCTTTGACACGTTTCCATTGTTATCTCTCTCTACCTTTAGTTTCACCACAAGTTCAATGCCCTGATACCAAATATGTGTTCTGAAGAGCCTTACCTCAGTCCCTCAGGTTAAACTTAATTATCTGATTACAAATCTAGGCCAATCAAAAGAAGCAGTTGAATTGTTGGGCTCCAAATATCAAGAAAAAGATTTTTTTTTAGTATACTTATGAGGAAGACTAGAACCTGGTCTAGTCTTCAGGTGTTCCTGAATTGATGAGCAAATTTAATATCTCCTATGAAAAAAATAAATGGAGGTAGTATATAGATTCATCAAAAAGAAGCCTCAAGGCTGTCTTTCTTCATCACTGATGCCAGTACGCATCTGTACCAGTTAGGTGCATTTAAAGGAACTATGAAAACCTGACACTTCTTCAACAAAATAATACACACTGTGATTTGAAAGTTATTTTCATGCTTCTTGGTCAACAAGGCAAATATACAAAATTCCCATGTTTCATTTGCGAGTGGGACAACCGTGATAAGACTCAATGTTGGGTCATAACAGAATGGCCGAAAAGGAAATCTTAAACCAGGCACCAAGAATGTTATTCTGAACAGCTTAGTTGAGCCGAGCAATATATTGTTTCCTCTATGTTTAAAATTAGGTGTAATGAAGCAGTTTGCCAAAGCTGTTCCAGAAGATGGGGATCATTTCAAATACCTTTGCACTATGTTTATCCAAATACAAGTTGAGAAATAGGGGATCTTTTTGTTGGTTCAGATATCTGCAACCTAATGAAGGATAAAGAATTTGAGACTTCCATGACAACAAAGGAAACAGAAGCTTCGGTTGATTGGATCAAAATACATTTCCTTCTCTCACCTGTGGATTGTCACTGCTTTACTACTGTTGGATGTTAACACAAGATAGGCCTGAGACTGAATGTCATAAAGAAATTTCAAAGGAAAAAGAGTACATATTTAAACACAAAATTTGTTTTACTTCTAGTGGAGTTTCAACACTGGCATAATATTTACTCCTCATGGTCAGTTGTTTATTTTATTTAAAATACCTTAATAAAAGCTAATTAAAATAGTATGTTGATGATTTTTTAAAAAATGGTACCATAATTGGATATTTAAAAAGTTTAAACTTCAAGGAAACTAGTTTTTCTTTCAACCAGAAGCAACTTGTGAGATTTGGTGATGGTAGTTTTCAATCCATTTACTGAAAAATCAATTTGCCTCAACATGAATCGATATTTACATGAATTTAACTTGATAAAAACCAGTATTGCTGGATAGTGCATTCTAAATTATTCTAGATAATTCCTATTCAAATAAGATTGTAGCAAAAATATCGATATTGAGATTACAAAAAAATCCTGATGTGATGGAAAAAAATAGTGGCCCTTTTCGAAATTATCACACCAAATTACACAAAAATCATCGAAAACTTCTTTTGTATTTTTCAAATACTTTGATTTCGCAGACCTCTGTTATTTTCCTTTGACTTACTACAACTTATATCTACTACAATAGAATACAAAGTATCCTAATACTATACCTTTTTCATAATGCAATAGTTTATTCATTTTTCAATGTGAATTTAAAATGTTTTGTAATGTCTTTTTAACAACTGTTGAGAATGCAAAAGTTTATTTATTTACAATTTGAAATTTTTTCTTCAGAAAATTATCCCACTAAATGATATACAAATTAATTTATATTCTCATTATACATCTATGGGAAAATTTTAAATATTTGACTTTGGTGAGCAACATAAACATATATATTTCAGATACTTTAAAAATTTTGTTGCATAATTTAAGGAACAGAATTAAAAGGAAAGAAACAATGTTATAATATTTCAAAAAATGTTTCTTTGCACATACATATAACCTGTTCACTTTTGCACTATTACCTTTTGTTCTCTAGAAATGTATTACAACACTCACGATACTTTTATATATATATATATATATATGTATCTCCAAAATATACATTCTATATCTCATTCTTAAAAATATAATACTTAATGAATTCATTATTTAATAAAATAGAATTTATATATACATAAGATATATTTTATGTATAATTTTTTTCAGATTATTTTATAGATTATTGCTGCAAAGTTTTTAATGCACTTAATCCTGACTTATTTCCCAAAATAAGTTAATTTTTAGTTTACAAGCATTCAGTCTCACTTAAGACAATTAGTAAATTATCTTTAGGTATAAAATTATTTAATAAAGACATGATTAGTTTTAAGTAAATAACCCTGGGAATATAAAAATTATTTTTAAATACTTTACTAAGTATAAGCATGCTAAACTTTACATATATGTGCATGTAATACCTTTCTATGAAATAAATTACTTTGATGTTCGTGATATATATGAAAAAGATATATGTTAATATATTTAATTTAATATGTATATATTTGCAGCCACATTCAGAGCATTCCAGTAATTGGTTCATCGACATTCCTCACAGGAGTAATGAAGGGTATGAACATGAATTAACAAGTAATATTTCTCCATGTGAAAAAGTATCTGTTACTAATACTTTAGCAACAATTTCTGGAGAACAAAAGGATCTAATTAATGTTGCTATTTATTCTTCTTTCTCTGCAATAGACAGTTTAAAACCCGAAATTCGAAACAAATTAATTGGAGGTAAGAAAAAAATACCAAATCAAAATAGTCAAAATTTTCAATTTACATTCTCAGAATTATTTGATCATCCTGAAGAAAACTACAAAAAGAAAAAGTGTGCATCAGAGTGTAAAAGTCAGGTCATTGGAAACGTTTGTGAATTGGGAAATGATACTGGGGTAAGTTCATATTTTTATAAATACTTTAAACTTTAGATTGAATTCTCCTGAATTTCATTGATGATTGCATAAAATCTTTCCTTTTAATAAACAATTGTAAAGTCTGTAATTATGAAAGTATCTTTTAAGGAATTTTTGATTAGACTTATATTGGGTTGGAGGGAAAGTTCTGTCATATTTTAAATAGGCAGGTGATTTTTCTTGTAAATAAAAAAAACATCTGGCTAGTGAGTCATTCGGATTTTTTTTTTGTTTTTGTTTTTTTAGCTGCTGTATAATTTAAAAGGAGTCCTTTTTTACCATTTATCATTTACTTGTGATATTTAAAGTGAAAAACATGTCAGTAGATAAAGTGAATTTACGACACTGCATTTTGTATGAATTCCAAAAAGGAAGCAGTGCATCGGTTGCATGTAAAAATTTGTGTGCGGTATTTGAAAAAGATATTGTAAATGTTCGTACTTGTCAAAGATAGTTTAGCAAATTTTGTTCCAGAGATCTGAGCTTCCAAGAAAGTGATCGATCTGGAAGATCGATAATGATGTTTTACGATCCATGTTGGAAAATAATCCACACTTAACAAGTCGAGAAATTGCTGAAGAATTTGGCATTCATCATACAACTGTTGGAGATCACATTAAATCTCTCGGGTTTGTGTTAAAGCAAAGTGTTTGTGTCCCACATTAATTAACGTAAAAGAATTTGATTTGTTCATCACATCTTATTAGATAAATTCGTTTTTGGACAAGCTGATTACTGGAGATGAAAAGTGGATTCTTTACGAGAATATTAAGGGGGAAAAATCTTACTGTGAACCAGGAACATCATCAGCAACAGTTCCAAAACCAAGTATCCATCAACGAAAAGTACTGCTTTGTTTGTGGTGGGACAGTTAAGGTCCAGTGTACTACGAATTGCTGAAGCAGGCAAAACCCATCAATGCGGATCTGTACAGCAGTCAGCTGGATAAATTGAATGCAGCTCTCAAAGAATAAACATCCAGAAAAGGAATAGTGTTCCACCTCGATAATGTTCGACTGCATACTGCAATGGTGACACAAGAAAAACTGAATGCATTAGGATGGGAAGTCCTTTGTCACCCACCGTATTCACCTGACATTGCACCATCTGATTTTTACCTGTTATGATCTCTGCAAAATTATCTAACGGGAAAAAAGAAAGTGTTTCTAAGACAGTTGCTGACTATTTTAACTCCAAGGAAGAGAACTTCTACAAAACAGGAATTTACAGGTTACCTGAAAGATGGCAACTAGTTGTAACAAATAATGGAGCATATATAATTGATTAATATTAAATACATATTTTTATAAATGAATTTAAATATTTTCTTTAAAATTATCTTTATTAAAATGCGACAGAACTTTCCCTCCAACCCAATACTTGACAAAAATATGGATTCACAAAAATTGTAATTTTTTTAAGTTGAAAAATTTTTCAGAATGGATTATTTTAAGAAATTATGACCATTAAAAGAAGCTTTACTGTTTTTAAGAAAAATGAAGAATTTTTTCTTTTTGTTTCAAATATAGTCTTGTATTTATTCTGTAAAAAACTTTAATTTTCTTTTGCTGTGAAATGTTGTACATATTTTCTCTTTTCGTGCTCATTATTTTGTTGGTTTTCTATTTTTCTTAAATGTGTTTTGAAGTATTTTGCAGTAAGGGAGAATAATTAAATTCAGCTTCTAATTTTAATTCCATGTGCGTATATTTTCAATATGATTTTTCTGATATCTGATACTGTTGTTTTAGCTTCATCCAAAAATGTACATGTATTATTTAATCAATAGTTACACTGAAAAAGAAATAGAAGATTCAATATGAATTTTTTTGTGTTAATTGCAACCAAAATTCTACATTATAAGCTTATTTGTACAAACCTTACATCATTGATTTTTTTTATATTTCTTATAATGCATGATGCGTTAATCATTTCCTATATGCAATGGAATTTAATGTTATTCGAAGACTTTTATTTAATGTTTTTGACGTTATAATTACCTCAGAGCTTCTATCATACTTTCGTAAAATTTCTTTACATACTTCTTAGTGAGAACAAACATTTTTTCAATCTGGCTAAGTGAATTTACTATTTTAATTTTAGCTATATAATGGAGTAATCCAATTTTTTAAAAAAGTAATTCTTTAGTTTAATTCTTTAAATGATTTATTTTATGCAATATTGAAAATGTATGAATTGACCTGAATTATTTAGATTTACAAATATGTATACTAGTGAAAGTAAATTACACTGATATGTACATTCAACCCCCCCCCCCCCAAATAAAGTTGGTACAACAGTTTGATAGTTTCAACTTTGCCATAGAAATAAAGGACAGCATTAGTGTAATGGAGCATGAACTCAACAAACTTCTCAAAATATACTGTAAGTAGTGGATGCTATACTTCCTACGGAGCATTTCACTACATGGATATATTCCCAAATTTTTTGGATCTAAATATATTGCATCTCATTCAGACTTGTTAACTTTTATGATAAGGGCATGACAGATGGAATGGGTGTATCCTATAAGAGAAAATGCGCATATGCCTTTAGTCAATCACAAACCATTGTAGACTTACCAAATGCTCCAGTTAAACATGTCTAATAAATAAAGCTTCTTTCCAGCTGATACAGTTCCCTCTTAACTGATGGAATTTAAGGCTTCTTGGATTTTGTACCGCATATGGAATCTTGAGTTTTCCCTAACACTTTAGTAAATGCAAATCATCTGCCAATAATACTTGTCAATCGTTAATTGGTGAATGTCATTGTTGACATGCCCATGTGAGACGTATAATTCTTTGTATTGTAATGAATGAAACTCAAGATTACATTTGACTCTAAAAACCTGCATACTATGAAGTACGTCGCAAAATTATTTGTTGAAGTTGAATAAATATTAAAATATAAAAAAGTAAAACATTAAAAAAGTTACTGAATAAAAATACCTTCTTTAGTGTAGTGAAAACTATACTTGTATATTGCTTATAAAGTAAACGCTAATTTTTTGTAATCATAATGAATTTATCATTTTACTTTTACACTGGAAATGATAATATTTTATTGCTGTGAAAGCATGATGTGTTTAAATATGAAACCAGGACCGAATATGAAAAGTAAAAACAGAATCATTTCAAAAGAAAAGCTCTTTAAATTCGATACCTTACCAGCTTAGTATCCGATTCCTGTCAGTAATTGCTGTTCTCAGCTTCGCATCTTTGAACGTGATTCTCGTAAATTGTAGAAACTGTGGTGTTGAAGATTCTGAAATAGAATATAATTGACCCGATAAATTTTAAGTACAGTTGATTGTTGTTGTCTTGTCCTTCCCGTAGGGAAGGAAAGAAAGTTGCCAGAGCCTGAGACAGGTTGAACTTCTTTACGATATATGGCGACACCACCTATCTCCATCTCCACAATTAAGGTATGGAACTGGAGGGGAGGGGAATATTCTCCAGCCCCCTGCGGTTCCTGTTGCGACCGCCCACAAGATTTTCGGATCCACTGATATAATGAGCATGTACTCTGTGTGCACTCGGAGGGTATTTGGTGGTATTGAACCCAGGCCTTCCGGTCTAGAGTCCAACACTCTAACAACTAGGCTACCCATGGCCCGTACAGATGATTATCAAATTGATTAGACCTTCAGTTGAAAATTCAGGTCTATGTCTTTTGAGATTTAATCTATTTAGAGCGCATGATATTGCAGAAAGAAATTGGCCTTAATGTATCCACTGTGCATGATTGTATTGAACTGTGGTCAAGGGATGGTACTGCCTCAAGAAGACCGAGTTTCGGGCAGCCACATGGCACTACTGAGTGGGAAGACCACCGTATTCAGTGTATGGCTGTGGCACATTGTGCTGTGTCTGTGGCAAAAATTGGAGCTGCATATGGTACCACAATGATACAACAAACTGTTGGAAATTGGTTAGTTCGAGGACAGCTTCAAGCCGGGTGCCCTGTAGCATGTATTCCATTCACTCCAAGCCATTGCCATTTGCAACACTGGTGGTGTCAAGCTAGAGCTCATTGGAGGATAAAGTTGAGATGTGTTTTGTGATGAAAGCAGATTCTGCCTTGGTGCCAGTGATGGCGGTGTGTTGGCCAGAAGGAGGCCATTGTAACGCCTGTAACAAAACTGTCTACAGCCTAGACACACTGGACCTACACCTGGATTCATGGTCTGGGGAGCCATTTCCTATGACAACAGGAGCACTCTCATAGTTATTCCAAACACACTGACTACAAATTTGTACATCAGTCTGGTAATTCAACCTATAGTACTAGCATTCAAGGGGGAGTTTCTAACAGGATAACACTCGCCCTCACACTGCTGTTGTAATGCAATGTGCTCTACAAAATGTTGACATGTTATCTTGGTCTGCAAGGTCATCAGATCTGTCTCCAATTGAGCATGTATGGGATATCATTGGACAACAATTTCAACATCATCCACAACCAGCAAAGACCATCACAGTATTGACACAAGTACAACAAACATGGAACTCCATACCACAAAGTGACATTTGGCACCTGTGTGACACAATGCATGCATGCTTTCAGACTTGCATTTAAAATTCTGGAGGTTACAATGGCTATTAATGTAACAGATTTTCACATTTAAAATGCATTTTCTTGAGCTTAAATTAACCTGTGATCTTGAAAATCTAATCAATTAAACATGTTAATTAGACAATTGCACTGTCCAAATTTCATTACTCTACAATAACTTTTTCTTAGTTTTGGGATTTTTTTCCCCTCAGTGTATTTACATTTTTTCCTTATTTCTAAAAAAAATTCCATGTCTTAGTCTTTTTATTTCTGTTATGTTTTTTATCTTAGCTAATTGAAAACAAATGTGTGTGAGTTCATATGTATAAAATTAGGAACTGGAATTTTTTGGAACTTTGAAGTTAATAAAATGTGAAGAAATTTAATGTCAGTAAGTTTTTTTCAGTTTCAACCCTAATTTTTTATAAATTGCTATTCTAACTTTTCTTGAACTAAACTCTAATTTCTTAAAAAAAAAAAAAAAAAAAAAAAAAAAACATTTTGTAAATGCTCATTAAGTTATTTGCAATTATGATATTAGCAAATAACCTGACGGGGTATTTTATCAACATGTATCATTGATAAATGTTTTTGCAAAACTTAAATCATTAGTTTAATGTATTTAAAAATGACTTCATATATTTAGTTTTATAATTTAATTCTATTAATAATTATGGAACATCGATAAAATCTCTGTGTTTCTAATTCTTTCTAGTGAAATTATTATTTGAGAGGTCATATATCCACTTTCTGCAATCTTAATATGTTGCTTTGTAATATGTTCAGATCTCCAGTAATCAGATTGAAATGTTCATTGATGTAGTCTTCAGAAAATGCTCCAGGTCATCCACACAATGTAAATAATTTAAATGTTAATGTTTATGTACTTCATAAGGTTATTATTTCGATGAATTTCAGACACAATTGATTTGAATAATGTGATGAAAACTTGGATATTAAAACTTGCTTTTGATCAATGGCAAAGGTTTTGTGGATATAAATATTGAGGATGTCCAAAATATACTAACAGATGTAGTGAGAACAACTTCCAAAAACGTTGATCAAATCAATTCTAAAGATGAGAGCTCTGATGAAAATTAATAAATTTACTGGTTTTACTGTAAAAAAAAATTACAGGAATTACTTACCTTTGTGATAAAACTTGGATAATTTTCTCTTGACTGAAGATTTGTGTGATAAAAGTAGGGGGAGATTTAAAAGGGAGTGTAAAATTGCTTATTTCCATAAAATGTGATTTACTACAAACCTGTAAGGTCCAGCAAATAGACTAAAAAAAACAGATATTTTAAAAAGAGCAGGAGATACAAAAATTTCTAATGAAGAAATGAGTTTCGATAATATCCCTTGGCCTAAAAAAAACTCTCCTCATTGTAGTGAGCAGTAATGAAGAATAAATTTAATAAAATAAGTTTAAATTAAATGAGAACATTTTTTTGTTTTACATGTTTGTATTTTTAATGAAGGTTGGTGAATTCAAAAACAATATTATGTATTAGTTGTTGACCTGGTATAATATGGTTTCACACTACAGGGTTCTTTTTAGGAACGTATCTACGGTGTTATAGGAGGGGTACCTGTATAAACAACCATTCGTATGCGACTTCCGAATGTAAAACCTGCTGTGCAATCCTTTCTTTAATACAGAATTTAGATGGCGTTACTCCTAATTATGTTGTTCAATGGCAGTGATTTGGCTAGAGCTGACCAGCAAATTCGATCTTCATGGTATAGCAATTTTAATATCCAGGAGTATATATAATGAAATAAATGCAGTTCCAGCTGCTTAACAATATGCTGTTCTAAACAGATACTATGACTGAGCGTGAATGATTCAAAAGATTTATTTTCGTATGTTCATAATTTAATAACATTAAAAATAAAAATCTGTATTATACACGGGAGCTACAAAAGCCAAAAACTCATAGAAATTTCATCATTTTTCTTGCTTATAAAAGCCTCTGGAATAATGTAAAATAATATGATACAACTCGATTTTGTCATTTGACCCTGTCTTGTGTTCATTTTCCTTTTCCCTTTTATTCGTTCCTTTTTCTATACGTTTCTATTTCTGCTTCAAACAATTCTTTATCTAAGAGTAAATTTTCTACTTCTTTATTAAGAGTTTGAAGCTGTATTTGCTTGGCATCTATATTCAGTGAATATTCAGAAAGTTTTTCTTGATCAGTTTCGTTCTGGATATCAAAGGTTTCCAAGAACGATTTGACTTTATTAATAAGCTTTTTTAGCTTTGACTTTATCAATAACTTCCATTTTTAAATCGAACAAAAAATTACAATACTTTTTAAAGCCTGCATATATCACGGGTTTCGCTGCACCATATAAAATATGTGTGGTGCGTGTTCTGCTCCTAAATAATCTGTAAGATTTTTTCCTATATTTATTGGTATTTATTTATTGGTAACAATAAACTTAATAAAATCTTTAACAATTTAAATTACCACATTAAAGTATTAGACTGAAATTAAAATATCAGAGTAAACTATAACATATCTTGTAATGCCAAGATTAAGATTGAATCAGTTACATATGGTTTTTGTTCAGATACACCTTGTGGTATCTTCATGATTAACAACAACACTCCACCCACACAGACCACTTGATCCATATTATCCACAACATATGCAACTGATCAGCAATTATGCTCAGATAGTTTACAACTTTCACTATCTCTTCTACTAGAGCTAAGGGTTTTAGAGTCACTAATGAGAATGTTCTCCAAAGCATAATACCGCCAGCACCAGTCTGTGAAAATGGAGGGAAGAAGTGTTCAACTGTAGAAGATGATATACCTTAACACAATCATCAGTGTGATGAATGAGAAATTGTTATTCATCTAACCAGGAAACTCTCTTCCACTTATTTATGATGAAGTCTCAATGTTCCTGAGCTCCTTCTTGGCATAGTTGGCAGTAACGCTTGGTCAACAGAGGCCCACGAGTGGGATACTTACTGCTCAGTCCTATATGGAACAGTGTCCACCAAACTGCATGTTCCGAAACACTTGCACTTGGACATGCATTGTGTTGGGCTGTCGGCTGAGCCACTGTCTGGTGCCTTATTTGCTTACTAAGTGGGACAATTTTTTGCGTCCTTTTTCTTTGATGACGCATGGATGTCCAACAGCTAGGTGTCTACTTCTGGTTTCACCTTTATGTATCCTCTTTGCATAAATGCTTAACAGCAGAACATGAACAATGTATCAGTCATACTGTTTCAGAGCTGTATATGTTTATATATACACCCAACTCTTTTTTTTTTTTTACATGTAGATATGTAAAAAAAGCTGTGCAACATGTGGTAAATTTGGGGATATGTTCCACAACTTTAAAAAATCATGTAAGATGAAAGAAACAAATATTTTCACAAAAAAACCATGAAAAAGAAGTAATAATGAAGTTCATATAACATATTTATAAAACAATAGCAATTAATTTTTTATTACAAAAAAAAAGTAAAATTAGTGTACAGTGAAAATTAAGTCTATAAGTACATACAACAAATAAAAATTCAAACTGAAATTAGGATTAAAACTAACTAACAATTATTAATCCAGTGGTGTAATGTTTCCCGTATTGTGCTGGGTTCTAGGGGGCCGAAAATCTGACTAAGCAGGGGGAGTGCAGCTAATATTCTGTTACACCACTGTATTCAACGTTACTTCAGAAACAAGACTTAAAACTCAACATACTTTCTTGTTTGAGTTCCAGAGACTTGCAAATATTTTTGGTGTTTCCGATAATAGATTTTTGTCATTTGAGATGTGCTTCTGCTAATCTGGATTTGGTCCTGCCTGTTCATAAGCGTAATTCCCTCCTGGCTGAGTTAAGGTCTGCAGCTCTGGTTACTATTCATGAAAGATATCCAGTTTAAGATTGGTTACATGTATTTACTGATGGCTCTGCCACAGCTTCCTTTAGTAGGGCTGGAGCTGGTGCTTTCTCCAACTCTTTTAATCTTAAAGAACCTCTTAGTGCTCGGTCAGACAATTTTGATGGTGAGATTTATGCAATATTTATGGCTTTTAGAGCCGTTAGTGCTACTCCTAGCCAAAACGTTGCAATATTCATAGATTCTCAAGCCGCAATTAAGACTGTATCTGGCTACAATCTATTTCCATCAAAACTTGAGTTGGAGTGCAAACAACTTATCAACTCATTTCTTTGCACCAGAAGAGAAGTTGTTCTCCAATGGATCCCATCTAATTGCAGCATTCATGGTAATTAACAAGCCAACAAGTTGGCCATAAAGGCTTCAACGCTGCATCCACTCTGCCTTCCAATGCCTCTTCGAAATGCCGAGTGACTTCTCGGACAAATTTTGACAGAGAAGAATTTCCACTCTTACAGACCTGGTAGTTGGTAAATTTTGGTCTTGTCTGCTTGATGGCCAAAGACATGCTCAGCTTTCTGCCTTACCTAGGGTGGAAGGTGTGGCATGTTTCAGAGTCGTCACCGGACATGATTACCTGTAAGCCCATCTGTTTAAGATTGGCTTTGGCTGATTCACCGCTCTGCCCTCTCTGTAAATCTGGGCCAATGACTGGGAAGCATCTATCTGATTGCCCAGCTCTATTTCATGTTCTCTCACAAGACAACTGCAAAGTTCTTCTGCTAGAGCGACTTCTGTTTTATATTGGACTGCAAGACTCCTTATGTCCGAAAGGATGCTGTTGGACGTTATTAAAAAAGAACTCTTCAAAACAGTTATGCACATTTATTACAAATTGGATCAAAAATGCTATCATCAGTATATGTGTCAGATATGTCTAGCACTACTGTTGACTTAAATCATGTAAAAAAAGAGTTGGGTGCATATATATAATACTTAATGTGTTAGGTTTCTTTTGTGCTAATCATTTCTTTTTATAAGCTTACCTTCTTTAGGTACAAGAATCATCAGCCTAAGATGCCTTATGTGATATTTTCTCTTTTTAATGGTGTTTACTGTCTTGGGTATATATAAACATGGATTACACCCCACCCCCCCAAATACCGTAAAGATCTATTGCACTCTCTTTTTAGGCCACTTTTTTGTCAATTAGTCTTTACCTATTATTTCCTTTTCATGTATGGAAAACAAATATATATATATATACGTAGGTTATTTTTCTAGTGCACTTATTTAGTATTTATTACTGTTCATGTTATCCTGAACGTTAATTATATTTTATATTTCTTTTGCATTATTATTGTTATTTGATTTACACATTTTTGATTTATCAACATTATCAGCTCTGCTGGCCCTTGTGTTGCATAATGTATGTGTGAAAACTTATATTTTCATTTTACTCAACCTATTTATTTTAATTCCTTAGACCAGTGGTCTTCAAACTTTTTCAACTCACGGAACCCCTAGAACTTGAAGGTGTTTTCGTGGAACCTCTAGAACTAGAATAGTTTTCATGGAACTCCATTATGCATACATACTTAGAAGAATAGTTTATAGGTATTATAGGTACTTTACGTAAAGGCAATTAAAAATGTTTTGCATTTATTATTAAAAATTCTAATCTATTTTTTTTATAATTTACTCTTTAATAATATTAATTTATGATCCAAGTGTCACCTACCCATGCACCTACCATTGCTTGCTTTTTTCACACAAACTGTTGAAGTCTAGGTCTATTGAGATTAAATTACATATTCTGAGTTTAAATTGTTGTTGTAGCCACTCACATTGAGAAATATATTTCCCTTAAACACAATGTTCTGAATGGCAATAAAATATTCATAGCTGTTCAAGAAATGCACTATATTTTGCATGAATTTGCAACATAAAATTTAGGAGCTGTTTGTATGTAAATTTGTTAAATCTGTTGATATGCTGGTAGGTGTTTTCCTCTCCTTCATTATAGGTGTTTTTTTACCACAAATGTAAAAAAAAGGTCCATTTTCCATTAACCCTTTTGCAGGCAGGGGCTAATAAGGTCTAACCACATAAAAAATTTTTCTCCAAGTGGGCAGAGGCGGATTAAGTTAGTTGGAGGCCACTAGCGGTAAAAGTTTTGAGGCCCATGGGCTCAAGAGTCGAAAAACTAAAGTAGTGAAAAATTTTCTTACCTTAAAATCTCAAAATGAAATGTATAGCTTATAATAAAACTGAACAGCTAAAGAAAACTCTTAACTGTTTATAAAAAAATTTAAAACCTTACTAAAGAGCTTACAACCTTGCCATATGCCTTTACTTCTTGATCTCTCTTTGGCAAATTCATCAATTATTTTTGCTGTTTTTATTTTGTTCAAAACATCTTGTTCTATACATAATATGGCCATATTGTTCAATTTGTCTTCTCTCCCATAGTACTTCTAAAATAGTGTTTAAAATTGAAAAAGATCTTTCACCTAATCTATTCGATATCGTTATTGTTAAAAAATATTTTTATAAGTATCTCTACATGAGGATTTCTCTAGCAACTCGATACTTTTCTAGTAGGATCTTCAATGAACCTTTAAAAAAATAGTAAAAACTGATGCGATTTATATCGTCAAAATTAAATGGTTCAAAATCGTCTTTGTATGTTTCCTTGAGTTTTTGTGTAGCTTTATTCTTAATTTCAGGTATAATAATCTCTTTTTAAAAAATACAGTAAAGTGTTCTATAACAGTTTCATAAAATTCAGCTCTTCGGGATAGTTTTGCTCTTGCCCTGTCACATGATATAAAATAGATTCACAATGAAATTTACCCTTCTTTCAAAAATTCATAACCGACTTCTTTACTTTCACCGAAAATAATTTTTCTCTTTTTCTGCATGCTTGTCCAGCTTTCTCTTCAAACAAGCACCCTCATAAATCAGTTGTGTGCCTTCTATTTTTCCAAATTCATTCCTCAAATTTTGGATATATTTTTATTAGAAATTTTAGTAGACTAGATCCTTTTAATACTTCACACTCAACTTATTGCAATGGTTTGCTATTAATATTTATTCTCTGGAGAGTATGGTATTCCAAATCATGGTCATTTGGGAAGTTTCATATTTGTTCATCTGTTTCAAAAGAGAAGTTGCCTCCAGTATTGTGGCCTTTTCTCCTGATTCGTATCACGGATTTCAGCCAGGGGCACTTTTGATAATCTTTATTGCACTATTAAGGTCTAAATTTTTAACTAATTTAAAATAGTTTGCTTTGAACTAGACACATATTTCATCACATAACTTCATTTTGTTTTATTTGTCTTCATTAGCAAAATACATTGATGGAAATAAAAATCTCTTCACCTAGAAGGAGTTGTGCTATATCAACGAAATTTGGCTGACATATTTATGCATCTGAAAGATGACTTTGATTCAGATTTCGTGTTTGGCTCATAAATGTGGTGCTAGTTGTGCCATTTTGAGGAAGCAAATCAAGAGTGCTTTAAATACGCATTATAAAGTTTGTGAGTGTTATTTACAGTTGAGACTTAACGTAGTGAGCTGATGTTAGTCTGAAATGACTTTAAGAAGACGAAGGAGTAATTATCAACAGCTTGCTGAGTTTGAACGAGGTAGTATGATAGAGCTAAACAAAAGGTGGATTTTCTTTCCATGATATTGAAGAAAGACTTGGTAGAAATGTGTCCACTGTGCATAATTTTTGGCAACAGTGATCCCGGGAAGAAAAAAATGGTAAACCTCTATCTCAAGAAAACTATTGTCCAACAACACATGGGTCACCACTGACAGAGAAGACCGCTGTATTCACCATATGGCTCGGGAACATCGTAATGCATCTATTGCAGAAATTATAATTTTTTCGGCACCAAAGGAACACAGTGAATTGTAACAAATCAGTTGTTTCAGGAATAGCGCCTGTAGCCTTCATATTATTAGCTCCAAATCACTGGCATCTGCGACTTCAGCAATGTGTCACGATCATTGGAGAGCGGAGTGACGATGTGTTGAGTTCTCGGATCAAAGCTGTTCTATCTTGGTGCTAGGGATGGCTGTTTATTGATTAGAAGAAGGCCTCGTCAGCTCAAGTAAGCAGGTTTTCTGCTACCTAGACACACTGAGCCTGCACCTAGAGTTATGGTCTGGCGCGAGCAATTTTCTTTGATTGCTGGAGAACTCTTGAGGTTAATTCTTACACTTTGACTGCAAACTTCTACCTCAGTCTGGTGATTCAAACTGTTGCACTACCATTTATAAACATCATTCAAGGGGTGCTTTCCAACAGGATAACGTGCGCCTACATACCCTGTTGAAACCCAACATGCTCTATAGAGTATCAACGTGTTAGATCACCATTTCCATTTCCAAATTGAGCATGAATGGGACATCATTTGACGGCAATGACAGTGTCTTCCACACAACCTAAAATTTAACCTACCAAGAACAACAAACATGCAATTCATCCCACAAACTGATACCCGATGCTTGTACGACACATTGTATGCACGTTTGCATGCTTGCCTTTAAAATTCTGATGGTTACACCCAGGGATGTTTTAAGACTTGAAGCCCTGGGCCCCTACGCAAAAGTAGGCCTTGGTCTTGTAGGAAGATTTGAACCGGGCACCTTCCGTTCTGAGCGCCAGTACTTTATCAACCACGCCAAAACGATCGTCTTCGCATGATGTTTAAGTAATGGTTTATTTACATACTGCTGCACTACTCCCCCACCAGTGAGGTGGATAGGCGAGCAATTTTTTTTCTTTTTTAGTTTCTTTGTTACGGAGAGCGTGTTTATTTATTTATTTTATTATTATTGTTTTTCTTCTTATTTATATTTTTCTCTCTCTTTTCTATTTATTATTTTATTTATTTATTTTTCTTGTGGTAGATGTCGCCACAATAGTTCAGGAAGTTGCATTTTCTTACTTCAGTCACAAGTCACCAATGTAGGAAGATTCGAACCGGGCACCTTCTGTTCCGAACGCCAGTACTTTATTGATCATGCCAAAATGATAGTCTTCGCGTGATGTTTAAGTTCTGGTTTATTTAGAAAGCTTAATGATCTAAAATAGTTTTCTTCTGCTATTTTTAATCATTTTAAAAGGATGAATTAATTCTAAATATTATTTTATTTATTTCATATATTATCTGTGACTAATTCATCTACAAACTGGTGACCTGTACATATTCGAATGATGGATGAGAATAATGAAATGGCTCTCGCAAATTCGACTGAGGAAAAATTCAAAGCAAACAAAGTAAGCGTAAAAATTCCTCCTTTTTGGGAAGAAAAGCCTGTAGTATGGTTTTTCCAAGTTGAAGCTCTGTTTTCCATCACTAATATTAAACAAGAAGAAACTAAGTTTAATTACCTTGTTGCACAGTTAGATACAAAATTCATAGAAAATATATGGGATATCACATTCAGAGTGATGAGAAAAATAAATATTCTTGTGCTAAAAATAGACTAGTACTTTCAAAGAAAGCGAAGAAAAATGCATTAAAAAATTTCTTACTGGAATCTCATTAGGTGACGTGAAACCCAGTCAACTTTTGAGAAAAATGAAATTGTTTTAAAAGTTTTAAGGACCTTATGGCTAGATAAATTACCGGATGCCATGAGAAATATTTTAGTTGTTAGTTCGGAAAATTTGTCAGTTATGGCAGAAAATATTTTTGAAATAAATTCATCACCAGAAATTTATTCTACTACTGCAGATAATTCTGCTATGAAAAATATCCTTGATAAAGTCAGCCTTATGGAGAAACAGATTTCAGAATTGTACATCAACAGGAGAAAATCAGGAAGCGAATTTAGAAATTCCAGTCCAACTCGAAATAAAAGTCGGTTGATCTCGTAAACGTTTCAACCCAAATGGAAAATACTGTTATTTCCACTTCATGTTTGTGATAAATGTTATCCGAAGAAATGTAAAAGTCCATGTTCCTGGAATAAGGCATTAGAAACTTGGAAAAGCAGTAGATTTGGCAGCAAACTCTCCTGCTACAGAATATAAAGATTGCTGTAATTACTGTTTATTTGTAACTGACAAAAACATCGGCTTACACTTTCTTGTTGATAGTGGTGCTGTTTTATCAATAACTCCTACCTCATGTAAAAATAAAATTTGTGATTCTTTTAAGCTTTATACAGCAAACGGCTCAGAAATACCGACTTTTGGTCATAAAATTTTAACTTTATATCTAGAGCTGCGTCGTGAGTTCCAGTTTCCTTTCATTATTGCTAAAGTAGATAAAGGGATAATTGGTGCTGATTTTCTAATTAAGTTTAACTTGTTAATTGAGATCCGGAATAAACACTTAATAGATGGAATAACTAACTAACCTTCATGCTAAAGGTGAAATTTTTTCTTTTTTGCAAGAAAATAAAATTAACATAATGGATAAAACATCAAAATTTTCTAATATATTATTACAATTTCCAGATTTAATGAAGCCAAATTTATTAATTACTAATACGAAACATGTCAAACTCTGTATTGCTACTAAAGGCCCACCGGTTTACTCAAAAGCTCGTCAATTGGATTCTAAAAAATTAGAAATAGCCAAGCAAGAATTTAAATTTATGTTAGATAATGATATCCTTCGACCTTCTAAATCTCCATGGCAAGCCTACTACATCTTGTGAATAAAAAAGATGGAAGTGTTAGACCATGCGGTGATTATAGACGTTTAAATGCTTAAACCATCCTTGACCGTTACCCAATTCCATGTATTGAAGATTTTCTTATTTTAAAGGGAAAAAGAATATTTTCTAAGATTGATTTATTCAAAGCATATTTTCAGATCCCCTTTGCTGAGAAAGATAAGGAAAAGATAGCCATAATAACACCATTTGACTTATTTAAATTTAATGTTATGAGCTTTGGGTTAAGAAATGCACCATCTACTTTTCAGCATTTTATTAATGAAGTATTATTTGGACTAGAAAGTGGATGACATTCTAGTAGCCTCTGAAAATAAAGAACAACATAAAACTCATTTGAAACTTGTGTTTGATCTTTTACAAAAATATGGTTTTCGAGTGAATATCTCAAATCAACTTTGGGAATAACTCATCTAGAATTTCTAGGATACTTGATAACACCCGAAGGATCTAAGCCACTTCCAGAGAAAGTAGGTGCAATTTTATCATACAAATTACCCCAAACAATTCGTGATTTGAGAACCTTCCTTGGACTCCTTAACTTTTATAGAAGATATTTAAAAAATGCAGCTAAACATCAAGCTATTCTTCACGAGTATTTAAAAGGTTTAAAAAAGAATGACAAGATAAAAATTGTTTGGACAGAGGAAGCTAAAGAAAATTTGTAAAAATGTAAACAGGATCTTGCACTTGATACTTTATTAAGCTTTCCTGACCCTGATTTACAATTGGCTTTATTTACTGATGCTTCCAATTTTGAAATCGGATCAGTATTACAGCAGTTTGAAGCTGGAAGTTGGAAACCGATTTCATTTTTTTAACTGAAGCACAGAAAAATTACAGTACCTATGATAGGGAATTATTAGGAATATATCTTTCCGTGAAACAGTTTAAACATCTTCTTGAAGGACAAAATTTTGTTATTTATACTGATCACAAGCCAATTACATATGCCTTTAATCAAAAAAATGAAAAAGCTTCACCTAGACAGTTACATCATTTACAATACATATCACAATTTTCAACAAATATTAGTGGAGAAGAAAATGTAGTTGCAGAATCATTATCCAGGATTGAATCCATCTCTGAAATAGATTATGATAAAATTGCTGATGCACAAGTTGATAATGAAGAACTTTATAAATTGCACTTGAAACCATCCTTAAATTTTAAATAATATCCCCTTGACTCTGGTAAATTACTTTGGTGTGATATTTCAACTGCAAACATGTCCATTTATACCTCAGCCTCTTCGAATGCACATGTTTAAAAAAATTCACAATTTGGCTCACCCTGGTGTAAAATCTAATGTTAAACAAATAGCTTCCAGATTTATTTGGCTAAACATTCGAAAAGATATCAATCAATCATTTTAAAAGGATGAATTAATTCTAAATAATTATTTTATTTATCTCATATTATCTGTGACTAACTCATCTACAGACTCATACACAAATGTAGGCCCCATCTATGACCCTTAAAAGCAGACAGTACATAGCATACGTTGTCACATACTCGTACAAACAATATCGTGAAACTAATTAATGTGCATGATTTTCAATCACACAACCAGCTCGGCCAACTTCTGCTTTTTAACTGAATGAGTAATGATAGTGTATAATGGTAGGCCTAGGCCTATAACATGAATGACCATCATCACATGTACCCAGTTGACATTTCATCTGAAATTCTCAGTTTTTCAGAGAATACAACAGGAAAAAATATTTGACCGTTGAAATTATTCGATTCATGATCTTATTAAGATGGAGTCGAGAAAAAGACGAGAGACCCCCATTGGGGCCAAGGCACTGGGTTTGTGTCCAGTTGGCCCAAGACTTAAGAAGTCCCTGGTTCACCAAATTTTTATATACCATCATATTACATTTAGGATCACTCTTCTCGCACTTACATTAATCTGTGATTTTGAAACTTTAATCGATTAAATAAACTCATGGACAAAAAAAATTATCGTACCAAGAAGGAGGCATAAAAAAAACGAAATTTTACATACTTAATGACTATACTTTGATATAAGTAAATGATTAGAAAATCAAAGAAAAAGGATAATTTATTTCAGAGAAAAGAGCAAAAGAACTGATTATTTAATACCCTTTTGAACCCCATCTAGCGCGAATGCATGATGCAATACAATCGGGCATTGAGGCATACAAGTTCTATATGATGTCTTGAAACATTTCCTTCAATATTTGCTGTAACCTTGCCTCTAGTTCATTTAAACTCGTGGGATGCCCTGATCGCCGTCCCAAATGATCCGAGATATGCTCGATTGGAGACACATCTGGGGATTGGGCAGTCCAAGGAAGGGTAGTAACAGTGTGGAGACAGTCTTGTGACACCCTTGCCGTGAGCCTTGTTGAAAAATGGCTCCTGGGAGCCGTTGCATGAGTAGCAACACATGTGGTTGCAGGATGTCATGGACATAGCGCTGGGCTGTCATGGTGCCACGGATCAATACTAGGGGTGACCGTGTATTGTAGGCAATGGCACCCCATACCATCACACCAGCTGTGGGAGCGGTGTGTCACTGTAAAGCAAAAGGCAGGATTGAGGCGTTCACTATGGGGTCTCCACACACGAATACGGTTGTCATCACTGCTGAGATTGAATCTGGATTCATTGCTAAAGACGACTTGGTTCCATTCCGCTGCAGTCCAGCTTCCTCGTGTGCTGCACCACTCCAAACGGAGGCGTTGATGAGTGGGCGTCAAGGTCAGCACACTTAATGGGTACAGCGATCCCATATATCCTTCAGCCAGGTGCCTTTCTATGGTTCGAGAAGACATAGGGACCCCTAGTGAAGGTGCTACCTGTGCCTGGATGGCGGCCAATGAAGCAGTTGGCTGTATGCATGCATTTCTTACAATGTGGCGGTCTTCTCTACGACTGGTCTGTCGTGTGCGTCCTGAGCCTGGTCTTCGTGTACATGACATTTCACGGATCCACTAATCCCAACACCTCCTCGGCTGCGGTAGCCGAGTGGTATAGGTATCGGACTGTGGCTTGCCTTGTCACGAGTTCGAGCCCAGTACCACTGAAGACCTGCCGTATAGGGCAGCAATGCACTGGTTAAATCTGTGGAGAGCTGAAACGTCCTCCCGTTGGTGTGGTGTGGTAGTTAGGAGAGGGGGGTGCCAGCTCAGGTGTCATCCACGTCACTTGACCATGGTTCAAAGTTACGTTTTCCGTCGCCAAAAGCCCTCGTGTAGCTGAACAATGCGACGTTAATATTCAATCAATGAAACCCAACACCTCCTCACAACACAATCAGAGTGACCTAATTGACGAGCTACTCGCCTAGCTGACCACCTAGCTTCCATCATGCCGATGATTCTCCCCCTCTCAAACAGCGTAATGGCATGTCTACCTCAGCTCTTCTTTTGTAAACGATTCTGCATACTCAAACAAGCTTTGGTTACCTTTTTTATACTCCATGGAGAACGAAGTTAAACGCCCTCTACCAGCTATATGTAATGCTCAATCATGCTGCATTGCTAATCATTTGCATATCTCCCCCACATGTACCTTCATGCCAAGTTTCATTACGATCCCGCAATTATTTCTTGGTGCACTATTTTTTTTTTTTGTCAATGAGTGCATGTTACTTAGACAAATGTATTTCCGAAGTTTCGTTCGTCTACAGTAATGTTTTCTTTGTGTTGGGTTTTTTTTTCCTTCGGTGTAAGATGTATTTAAGAATAAATAAGCATGGCTGGGAACTAAAAATGAGCTTCTTTGACTTGAATAGCATTCATTTGTTCAAAATAAAATTTTAAGAAAAAAACTGATGTGAAAATTTTGTCCAAATCGCAGCAATATAGTTATATAAAAGAAAGCAAGCTGGATAAGGCTGCTATACGACTCAATTCTGTAGAAATCATTGGGGTTGCATTATCAGTTCAAGATCTTTTTGTTGCACATTTAATTTATCCATCAAGCTTGGGGCCCCTCTCTGCCGCTTAATCTGCCTCTGCAAGCGGGTGGTGGATATTTAGCCTATCGACATGCATTTATTGAAGCTAAAATGCATGAAAATCAATACAGGTAGCAGCACAATACCTTTTTTTTTCATTTCATGTCCTCTGATGGGTAGTTAAAAACAGTTTTTCTCTGTGTAAATCTACAAATTTTATTTTGATTACTATAAATAAAATTTGTGATCTGTGAAAAAAATTTTACTTTTCTCTCATCTGAATGAATTAAGCAAATGTGCAATTAAAAAAAAGATTTTATTTTTTGGAAAGTTTCTGTATGTAGGTAGAGGCTCTATCCACTGCCCACATAGAACAGAAAAATAATCTAGAAATTTTCACTTTTCCTCCACTCCAGGGAGAGAGCACTTAGAATCATGTGAGAATGTCGGGGGTCGGAAATATAAAAAAACTTTGTTTACAATATGTGGTACAAGATTCTCGGGTTCGAAAATCTTTCATTACAGCTTTTCTGTTTGGATAAAACATTTGCATATTATAAAGTTCCACAGTAAATAGCTCATCAAATTTGGGAAATAACTCATTTTAAATCCTTCAAAATATTACTTTATTTCTAACTTTTTATACTAAAATTAAATAAAATATAAAATGTAGATATATACCAATTTCAATGTATATTCTAAGTATTCTATGTATATTCTGAGTAAGTATTCATTGTATAATTATTCTATTATTATTTTATTACACTTCTAATTTGTATTTAATTATTATTGAAATAGGTATTAGCATAAATGTTAATTTTTCATTAAAAGTTTATTATAATATGATTCGTTATTCCTGTCCTAAAAAGTAAGTTAAATGTCATAAATGCACAGTGTGGCTATAACATGTAGCCACCACCCAAGAATAAAACCCCTGATCAGATATTTTTTTTGTGACTATATATTGTTTATAGAGGATGAGAACATTACATTTATCAAGTACTTTATCACAGAAAAGTGTATTTTAGCTTTGTGTCCGTGAAAGGGTTAAAAAACTATTTAGTTTTGCAAGACATTGTGCCACTTAACCAGTATAAAATTATCTCATGGAACCCGAAATAGTAAACAATATAATGTTCACAATCTAGTAGTAATTATATGTATAACATTTTAATATTCATTTATTATATTATAATACAAGTTTAAAAAGTGCTGCAAAATAGTTATAATATATAAATAAAATTTTCAGTTTTAATGAATAGGATGAGCTTTAGATACATGTAGTTATACAATTTTATAAAGAATGTGAATCCCATTTTGCATAGATATTTATAAGTTTCTTTTCGATTTTTTTATTGTTACTCATGGAACCCCTGGGTATTCCTTGTGGAACCCCAGGGTTCCATGGAACACAGTTTGAAGACCACACCCATAGACAAACACAATTAAATTAGACAGTTCTTTGTGCTTTACTTCGGCCATAGCTGGGGGGAGATTGCATTTGCCAAGTGGTCAAGGTAACGGACTCGTGACTGACGTGTCACGAGTTTGAGCTTTGTGTTACTGAAGACCCATCATGTAAAGGAGCTGATGTACAGTAAATTTGTTTTGAGGCTCGAATTCCTTCCATTGGCGTGGTGTAGTTCTTGGGGGAGGAGGACACCAGCTAAAGTGACATCTGGGTCACTTGACCATGGTTCAAAATAGGTCCATCGCCAATAACCCTCACTTTGCTTTATAGTATGAAATTAATAAACACTCCTTCACTATATGTTATTTGATACAGAAATGTCTAACTACATTAAACATTCTTTAGAAAAGAATTCTTTTAATAATTTTTTTTAAAATTTTAACTTAATTATTGCAATATTTTTTTTAACTTTTCGTACTTTGACTAATGCATTATAATCGAATTTTATGTTTTAATGTACCTGACTTATCACATTGTTTTGATTTTTCATTCTGAATCTGGTTTTAATATTTGTACTGTATTTTTTAATGATTTGTGTAACATAGTCAAATCTCGCTCTTACACCATAAAGCTTCATTACAAATATCATTAACTATGCTAAATATTTTTAAAATTATTTTAAAGTTATATAATTTGTATTTCATCTAAAAATGTCTTGTACAAACTTATAAAGATATACTTGTTATGAAGCTTGCTTTCAGACAGTTCTCTAAAAATAGGAATGACCTACCTCGGAGTAAATAGAAAAATAAATTTCTGGTTAAGACCCCAATTCTAAGCGAGCCTTTAAATTATGACATGAGCAACAGAACTGATTGTTTCAATATTGTAAACTGCATAAAATTCATTAAAATCATTGTAAATTTAGATTACTTACTGATTACATAGTCAGAAAAGAAAGCTTCTTGGAATGAGAATAAGTCTGTGAAGATCCATCTTTACTGGTAAGATTTATTGCATGAGTCTCTTTTGATGCTGAAAATGATTTGGAACCATTTTGCAAATGATGTAGACCATTATCAGGTAGTGATAGTCATTAAAAAATGTATACAGCTTATATGGCCTTCCAAAAAAAAAAAAAGTCGAGTAAATTTGTTTATTTTAAGCACTTTTGTGTTTGAATTTCAAACTGGAAGAAATTTGCTAAGAAATGTATTTTAGTCGACTTTTGTAAACTGTACGATTTTTTACTGATTTTGGTTTCATAAGACTGTAGAAAATAATGAAACATGTTCCTAACTTTTCAAGTAAGTAAAGACTTTTTATACAATTTTTTAAATGTGCTGTTCAGTAGAGCATGTCTTCCATAGAAAACGAGGTCATAGAGTATGTATAAATAGTTGTAATAATAAATATTATACTAAATTATTTTGAATGTAACTTGAAGCAAACCAATAAGCTAGAAAATAGCAACACAGCTTAGGACAAAGCAATATAGCCACAACAATACATTAGCAAATTTTTAAGCTTATATCTAAAATTCCATGCTTTAATATCTTTTTAAGATGCTGCTTGTCCGCTTTATTTGCCGATATTATTGGATGGGAGTTAAATTTAGAGAAAATGAATATCTAAATAATGTTAAAAATTAATACTAAAATCAATTTGTAAAAATCTAAATTACCTTAAATTAAGTATGTCAAAAGGTAATCTACTTCACTTCATGAACCAACTCAAAAGGGATCGCAGAACTTTTTTTTTCTTCCTAAAAAAAAGTTGTTCACAAAAAGGTACTTAAGTGAAATGAACGTCATACACTTCATAATATAAGCAATGCACCATGAAAAAGTTATTAGAATAGGACAAAAATCACAGTTCATGTGATGTACATCTATTGGAAAATGAAACACTATCATAGAAATTGAATGATTTATTCAGGAAATTGTTTGCTAGTTCAAAATAAACCAATAATGAGTTGGCTGACCTTAGCCCTAATCCAAGCTGTTTATCTGTCTTTGACTTGTCCTCCTGCGGGATTGCTTGCTGTAAGCTTTCTCATTGTCTAGTTAGATCGGTACGATCCAAGAATGTTGGGAGACTCTTGCTCTTCAAGGCCCAAATGTGCTCTATTGCATAGAAATTTATTGATTACAGCTATCATATACATGTTGTAGAAGCACCAAAGACATGCCGTAGAAAGTGTGCTATGAGTTTCACGGATTTTTTGACAACCCAAAAGATCCAGCTATAAAATGAAATGAGACCACTATACTATAACACCTGATTTTTAGGTTGCATGACAGGCGATAGTCATGCATGTATCTCATATCTATTCTGAACATATCCAGACTGGTCTTCGCTGCTAAATTTGAAACAGGACTCATCACTGGAAAAAATTTTACTCTGGCCCATGATATTTCATATTGAATTCGCTCTGCACCACTGCAAATGCACCTCACATTGTACAACTGTGAGAAATAGTCGACGCAATAGCTTTAGTGACCTAAAACACCATTTTCTGCCATCAATAGTCATTGCATTCATTGTTGTCCCTGTTACACATAAGACCATTGATAAGGGCGGATCACACAGGGGCTATTCTCCGATCGAAAGATCACTCTGTACTCGCCTGTCTGTCATTGCTTTTGGTTGACTGCTACCTTCTTGATGCTCTGTAAATACATACTGCCGTTAACAGTATTGTTGCCTGGTGCAACAGAAGTGGCCATTTTTTGTCGCCCCAGAAAAGTAATTTTGTTCACTTTTGCCATATACACATGGTTTGTATGCCTAATCTGTTATTCAGATCCAGTACATGCCAATTCCTGTAATCAGGGAAGCTCTCTTCCTTGAGATAATTTTTGTAAGAAACTCACATCTTTCTCCCATGTCTTGTACACTTGACTAAAACTTACAAAAAAAGTTAAATATCTTCAAGATGCTTTGGAACATTTCTTCAGAAGCTGATAGGTCTCTGTTGCCTCGTGTTCATGGGGAACTTGTTTTGTCCTGTGCTGATTATGAATATACACTCTAGAACATTAAAGATGATGCACCTAGAAGTTATAAAAATGAAACTCTGAAAGTATCCTTAGGAAATTAGTTTTATCAAGAAATGCAATTACAGGGTGCAGCAAAAAAACTCTGACAAATTTCTTGCCTCCTAGAATAGTTAACAAATTTTCTTTTAATTGGTTTTTTCATATTTCTTTATCTAAAACTTTAATAATAAAATATTTTTAAATGTATTTCTTAGTTTTTACTTTAATTTATGTGTTTTTGATAATGTCGAGCCAAAGGTCTACTGTTTTAGAGTTGTTTCAGCAAGGCAAACGACAGTTCGTTTGCTGAATGTACCTCGGTAAACGGTGTCTGATGTAATCTACCGTTTCAAAGAACTTGGCAATAATGGTCGATGTCCAGGAAGTGGGCAAAAATGCTCTGTAAACACTTCAAGGAATCGTAAGGCCATCGAAAAGCGCGTCCAGAGAAATTCGAGGGTTTCCATGAGACAGACCGCTCATGACATGGGAATAAGTGACAGATCGGTGAAGCAAATTGCAAAAACTGGAGCTTGGACTGAAGCCTTACAAGTTGCGAAAAGTTCAGCTTCTCACTGAAAAAAACAAACTTGTACCAGACCGCAAGTCAGCGCTGGGAGAGATTCCTTTTCACTGATGAGAAGCTGTTTATGGTTCAAGAAGTTTATAACTCCCAAAATGATAGAATCTGGTGTGTGGACGATCAAGCACCTCGGCAATTGTTGAACATCACCAATATCCAAAGTTGGTCATAGTCTGTGGCGGAATTTGTGCAAGTGGCAAAACACCTTTTGGTTTTTGTGGAAGAGAGCATTAAAAATCAATCAAAAAGTGTACTGGAGGGACATTATTATTGAAGCTGTTGTACTTCCTTGTGACCAAAAGCGTTTTGCAAATGCAAATTGGATGCTTCAACAAGACTCTGCACTACTTTGCAAAGCCTAAAATGCACAAGAGTGGTGCAAGGCAAATTTTCCAGACGTGATATCATCTGAAGAATGACCACCTACTCGCCGGCTTACAATCCCATGGGTTACAACGTATGGTCCATCTTTGAGTCTAGGGCCTGCCCTAAACCACACAAAAGTTTGGCCTCTCTAAAGCAATCACTTCCTCAGGAATGGGTTATAGTAAAGGTAAAAGACTTGAGGTTCATTGTTGAAAATTTCTGCAAGCATTTTCGCCTCTGCATTGCTGCAAACGGCAGTCATTTAGAAACCAATTAAATTTATTAGTACAAGTATACTCTTATCATTATTTGTTATACTTTGTTAATTTCTTGATTTTATTTTTTTATAAAGTTATATAAAAAATTGTTTGTCCGGGTTTTTTTTGCCGCACCCTATATAGAAGAAAACAAACAAAGTAATGTGTTAAACCACCTTTGGCCCCTGTTGCTGAGTTTCTACTCATACAATTGGCAATGTCCTCCTGTGTGATTGCTTGCATATACGCTCCAGTTGTCGAAGCAGATAGGTGCAATCCTGGGACATTCAGAAACACCTGCTCATCAGAGCCTAAGGATGTTTTGAGGAAAGACCTGGTGAGCACACTAACCAGAAAAGTGTTGGAGAAACACAAAGACAAGGAGTAGAAATAAAACCCTGTTGAAATGTAAGCCCAGTGGTTCTTAAAAAGAAAGGCAACTCTCTACGGTACGAAGATCATCAGTACAGTCGTCGAGGTACAACTGTTTTATCAGGGTGTTATGGATGGCAACCAAAATGGTAAGGCTATCACACAGAATAGCACCCTTTACCATAATTCCTGGTTATTGAGCTGTGTGGCAGAGGAAAGTCAGATGATTATCCCACTGCTGTCCTGGACATCTTCAAACACATCTTCGCTGGTCATGAGGGCTGATTCGTGCAAAGCGGGATGCCTATATACGTACAAAAACATATAAACAAAAAGTTAACAAAAAATTCTTTTCCTCACTTCATTATATTCCTCTGTTAAATTTACGGGAGTTTTAATTTATGAAATTCATATTATACTGTTATATTGGACAGGTAGTTTCTACACTTTATATGTTTTGATTTTGTTATGAATATAACTTGTAATCATTCTAAAATAAAATTTAAAAAAATTCAGAAGAAATGTAGACAATATTTGCAAAGATATTTTTTGGTTAGGAAGTTAATTTATTCATTTTAAAGCAAATAAATGGATTACATAATTTAAATTTTTATGAAAACTTTCACGTATTTTTAGAGAAAATATTGTTTGAATTCATTTTTTATTCAACAGATTAAAATACAGAATGATTAGGGAATATATAAGATCCCAATAATCAAAAATTCTTCGTAGGTCATTTATTTGTTTGCATAGAAATGTAACAGCATGAATTGCAATTTTTAACAAAAATTCTTTGGCTGCGATAGCCTAGTAGTCAAGGTAATGAACTTGTGGCCAGAGTGTCATGAGTTCGAGCATAGTACCGGTGAAGATCCACCATGTAGGAGAGCGATGCACATTAAATCTGTCGAGAGTTCAAATACCCTCAAATTGGTGTGGTGTGGGAGTTAGGAGTGGAGGGTGCCAGCTCAAGTATCATCCTTGTCACTTGACCATGGTTCAAAAGTATGAAGTCTGTCGCCCAAATGCCCTTGAGTAGCCAAAATAGTGCAATGTTAATATTCTCTCTCCCAACAAAAATTCCATGTAAGCAACCATCTTATTTTTCTGTAGTCAAATTAAATAAAACTTTATTATATATTAAGAGACGTAAATGTATGGAAATAGAAAAAAATAATTATATTTCCAATTTTAAAATAACTTTAATTGTTGACGTTTTCTTGTTTTACCCCAATTCCTTTAGTCATGTCACTTTTTTCATAATTTACTTCCTTGGATATTTAGCTTATAATACAAAAGGATTTGGGCATTTTTAAAATAAAGGATAATGTACCATATCCAATAGAATCAACAAAAATAAAATTGCTTTAATCTGAGTATATATAGAGAGAGAGAGATTAACAGATAAATTTTTTTAATAAAATTAAGGATTATTATCTAGAAGTACAGAGTTAACTTGTTGAGGAGAGTGTCCGTTAGATGTTCATTTCTAAATAACATTTTTGTTTAAGTGCTGTTTCTCTTCTTTTCAAAAATAACACGTAGATCGTTTAAAACCACTCCTTCTTATTAGTTCAAGGCAATATTTTTTTGTAATTGCAAGATCTAATTGACGTATTATTTTAATTATTTAATACAGAATAAGCCATTTACCAATTTAATGATTAATTTTTTTTGTGTTGAAAACTGATTTTTTTTATTGTTATTAGCCCGTTAATGCCTAACTTAATTTAAAATTGAAATTTTGTTAAAAACTTTTAAAATTATGTTCTTAACTGTTAAATTAAATATACGGTAGAACGTCGCTTATCCGAATCAGTTGGGACCAGACACTGTTCGAATACACGATTGTTTGGACATCCGAACACTGAATGTGATCCATGCTGTATATGAAACCGGACACTATGCGAATATTGAAAATCATTACATGCGGGAAATGTGCTTGAAGAAAAAGAAAATAGGTCCAAAATATCGCAATTTTACCTTTATTGTGGAAAATAATCACTTATTTTTCACTGTAGCATTGTACACCTTCGTTTTTTTGCTGCAAGGTCTCTGATTCTCTTGAGCAGCAGTAGTTAAGTAGGACAGCACTCTGATTGTTGTTCGTACCACTCCATAGCTGTCTCGAATGCAGACAACGCCCCAGCATTTGACGAACCCTTGCTACTTTCTTTGTTGTTGTCCTCGTCTTCATCCGTTTCATCATCGACCGGGTCGGATTCTGCTCGCACGGAAGTTACAATCTCGTCATCATTTAGCGTTTGAAACCCATTGAATCTTCTGCATTGATTGCCATCCAGTTTTCTATATCTTCATCGCATTCTTGAAATCCTGGGAAATCGGTAATTTCATCCCTGTAGTAGTCTTTTTCGCCTTCTAAATTGACAAAAGTTGACAAAAAAAAAACTGGTTAGGATATTTGATGCTCTGATAAATGACGTTTTACTGTAATACGCAATTAAGCTCCACACCCATTAATTTAAGATTCCGAGATAATTACTGTCCTATAAATAAGGACGCTGGGTGGAAGTTTCTAAACACTTAGTACTTCTCTGTTTTTAAATTCTTGATTATGTTTCTGTTCCCAAACAATTGAACTTTAATATTTAATGCAAAATAAAATAAAACACAAATAAATTTGACATTTTAAGTTTAAACATATTTACACTATTTATGGTAATTTGGAAAACATTTTGTACATAGAGTTACATTACATTTCATGCAAAATGTAAGAGGTTTTCCCAAACAATTTTGCATTTGACATTGTCTTTGTTTTTCTTTTTTACCAATTATATGGCCAACTCCATCATTTCTAACAGTGTCTATTTCCGTCACTCGAGATGAAATTGTATAACTTGGTCTATCGATTTGTTTTTGTACTGTGTTGCCTTTTTTTAGATAGGCTATTGCAATATGTCTCCTTATTTCTTTGATACTCTTTTTCTCTGCATGTACCATGTTATAAATAATGCAGGTATTTACAACAACCATGTCTACAATTTGGGTAAAAATTGGCCAATACCATTTTTTTCCATGGATTTTTATGGCATGTTTCTCTAAAAGCCAATCATGAGAATCTACACCACCCATGTTTTTTTTTATAATTGTTTACTAGACATGGCTGTTTGATTTTATTTTTTTTAGCTTTTCCCTTTTCACTCCTTGAAACAGATATTAGTGGCTGAATTATGTCAAAATTTGTCGCAAGTGTAACGCATTTGTTATCATTCCATTTTACCACAATAAATTTATTTTTCACATCAAAGTAGAAATCATGTGAACCACGGCTAGTCTTTTTGAAAGTAGAATTAATTTCAAGGGGACCATGCTGTATTCTGTCACTTCTTATTGTTCCTGTTGCTCGAATTCCACTCTTTCTGAGGTCAACTAACAAATTATAGGAATTAAAAAAATTTATCAAAATAAACCGTATGACTCTTGGGATCAGTAACTGGCTGAAGCATTTTTTTTACAACTCGAGTTCCCAAGGGCTCTTTTGAAAAAACCACCGTAGAAGCAGCATCAACAACTTCCTTGCCGCAATACAAATCAAAATTATAGCAGTAGTCATTGTTCCCACATCTTATACCCAAACCTTATGGGTTTACCTTTAACCTTGGGTTACTGTAATATTGAATCATTTCATCAATAGATAGATGCGTGTCAAAAATTCTCCATTTCTGAACATTTGCGGTAATTTCAGTAATTAATTTTCAAACTTTAAAAGCTCTGTCATTTGTTTGGGACTTGGCTTCATTATTATCAGCAAAATGAATCATAGATTTTATTTCTAAGTATCTGTTTCTAGTCATTGAGTTTTTTACTATATGAACCATTAAATCTTCTTCATCTGACCAATAGTCACGTTCACTTGATAGTGTATGATATCCAAAGAAAATCAAAAAACTGATAATTTTTTAATTCTTCAGTTATTAAGGAAAAATCTGGTTTTTTTCCCATTTTTTGGCGTATTTTTCTGTTTCTGTTAAAATATGTTTAAAATATGTCGGAGACAAAAATTCCTCAGAAACTTCTACGGACGATAGACCCTCTAAAGTGCTTACAGCTTTTTCATAGTTTATTTTTGAGGCATTACTTTCATCAGAAAAATTATAATTTGGCAGAACTTTTTTTCCAATCTGCTATCAATTTTTTTTTTTTTTTTTTTTTACCTTTCTTACCTGTATTTGATCCTGATTCTGAGCAACTTTGCTTTTTACTTTTGTTTGATAAACCTTTCTCTCTATGATCATCATGTTTTTCATAAGATACAGAAATTTCAATACTACCTGCAACGTCTCTTACAGATGGGTCAAGAGTTTGTGTCATCAAAACCTTCTTATCTGTTAATTCATCTACTTCTGGTGGCAAAGCAATCATTTCAGACTCGAATTCCTCTGAAAATAGATATTCTACAGTTTCCTTAGCAGTTTTAAAAACTTTTTTCCGTGACATCTTGAGCACCTATGAAATAAACTAAATATCAGAAAATTTATTGAATCTGCCCAGCATCCTATTTTTAGGACAGTAGTTTAAATTTGTATTTAAAACTGATAAAAGAAAAGTAATTTTAAAACGTTGTAAGATATCTGTTAATAGAATATCTGAAATATAAATTCTGAAAAAATATTTAGACTTACCTTTAAAACCTTTTCGTACGATTACAATGAAATTCAGCAAAAAAAAATCATGAAAATGCTGAAGTTTATGTGTCTGCAGCTGGCTGAAAAATGCTTCCATTCAGTCCAAACCGGTTTAAATAAGTAGGATGAAACCATTACTCTTCAGGGGTTAGAAAAAGAATAGGCGAAACGTTGAATAGCTTTATTTATAATGGTGAAAATGAACTGTCCTATAAATATGACGCTGGGCGGAAATGGGTTAAAACATTACTGGTATCATTTTTACTAGAGATACCACTTTTTCCTCTGGCTGCACTTATGTATGACCAAATTAGATGACTAAACAGTATTTTGCATAAAATCTTCTACACTATTTTGCTGGTATTTGAATGCATATATCTTTTTCAGAAGTTCATAGCTTTTGTATTATGGTATATATGTGTAAGATAACACATAGTCATGGATTTAATTTAAAGCATTTTTGTATTGCAGTTATATCGAAATTATGAAATTCAATCAGTGGACATTTCTCAGACATGTAATGATGATTTTGATCCCCGTGCATCAACAGATTTCATTTCTGGTTTTGAAAAATTATATCTTGGAAATAATGAAGAGGAAAGAAAGCCATCATTTGATAATTTGAATGAAGCTATATTTAATGATGTGGTTCATTCCCCTATCTCTGCCATCAACAGCTTAGAAAGTAGAAATGTTGAAAAGAAATTCAGCAAAGATAAGTTGGATACAAAACCAATGGAGCCTCTTCAAGAAAGTAGTGGAAGTAAACAATCTGTCAGCTTCAATCGTGCCAGTTCTAGTTTTGAGAGGGATGAAATGGTATGTTCGTTGTTATGGCTTTAATTGTAACTATCATAGAGATTCATTCATGATGTATAAAACTTTCATTTTAGTAAGCATTTGAAAACCTTTAATTATAAGAACAAATTTATTGAAATTATTTTTTTAGTTACATATGTTTAGCTAAATGGTGTTTCGAAAGACAATTCTCCCTTTTCTTTAATGTGCTTCAAAATTTTTCATAACTGCTATTGTGAGAATTTTTGATTGTTAAAGAATAAACTTCACTGTACAAAAATAAAGTTACTCAAATTTGTTTTATTCGTATAAAATCCTTTGTTTTTTTACACTCAAAAGGTTATTAGTTTTTATTTATTGCTGTGAGTCTAATTTTATATTCTTAGTATCAAAATATTTTCTTTATTGTTGCTATTGATCTTTTATACCATGATTTGATATCATAATACTTCCATTTTAAAAAGGTTTTTTACCACTGGTGTCCAAAATTAAGAGGATCTATTCTCTTTTCATTGACTATCTCTAGAATTAATGGGCGAATTTTAATGAAATATGTTATGCATGTAGAGATTGATATATTTTAAAATATACCATGCAACAGTTGTAGTATGCATGCATCTTCAAGAGTACGGCACATCAGAGTGGAAAGTATACTTGAAATAGCTATACCATTTATTTGATCTATTTTAATTATTATTTTTAGATATAATTTTAAGTAAAAAGAATTTACTGAAATTAATTTATTAAAGAAAAATATTGTATTTTTTATTAAAATTTTTTAACATAAAATTAATGTGTTTAATCATTAATTACATTCATTCCTGTTTCAGTTGTCGTTTGCCCTTGTTTTATTTCTAGTAACTGGGTAATATGTTTGAATCTTTTTGACAAACTGTTGAAATCTAGATCTAATGAGGCTCTCTGCAGTCGCATTTCATTATCTGTGCTAATTTGTTTCTATATTTTGTTTTGTTGCCACATATATTGATATATATGTATTTTTAGTTTAAATACGTTGTTCAGAAAGGTATTCATATTGTTATAGCAATGTGAGAAACTTTTTCTAAATAAAGACAAATCAATACGAAAATTGCAGACTAAAATTTAGGAGCTGTTCCTGCTTAAATTTAGATTTTAATGTTGAATCTTTTGATATGTCAATAAATTAATAATTTTCATTCATCAGCAAGCCTGATTTATATCCATTCATGCTTCATGTTGTTCTCTGGCGAATATTTTACAGGTGCTGAGTTGTTTTTTTTTTTTTTTTTCATGTATTCTATTAGAGGTGAGGGGTTTCTTAAAATTTCAAATAGAAAAAGGTGCTTTATTGTATAGTTTTACACTGTCTCATCTAAATCTATTTCTCTTAGTTTTGAAAAACATTGTAATAACGAGTATAGAATTATTTTGCAGAACACAGGATCATAAACAGAATTTCCACAATCTAGAAGGTACATAGAAAGAAAAAAAATGTTAATATTTTATTGCATTATAATAAAAGTTGAAGGAAATTACTAAAATAGAGGCTACCCAAAGCCAAATTTATTTTTTATGTTGCCCCTCAGGGGATGGGGGAACCATACATACATATTTATAATTTTCTTTTTGAAATTTTTTGATTCATAGAACCCCTAATTCGTGCAACATAGTTTGAAGACCACTGCTTTGAACGAATGACATTTATTTTACAAACAAACCATATTATTTCTCTTAAAGCCTCACAATTTTTCCATTCTTTCTCCTGCCTTATTCATCACTGATATAGTTCCCCACTTTGCCAGGGAAACAAGTGTATCAAACATCTTTTAAAATAGCACCATTTACATCCTAAACATTATGCATATTTTAATTTTAAAATTTTGTTTCTGAAAGCCTACAAAGAGATAAAATGGTAATGGAATATATACTTAAAAATTATTTTAGGAAAACTTTCTTCTATTCCATTTTCATAACTATTACATTTTGTTAATTTTGCTAGAAATTATGGACATGTAACTTGAACTATATCTTGTTTAGACTTTAAATTTTGATTTTATCATTAA